>VXBZ01008079.1:1010556-1169958 GCA_013399135.1 Heliornis fulica | reverse complement strand
GGGGGGGGGGGTGGTCCCAGTGTATATATTAAGGGACAGCAATGGCCCTGATCCAGGAAAGCTTTTAGGCTTGCACCTAACTGTAACCAGGTGATCAGATCCCTGAAACTTGCTGTTCTTTGCTGGTTTGTGCTTTAAACAAACACTTTGCTGTCATTGCCCCAAGTATTCTCTTTCCTGACCCGATCTTCCTTGTTTGTGTAAGGGTCAGGTCCAGCAGAAGGCTTCTCTGCCTTGGGTCCTCAGTCCCCTACACTAGGGTGCCGTGGTTGATGGTTGTGTCCTGTCGTGTTGCCTTTCAGCAGGTACCAGGCAGGTTCAGGCCTCTCACAAGACCAGAGCACGTGAAGGTGAGGCTCCTTCTTCCAGCAGCAAATGGCTGCTTCTTGACCAAGCAGACAAGAGCAAACACCCACCACCACATCTATTCATCTGACCTCTAATCTTGACTCCTAAGCTGGCTCATTGTCTGTCTAGGGAGAGCTCAAGGAGTTCCCGTTGCTTCATACCCCATGCTAAGCAACTCCCCTTCCTCATCTTTCCAGCCTGGCCTTCTGAAAGACCCTGCACCCAACTGTTGCTGCACTCCTGTTTGAGACACCCCACCTCATCTTTGTGACCCCAATGAGACTGTCACCCTGCAATGGCACCTCCAATTCCTCCTGTTCATTCCCTAATGCTGCATGTGTTAGTGCACAGGCAGTAGCCACAGACTATCAATAGAGCTTGTGCTTAGCATGGTCGCAGATATGGAAGAGGTTATTTGCACAGATGGTGGTCAGGCACTGGAACAGACTCCCCAGGGAAGTGGTCACAGCACCCAGCTTGACTGAGCTCAAGAAGCATCTGGACGATTCCCTCAGTCCCATGCTCTGACTTGGCTGGTCCTGTGTGAAGCCAGGAGTTGGACTCCATGATCCTTGTGGGTCCCTTCCAGCTCAGGAGATTCTATGGTTCTATGTAAACAGATGTATTTATACATGTCAACAGATCTGTGGGCTGATGTATCAGGCGAAGGGATTTTTCTGTCAGGTTTCCGCATTGGCTATCTTGTTGCTAGTACAAAATGGCAATTGATAGGGTCTAGACCCTAAACTAGAAATTAAAACTGGAATAGAGTGTCACTCAAGAATAACCAGTTAATGACAGGGTTCCAAGGTAGAAGATAGATCACTCAATAAAATTAATTCAAGATACAGTGACTCAGTTAAGGCAATGTCATAATTGCTTACATTTGTACTGTGTTCTTACATTCTAATTAAGCAAGAAAAACTGTAAATTAAAAAAAAAAAAAAAAAAGAATACCCAGCAAGTACTCATGTCATGTTCTTATTCTGTTCTTATTCATAGAATCATAGAATGTTTTGTGTTGGAAGGGACCTCAAAGATCATCTAGTTCCAATGCCCTACCAATACATTCATAAGAGTATACTCTGATTTCTGACTCTTGCAAATACTGGGTATATAAATCTGACATTTTTTTCAAGCCTGAGGTTATGCTTTCAGGATATTGGACTCGAGAATCCTTATGGGTCTCTTCCAACTTGGGATATGATATATACCTCAGTGTTTTGTCTGTATTCTATAGAGTCTGTTTATGTATTCAGTGCTTTACATTTTTTTTTAATTTTTATGGCTCTGACAGTTTTCTTCTCCCAGACTCATCTTTGCTTCATCAGACAATTTTACCTTTAAACTTAAACTGCTCAGGTAGTCAGTGCAGGAATTCAGCTGGTTAGATAGGAGTTTTGTAAGCTTGGTGTGATCCCAGGCTGTTAGTGAACTGGCGGTTTACTGAGTTACAAAATGAAGAAAGCTTCCATGATTTTAAATTGGGGCCCATGATAAATAGTTTTAAACATGACATTTTAACGTGATCAGATTCAACAGTTGGTTGTTTATAGCAGCACTGAAGACAGTTTTCTGATTTTTAATAAAACTAAGTGCCCATTTCAACATCCAGATGTGGGATATAAACATGCACGTAAGGCCTCATGCTTGAAAACTATCCACAAGATGAGTGAGCGTAGTTCATTGTTCACTGTGTGGGTTTTTTTCTTTCTTTTTTTTTTTCCCTCTGAGTTTTCAGCAGAAAGGAAAATTAAATTTCTGGATTATTTTTTTTTAATATTTGTTTGTTTCCATAATGGCAGGATGCCTCGATATCCTTCTCCCCCCAAATATTAGAAATCTACAACTTTGATTCCTTCAGCTCGTGGGTTTATAGGAAATAGGGAGGATCTCTTTCAGATCCTCTTTTATTAGTATTCTGCCTCTGGAAGTCATGCATGTGTTTGCACAGTACTAACCTAGGGTATGTAAAGTCTAAAAGTCTCAATTACTGCAAATACAACTTCTATCTTGGAAAACACCTTTATAAACTAAATGTTCCTTAAGCTAATGGCTGATTTTTACAGCACTGTATAATCTAAGGTTTTAGGGAAATAGAAGAGTGAAGAACAGTTAGAGAGCATGTGCTTGAAACTTGCATGAGATACTTGGCATTTCACAAACGGGGACCTACACTTTATTTTTGGCTTTCTTGCTGCACTGCCTGAAACGAACAGCCCAGCTAAAAAAGATGTGTGTTGGGTTTTGATTTTTGTTTTTTACTGTTATTTTTGATTGAAGTATGTATATTGGTATCCTCCTCAGGGTGATGTGCATGGTAGTATAAAGATGTGATTTACATGATAGTATAAGGCTGGGACAGAGGCGAGCTTTAAGATTTAAAGTAGTATCTTTATTAAATCCCAATCAATGTGGCTGAACACACTCCCCCCTACCCTGCCATATACTTTCAGACTTTTCCAGGTCTGAGGATGTAGAAGAACCCACATACCTGAAGTACATAAAAGCACAAAATGTTGGAAAAGAAGTTACTGTGCTCTGGCTCAAAAAAAAAAAAAATTCAGTTCTACTGAAATTTATGAATTTATGAATTATGAATTTATGAAAAAAATTTCATAATTTCAGTTCTACTCTATGTTACTGTACTGCAGCTGTCTGAGAAGTTCAAGTACTCACGTACAATAGCTTACACTGTGTCCCGCTGTGGTCTGTGGCACTCAGATGGGGTCCCTACACGAGAACATCCCACTCCTCCGCTCAATGGGATGAGTTGCGTAGTCTGATGCAGCTTCTTCGGATCTTGGAAACAGAGGCCACTAGGTAAGGAATAATTTTTAACCCCTATACTTAACATTCACCACTGCAGTAGACCCACAGGCTTGGGAATGGAGGCCTGTGCATCGTCCAGTCTATATAGGAAAGAGGTAGTAAAGCAGCTACTATTGTGGTGTTGGGGTTTTTTTCACACTATGGCTAAGTATCTACTGTAACTCATCCTGCAAGCTCTCTGCAGGTGAAGCCAACCCCCATTTTGAAAAAAAACCCCAAACCAACCCATTTTTTAATTCCTGCTTAGGCAGCCACATGGAGGCAGCAGTGGAAATTGCATTTGGCAGATGTAAATACTGGGCCATATAAGCAGGTGTTAGGAGCAGCGTGCCTTTAGGTCCACACAGCCTCCCTTACAGTCCTGGCAGCTTCCTTGAAGCGACGGCAGTCGGAACAGAACTATTCAGTGTATGAGATGATGATGTCAGTGGAACTAATCTATTTTAATCTATTTAATTCTTATTTTTAGCTGTCATACAGCAAAATCTTCCAGTATCAAAACGATAAAGACAGGACAACAACTAATTAAACTTTACCTGCTTTAAAATACTTTCTTTAAATAAGTAATGCTGTGTTTCTTTTTAGAGGCAGCAATTAAAGAAAGTTGATACACAGACCATATAAAATATCAGGATGCTGAAGCAAGAAGTCAGACCCCAGAGTAAATCTGGGATCACAACAGCCTTTGTTCCAACTACTGAACAGACATGCTGTAGAAAAGCCCAAACAAAAACCCCAGCTATTTCTTGACAATATCTGCAATACCTAAGCACAAAGGGAATGAGTTAATAATAGACTTGTAGTTTTAATTTTGCCTTCCTTAGCTTTTTGCCTGCTGCAGCCATGTAACTTATAATAGTACAAGTTTGGATTTTTAAAAATGTAAACATAGTTTAAATTTACTTGAAGTGATTGATAGCGTCGGTCCAGAAGATTTGTTGGTTGTTTTTTTGTTTATCCACCTGTTTTCTGACTCCTTGAATAATTTCTCTTTCTTTTATTTAAAAAAAAAAAAAAAAAGCCTGCTGTTACTGAAACAAATAGGTACTGTAGAGCACTTGATTCCCGGTCTTTGTTTTGCTGCCTGCATTAGGTGGGTTTAGGGGCCAGATGCACTGAACTTTGCAACAGACAGTCCTGGGACCATCTGTGCAGAGTTGGGGGGTGTCAAAGAAAGGCTGTTTGTGTAAGTCGTGGGAAACGTAGTGGCCTGCCTGCCAGTGTGCTACATGAATTGAACTAATTGAAGATTATACTCTAGAGCTTGCCGTAGCCGAGTGAGAGGATAATCCTTCATCAGCTGCAGTCGCAGCCAGTAATTGGAGCTTATTACAGGGAGGAGTTCCCCTGCAGTGCTGCAGAAACTGAGAGGCTTTAGTGTTTAATTACTATCTTTCAACAGGGATGGGAGAAAGGGGAGGGAAAAAAAAAAAAAGGCCCATGGTAAGAAAGTCCGGGAATAAGGGGAGGGGCAGCAAGTGTAATGCAATTTCTGATAGCCTAGGCTAGACATTTAACAAGTGAGAGAGCCTTTTGTGCTCAAGAACAACATTCTGGAATGTATAATGAACCTCTGTTGTTTGTAATTAACCCCCACACCACCACAAAGTCTTTGTTTGGGATATTGTCTTAAGCGGATTGTTTTCCACACCTCTGGTGTGATTGAAAAGAATATAAAGGTCTGGTGAATTGTCACATTCATGACAACCTCACTTTTGAAAAGATGCTTTGGAGGTTTTTTGTTGTGTTGTTTTTGTTTTTTTTTTCTTTTTGTTAGGTTTGTGGGTTTTTTTAGTTCATTGCAAACCTGACTGGATGTGACATTCCTGTTTGTCCCCAGATCTGTATTCATATTGGAAATTGATGAAGAAGAATGTGAGACCATGCACATATACATCTACATAAAGTCAGTTGAATGATCCTGGACTTGGTGAAAAGAAAATATTGTTTATATAGATAAACAGAGACACTGCTAAGGTTTCATTATCAGGTTTTGGATTTTCATGAGCTCCTCATATGTGCAGTTTCTTTCCAGACACAGGTTTCCCTTACTCCTTCAAACATTGGGGTTAAATAAGCGAGTTGTCTTCAGGGAACTCAGGCTAGATGCTCTGTTCCATAATCATCTGGATTATGGTCTGTGCAATGGTTTCCAAATGTTAATGATACCAAAAAGCAAGTTAAAGATGCAACTTAAGCAAGGCGATCTAAACAGATTTCAGCAATTTGAGGGTTTGGACTCCTAACAGGCAGATCAGTCCATCTCCACAGGCTTGTGTGAGTTGCTGCACTCACACAGAAAAGAGTTTTGCTGGGTAATATAAATAAAACGCACTGACATCATTCCTGAAATACTCCAGGAATGAAACTGTCTCTGGCTCTATTTATTATATATTTATTATATATAAGCACCGTTATATTAATTAACTGATTGGGCATGGTATTCACAGCACTTATAGAGGAGATTGAATGAATAATGAACAAGGCACCTATCGGGGTTTACAGCATAGCTGATCTTAAAATTAACACAAATTCTTAATGGCCACTTTGATGGTTTATAGGATATTTCTGACATTCTACCCTTCTCTTCTTCCTCCAACACTGCCACTTAAGTTCATGCCCACAGTGCTGCTGATCTTCCAGGTGTTGCTGGAGAGTCCATGCTGTACCTCAGATGGAGCACAAACTCCTCATGGTCATGGCCCAGAAATGTAAATTCTCTCCAGAGAAGGGCTACTCTGGTCCTTCTAGTTCAGCCTCTACCAAGCCTGAGTGCCACCTGCCTGAACAGATAGCAAAGAGACATGTGCTATCAGCCTCAGGCAACTTCTCTTCTAAGGAGAGTAAGTGGGAGCCAGGCAGGGGTTCAGGAGTACTGACCTTTGGTGGTCACATGAGACATGTTAGCATCACAGCTGGAAGTGGGACTCGCAAGAAACACATTGCCCAGGAGGGACAAGGGCCAATTTATCTGTGGCCTGAACTGGTTCTTATGTAGTTACAGACTTGATTACTTGGTGCCTGAAGCCTTCCTGATGGTCACCCCTCAGCTGCAAGCCACAGAAGAAAGGCAAGGTGAGGCAGACCAACAACAGGTTGGCTGTGACAACAGCAAAGCAGCTCAGAGTCCAGCCAGAACAGCATAGAAAGAGAGATCATCCCTTTTCAGGTTTATTTTTTCAACTGAATGTTGACATACCATATATTCACTGCCATATTGTCTGCATGTTGACCACCTGAAGGCAGGTGTCTTGTCTGGCAGGTGACAGAAAGCAAAGGGGGGCACATCCCGTGGACACAGTGGTGTACTGCATTGTACTGCCCTGATTTATTTGCTACAGCATTCTGGAATAGGGGAAATACTGCTTATTTATTTTAACACCAGCTCAAGACTTTAGAATTGGCTCAATTTCCCTTTTGCTTGTGCAAAATGGACAAGTGGAAGTTTGTTTCTTTAACAGAAGTCTGCTAGCAGAAAAACCCCAATAGGCTAGCATTGCTGTGATGTTGCAGAAGCTATAAAGCATGCCTGCTGCTAGAAAAGTATTACAAACCTCATTATATATGTTTTTCTGCCAACAGATTACTCCCTTTCCGCACATATATATAGAATGGGGTGGAGAAGGCAGTATGGTGCTGGTTCTCTGTCACAAGCAGCTAAACTCAGAATTAAATGCAACTGTTAAGTAAAGACACTGTCCCTAGAAAAATATATACATATTTCCAGAGATTACTTCTGGAAACGTGCATTGTGAATACACTTAAATTTTAAGCCTGCATTCTTTTTATTACTGTACATTTGCTTAAACACACAGCCAAGTACTCAACTCTCTGCCTAAGACCTATGGACTTCATTAAAATGTAAGTATGCATTCAAATTCATTAGATCTCTAGACTGTTCATTAATTATTTTCCTTGTGGCTTTGGATAACTAGCAAATAGCTGGGAAAAGTCGCCACGGCATAGAAAAACCTCCCACCTTTATTTTATAAATAGCTCTGGGGACGTATGAAAGCTGTCAAGATAATGAAACAGATCAACAATTCGCAGCACAAATTTTTGTATCAGAAGTAGAAACAAACAGCGACCTTTCTGAAAGGAAAGAAGCTCGCTATTTGTCTCTTGTTACCAAACAGGCACAGTAATGGCCTAAATGAGACCTACTGAGTGCAAACACAAAACAAATGCATAGTGGCCTTCTAGCAACCACCTCTCTCTGATGTTTAATTGGAAATTGTTAAATGCAGAGTGTTATTGATTTCTTTTAAAAAATAGCATTTCTAGACTTACTAGTTTCAACCTTGGCACCAGTTTAGTAGATCTTATGGCAAAACAACTAATTTGGCACCCACACTGAATAAATATCAGGCCACAACCTTTTTTATTAACTACAAATATCCAAACACATCAGTGTTTAGTATGCAAATATGGCATCTGACATATCTAGGAGATTGTGTTCCTCTGGTACAATGAGGTGGAAGGAAAGGAAAAGATTCCAAGCTGCCAGGGTCTGTTGATCTCCAGTATCGTTCTCCCCAAGGCCATAGGACAAACACCGTAATAGCTGCAATTGCCAACTGTCCAAAAGACTGATAGCCCCAGGCTCTGTAGTTGTAATCAGCATATAGAAAGAATGGAAATCAGAGATGTTATTCAAAATCAGTACCATGAGGAACACATACCCACACGCACCCACACCCCCCAAAAAATATTTCCTGAGCATCCTGGATTAGTGCAGCCTTGGAAGAGCAAGCATGCAGCTAAACCATAATGTGACAAAATTGGCTAGAAAGATTTAGCTGAAAGAAATGTGAGCCATGCTCAAACCAAACAGGTTGGAGTAAAACTCAACAGAAACCTTCCTGGGCTTGCTGGGAGGGCTGGCTGAGTAGCTGACAGCTCAGACAATTTCTTATTACAAAAAGTAATTTTGCCAGTCCATCCTCTTTTTCCTCCTGCCAGCCAAGAGAATCTTGAAATATGTATACATATATGTCTGTGTATATATATACATGTGATATTTACACATATAATGTACCTTCAATAACTTCGGTCTTGGAAACAATCTGATTATAACAATAAAAAGGATGGAAAAATAAGTCTATTCTCATACCTAAAAAGCATAAATTGTCCTTCAGAAGTATCTACAGGTAGACAAAATAAACACCTTTTACAAAGCTATTTAGGGAGAATTAGCCTTTATGCAAATAACCTTTTTTCAAATATATTTATCCTGTTTAAGATGGCATTTTCTTTGCAATTTTAAAATATCTAAATGAAAAGTCCAGGAAACTTGTAATAAATAGGTATGTTATAACTTACAATGTTTTCTTAGGTTTTTATAGCTTTTAGGAACTGTAAGTTGCTAGATGAAAAGAATAAATATTCTAGTTACGAATTGTAAGTATGGTAAAGAGTAGTAATGATTCTTGTCTTGCCTCAGGTAGGCCAGAGACTGGTCTTGTTCGAGCACAGTGATTTGTTAGATATGTGGCAATTTCACTATTAAGCTGAGTTACACTCAGCAAACATTAAACGAAGGGCAGAATGACAGTTTGTTCCAATAAAACTGACTGATAAAGGATGAAGCTCGACAGATGAGCTCACAGGCATGGAAGTTGCATGTCTGTCCCAGCCCTTAAACTGATGTGATAGAAGACAGAAATATCATCCCTTTAAACAATACTTATGATTTCTAGTTTTTATGGTTGTAGAGAAGAAAGTTTAAACAAGCTTGTTTCTGAATGTACAGATAGTGATCAAAAAAGCGTGTACAACATTTATTTTTATAAATATAATTATTCTTATGTCTCCATATTTTGAATACTGACTGGCACTGTCAAGTACTTACAGCTGCTAACACCAGAAAAATCTGAGGCCATGTGGAGATGCTTCAGTGAGTCTAAAGCGTTGTGTGCTATGGTAATGTCTCATCCACGATGTTAAATGCTGAGTTCCTGCCCTCCTTGTCTTCTTCTCTCACTGCAAGCCTTTATGGTGGCTCCAGAAGCAGACTCCTTTCACCAGACACTTGCTCATTTGTCCATGGAGTTCACAATTCTGTAGCCTTCAGCGGGGCTAGTATTACAAGGTTTTCTTTCATACTTTTTGTTGTTTTTGTAAGGCATTAAAATTGTCTGCTCCACCTTCTTGCAGTGCTGCAAAACCTCTGGTACCTGCTGTTTCTTTCTCCTATTGTCTGTTTCTTCTCCTGCATTATGTAACACCAAACAAATGCGTGGTTTGCATGGTCGTTTTTGGAGTAAATCACTAACTGCTGGCTGAATTATTTTTTAAATTAAGTTCTATCATTTCTTGTGTTTTCCCATCAAGGTATTTCTATTTTATTTATAAACAGATTTCAATCATACAGCTGGTAGAACTTTTTAATCTTCCTGTCAGACTTTCTGGGTCAAAGGACCTGTCAGTAGCTAGGCACTGGCTGGGGAACTAGGAGCCTGGCAGGCAGCTCAGTGCTAGACTGCAGGTTATTTGCTTGACCCTGTGTAAATGTATTTAGTGGGTACCACACAAACCTTGGGGCAGGATTTGGGTAACATTTAATGTAACATGTATTTAGGCCTGAGCTCTTAGTTCAAATTCACCCAAATGGCAAAGAGAGATTAATCCAGAGCAGGCTGAGCTCACTGGCCACTGAAGATCTGGTTAAGCATGGATGCAGGCTTTGGTTGCAGACCTTGGCTCAGTGATACAAAGGAAAAATATGCTGAACTTCTGAGGCTCAGAGTTTTGACCTCATTGATTGTTTTGCCTGGATAAAAGAATCAAGCATTTGGGATTATAGCACTTAACTCTTTTAAGATAGGTTAAGAATTTATGGCTTATTAACCAATTAAAATTTCTTTAACCTCTTACAGTGTCAAAGCATGGCAGGGGTACTCTAAACTCCTAAGGAGACTTAAGCATTTACAGTGTCTTAGCATAGTTAAGATTTCTTCCCTCATTAAAAAGACTTAACTGTGCTAAGGTTCCTTAGATGTTTAACAAAGCTTATATGCACTACAGTTCCTGATTCCCTTCTTAATGTCGAAACAAGCAAAATCAATGCAAAGAATTGTGCAGCATGAATTCGAGAGACCAAGCTCTTCCTTGAGAAATTCAAGAAGTGAAGTTAGCTTCAAAGTTAGCTCAGGTGTAATGACTACACATAATATTTTCTTTGTGGAACAGAAACCTTTATCAAGTGGTTCAGGGTATGCCAAAAGGGGCAATGCTTCTGTGTTTATAAATCACAGTTGCATTGAATAACAAGTTTTTCAAAATTCCTACCATAGAGCATTTTTTTAGCTTAGAGTTCCCCTATTTTCCATTTATTGAATTTATACATATATCTAAACTACTAAAATATTAATTAGTTTACAGAAACACGAATCCTATAGAGTTAAGCATATGCTGACTTTTATTAAGGTCAATAAGACCTTTGAATGAAACAGACCTAAGTTAGACTAGACTGCTCAATGGCACTGAGTCCCTTCTCCCCTAGTTCCAGGCATTTTTAAAAAATAAAAGCTTATCTCAAATTGTCCATATGCAAAACCAAAGACTATGGAATGCTTAAAGTGTGTAGGTCTTCTGTGCATTTATGAGAGGAGAGAAACAAGAATAAAATTACGACAATACTTACCTCTGAGAGAGCAGGATTTGTAATTTCTGTACTGTTCTCTGATTTAATTTCTCTTCAAATGTTTCATAAAAATGTTCAGTTGTTCATTTTGAGCTAGCTGAACAAGGAAGAAAACCACTTTCAAATACTGTTGCTTAGTTTATGCTTGACTTTCCCTTAAAGCATCAAATTTGACATGAATGAGAATTGTATTTGTTAAATTAAAACATTCTGATTCTGTTCCTAATGGATAAAACAGTGCAGTTACCAGCATGAGTCACTGGCAGTTCTTAGAGATGAAAAGATCTGTCTATCCCATACTGCAAAGTAATATTAGGATGATTTTCAATGATGCCTGATATATACAAACAATATTAGTTTCCACAAACTAAAAAAGCCTGTTCTCATTCCTTGTCTTCGAAGGTAGCCTTTGCAGGAAGGGAAGACAAATTATTGTTTCTGAAGTAGCATTGCATTGGAGGATGTAGTAACATGGCTTTTTTTGTTTTTGTTTTTGTTTTGATTTGTTTTTGTGGTACCTGACATTACTTTGAGAAGCTGTATTGAGCTTTGGAGCCCTCAGCACAAGAAGGACATGGATCTGTTGGAGCGTTTCCAGAGGGCCACAAAAATGATCAAAGAGCTGAAGCACCTCTCCTGCAAAGACAGGTGAGAGAGTTGGGCCTGTTCAGCCCAGAGAAGAGAAGGCTCTGGGTGGAACTTAAAGTTGCCTTCCAATATCTCAGAGGTGCCTGTAAGAAAGCTGGGGAAGAACTGTTCACAAGGGCATGTAGCAATAGGCTGAGGGGTGATGGTTTGAAAGCAGAAAAGGGGAGATTTAGGTTGAGTATTAGGAAAACGTTCTTCACTAAGAGCATGGTAGATCACTGGCACAGGTTGTCCAGAGAGGTGGTGGAGGCCCCATCCCTGGAGATACTCAAGGTCAGGCTCGATGGGGCTCTGAGCAACCTGATTCAGTGAAGATGTCCCTGCTTACTGCAGGGGGTTGGACTAGATGACCTTTAAAGGTCGCTTCCAACCTAATGCATTCTGTGATTCTAGGATTCTAAGATAATTTGTGATGAGTTTTGATTCACATGGTCCAAAGGTTCATATAAATACAAACACACATATCCATATACAACAGAGTAACATGGGATTTGTCATAGGTAGCAAAGGGTAGCTCTCCTTTACAATGGTGTCACTCTCTCATGGTCCTTCTTAGACTGCTTGGTCTGCTAATCAGCTTTCTTGCCTTTCATAGCACTTACATGAGGCTAGGAGCATTCACAAATGTCAGACACTGAACTAAATGTTTCTGAGCTTCAAGAGTTCATAGCTTTATTATTGCACTTTACATGCTTAAGGTGCAATTCTCAATTACTTTAGCTCCAGCTGTGTCAGCTATGCATTCCTCAGATCATGTTCTTGAATCTGACAAAAGCAGACAGAAAGACAGAAAGAAGTACCATATAATTAAGGTTCTAGCTGTGGAAAAGATAATTATTTTATTTCCTCCTCAGCAGAGGCAGGTTAGTTCTTGATTCTCTAATTTCCATGTCTTGTACAGCACTTCTCCACAGCAAGTAAACTATGGCTCTGCCCTGAACTTGAAGCCTACAAACTACCCCTCTCCTTTCACAATTGTCTGCTACCACAATATACCAGACATCTTCAGTTTCTGGATACTTGTGGGTGATGCTAAAGCATGCAGGGATATGTCCCAGCTGTCCTAGTGCCATCCAAAGTTGAATGTGAATAAACACTGATCTGTGGTACACTGTCTTTCTTTAATGGCTCAGCAGGATGCTCATTTTCATCTATTTGTGGCAGAATGAAACAGCTGTGAATCTACCAGAGGAGCATTTTGTCCTAAACCACAAGTGTTCATGATGGGCAGTCTCTCAGAGCAGTGCTGGGAAGCTTTGAATCCAGAGAAAACACAAGCATGTCGCGGATGCGATTCATGCTACAATCATATTTCTCTTCAAATGCATGTGGCACTTCTATAGGATGCACATGAAGAGAGAGCACAGTGGGTTTATATATTTTTTTAGTTTGACCAGTGACAGTTCCATAATTTCCACATGCAAAAACGAGCTTTCATGAACTTGTATAGAAACTCACCCCAAACCTCTTGAACCGCATAATTTATTATAATATCAGAGCTGGTACAGAAATAAGCCATGATTGCTACTTAGAAGTTTGTTCTCACAGTCTTTGCTGGATCTGCAAGTAGTTCATTTCTTGCTTGCAAGCCAAAGGCTGATGGCAGTTAGATATGTAAAATCACAGAGTAGCGCTCTGGACTCAGTTGGAGTGCTTGTGTCAGTATGTTGACCCTGTGAAGAAACCAAGAGAGCGTTAACCACAAAAGGTACTAAAAAGCATAATGACTGTGCCCAGGGCTCTGTGGAACACAGGGGCAAAATCAGCTAAAAATACCAAAATTACAAGCAATTGCAAGTTAAATAATTAAAAAACCAAGTTTAGATAAGATGGGATTTTGTCCATTTTTACGCCCAACCCTAGTAAGAACATTTGTGCCCATCATGATTCTGGGGATCCTGCTCGTCATTTCTGTGTCATGGCTTATGAAGCTAAACATCCCAGGGAAGTCACAGTCTTAGCAAACTGCTATTTTGTGGTTGCAGAAAAGTGATGGCTTGTGTATTTGAAAGACTGGTGGCAGGACAGCCTTGTACCTTGAAATCATTTGGATATCAAAGTTGAAAGTGCCATGTGCGTGCCGTATGTGAATTGAGCATTGCAGTCTTCCCTTGCCCCTGCAGACTCAACTGGTATCAGTCCAATCCAGGTTTCTCTTCCCAGTTGACTCACTTTCTCTGTAGGAATTTCAGCAGCTGCTGCAGGGCTAGGTCTTGTTCTTCTGATTTCTGAATTAATCAGCTTCTTCCTTTGTGTCAGCAGCAGTGGGTCACTAAAAGCCCTGGAGAGCCACATACCCCATTTTCCATCCACAAATATGCTCCAGTAATGCCCAGACCAGAGATGACAATCCTGTCAGTGTGGATGTAATTGCCAGTGGTGATTGCCACTGGAAGTCCAGAGGTCAAGAGGAATATTTCCCTCCACATCAAATTGCTAAATGACCATTGCCCTCCCCTGCAGCCTGCACTTTTCTCAGTAGTCTGGTCCTTATGTTACCTTGAAATTTTATTCCTTGACCATAACTAGCAATCCCTTCCCATATCTTTCTCAAGCTTCTTCAGCTTTCTTCCTGTACCAAGCTGGTATAATGACACTAATCTTAAGCTTCATGATTTCAGTGTGCTGTAACAGAGCACTGTAATGGAGTGTTTTTGGGCCAAGGGCTTTCAGGAGCACATGCCAAGATTATCCGTGGAGCTCTTGGACCTGGACACCTACCATGAATTTGTTATGACTGCATGGGACTGAATTCAGTCCATTGGGTGGTTCATTCCAATGCTGTGTTGTAGCAAATTTGCACAGGCCACAGCTTTTCATAGGCTGGTTAGTAGCTCCTATTGGGTTGATTTTCATGGAGAAACTAAAAAAAAAGTGTAATTCCTAACAAAATGACTACTTCCTACCAACTTCAGGGCAGTGCATGAGAGCAAGGGAACGTTGCAGAGAAAACGTCTCTGCCTTTTTTTTTCTCTTTTTTTTTTCCCTACTCTCATTCTTGGACATAGCTTTATTTTTTTTTTGTTTGTTTTAGCTGAAATTTTCCAACACATCTCAGCTTGAGGCATAGACACTGCATGGAAAATTTCAGCCCAAACATTTAGTGTTTGGCAAAGTGACAAGCAACTGGGACTTAAAATGGGAAGATTCTGGCAATCTAGGATGTGCTAACAGCCTTCTTTCTAATGAATGTGCTTGTACAAAGGCTATTAATATACTCAAAAACTAGTCTGAAAGTCAGAATAGACTGAAAACAATGTTGGTGTCCTGTCTGAACTTTCTAGTCTTTATGGAAAAATACTCTGAAAAACCACTGGCAAGCAAAGTTGTATGATTAAACCAGATATAAATCTAACTACAATTTTCTGGTAGGCTTAATAGTTGAAATATTGTCTTCAGCTTCAGTGGTGATATTACCAAAATGCAGTGTAGCGCTAGAAAAGCTACAGAAAAGAAATTGAGAATGATCCCCAGAGATAAAGGAATGTGTAAGATGGAGTAAAGTCATTTGCATAAAAATTGCTAGATTGCTATTTAATTGAATTACATTGGATCTTACACTTTATAGATAACGTCACTTTGAGTTACTATTGTAGGTTATTATAGACTAGTGTATTATTAAAAACAAATATATTATTGAAACAATATTTCTGACAATGTGCTTACCTGGTTAAGTCATCTTTTTAAAGAACTCGTGCTTTCTAGTGCAGTGAAATATGATAGCACTAAATAAAATCTGTTAAATTTGTAGTTTCCATCATTCTCATTATAGATCTGTCCCACAGGTGCCTAGAATATGTTTCAAGCTGATTCACTCTTGTGCAGCAGGCCAAGTCACGTTACAATCTGGAGGATATTGTTGATTGATGCTATATAATTATGGTACAGTCAGACCTTTCCTTCCTTCTCCCCCCACCTTGCTGTTCAGCCACAAAGCTAATACTGCCAGGTTAAAAATACCACGTTTTTAAAGCTTCTTGCATGTGTGTTAGTTAAACAGTGTTTTGGTTTTTAATTTAGCTGCAGCTTTTGACAGTCCATTCTCTAAGCAGTAATTTTATAATTCTCCTATTCATTTGTGATATCCTGAAGAGTTTAAAGTTGTACATGAACTAGGTCTGATAGATAACTAAATTAACAGAGAAGCTTCAGCATTTATGCATACTGTATGTTTATTAATCAGTGGTCACTATATTACAGTCCTCTTGCATTAAAAATAAACCAGCAATGTCTGTGCCTCCATTTTTAATCATACTCATGCTTGGTTTTAATCTTCCGGCTCCTTTTGGTTCCATGTCAGCACTGACGAAAATCATACAGGTCTTTACTAATACAGCACAGCAGTTAGAAAACCTGATGCTTTTGGCATATTATTAATCTCAGGACTCCCAGTGACCTTCCTATTGGTCACAATATTCTACTCCCTCTCCTGACATGCTATAAGTTGAAGTGGATCCGTTTATAATCAGTTTAGCAGTGTGCTTACTGGTGTGAGTCATGCCAAATGCACAAAAATTAATGACTGTAGCAGCCACAAAACACTGATTTTGCGGAAATTTAGGGGGGTTGTAAATTATTAAAAATTATTCTATTTACTTGTTTGTAATTGTGGGTGGGTTTTTCAGTTCTGATTTTGTCTCCAAGAACCTTGACAGATTCTGAACTCTATTGGTATATTTTGCTGCATGGCTTATCTAGCTAGCCAACTTGAAGGGAGGATTAAAAAGGCTGATCATGGGATTTATTATAAACCTAAGATCTCAATTGGAAATGCTGCTGTTATTTCATTAGTAAGTTTCAAAGTGATGTGACCTTTTGAGGCTGAATGAAAGCAGTGCTGGAGAAGTATAGTCAGGGTGAACTGTGCAGATACACTCAGGTGGGACCTCCACAGACTGCTGAAGCCCCTTTATATCAGTGGTTTTTCACAGAGGTGCAGAAACCCACCTGCTTGGCTTAGCTTGCTGATAGTCCTAGGAAATCAGCAAAAAATACTCAGATACACATATAGGCAGAAACTGAAATGAAGTTTAGGAAATGGTTTAAACAGACTGTGTTGTGTTCTGCTTCATCATTTTGGGGATTCAGAATCGATCCTTTCCATAAACGCACAGATAAAGATTCTCTTGCTCCTCCAAAAACAGATGGCAAGTCAGGAGGAGGGAAACAAAAAAAAGGAAACAAAGAGAAACCAAGAGTTTTCTGGGTCATTTTTCATAGTGTCAGGTGACATCCGGTCAAGAGCAAAACAAATGTAGAACTTCCCCTGGTTGCTGCTTCAGAAATTAGCAGTTTTAGAAATTTCACTTGCTTAGTCTCCTTGGAAACACTGGCAGGTACATGGGGGATTAGGGGCTCTCTGGACCAGAGATAGAAAAACCAAGTCCCAAACGACCTTGAAACATGGTGTTTAAGGCACTGAGGGTGAGGTTTGTGATCTAGTTGGTGGTCAGGTGGCAGCTTCTATTTTATTTTAGAAGAACCTGTGGTAAAATACCCTGCTATTTGCTGGACTGGGTTAAGAGGCAAAAGCCTCGTTTTCTCTTAGCTTTTATTTTTATTAAAGGTAATGATCTACCACACTTACTTTTTTTTTTTTAAAGAAAACATCAATGCTGATACTCAGGAATCAGTCTGGGACATTTCTGTTGCAAGTGTCTTAAGTCTTCAGTATAAACACCTTTCCACTTAGTATTTCTAATTTCAGCTACTTTAGTTCCAATTCAGCCTGAACCTGATTATTGGTCCCATTCCAAGTTGGCCTAAATTATGTACAGCGCTTAATTGCTCAACTACAGTCAGAGACCGTTGGGTAGCCAGGTGTCAAAAAAGTAAAAAAGACTGGCATGTAATCCAGAATTGCAGTACATTATTATTTCATTGCCGGCTGCTAATTCTAGCGTGAGGTCCTGAAGTCTTTTTTCACTCATTTACTTTCAATTGATGAAAACTACTCATATGTGATGAGCGGTTAATCCTAGGTGATGCAGGGTTTTGGGTCTCATTGACATTAGCTATGTTAGTTTTAAATCTGTTGTTGAGTTTTCCCATTTTTTTTTTAATTTGAAGGAAAAAGAATTGAAGAATGATAAACTAATAAATTCACCTATGTAATTCTCCTTTCCTAAACTACTCTCTTTTGTGACCAGTGATAGAACCCAAGGCAACGGCATGAAGCTGTGACAGGGGAGGTTTAGGTTGGATGTTAGCAAGAGGTTCTTTTCTGAGAGGGTGGTCAGGCATTGGAGCAGGCTCCCCAGGGAAGTGGTCACAGCACCGAGCTTGACTGAGCTCAAGAAGTGTCTGGACGATGCCCTCAGTCCCATGCTCTGACTTGTTTGGCCCTGTGTGCAGCCAGGAATTAGACCTGATGACCCTTATGGGCTCCTTCTAACTAAGGAGATTCTATGATTCTATGATTTTTCAATAGCAAGTTCTTCTTAAGTATGGCAATGGGGTTTTGGCATGGCACAATGCATAATTCTTACATTTCTCCTTGTAAAATTCCACTGTGTTCATTATTTCTAGCTGGTCCTCCAAATAAATTTTGCTCTTGGCTCCTATTTTCATAAGTACAATGAAGCCAGTGCCAATCAATAGCTTGCGATTATCTAGCTCGGTACAATAGTTATGGTCTGGTTTTCCAACTTTGGGAAATAACTGAAACAATATATATTTGCTTAAAGGCACCATATTTAGGACTCTAGTAGCTTTCTAAGTTTTGGACTTTGTGTTTTGTAGTTGTTCTCCCCACTTTTTTTTTGCTATGTATGTAACTTTATTAAAAATAAGAGAAATGATGATACACTATTTTCAGATCTTTTTTACATGTGTTTTCAGAACCGAAAATTTGGCACCCAGTGTCATGAACTATTTAAGGTAATCTTTTAAGAAATGTTGCTGTTAACTTCTGTTTCTCAAGATGGTGGCTTGACCGTTTACCTGGTATATCAGGCCATTTCCATGGTTAGTTACAAGCAGCACTCTTTTCTCTGTTCATTCATTTAGTTTCTATACAATGCAGAGTCCCTGGATTAGGATTGATCTGGAAGTGGCCTGTAGCAAGTGAAGAAAAATGAGATGGAAGTTAGTAAAGGATGTTTTTGGGAGAACAGCCTGCTGCATCTGTGTGGCACAACTCCTATGTGGCCTTGCTTCCACTTCTGACCAGGAGGAGGGATACGGATACAAAATGACAGTATGGCTCTTTAAGGCAGCCCCAACAGCTCTTCAGTCCTCAGTTTCACATATTAATCTCTGAGATTCCAGGGGATGGCCCAACTCTTAAGGAATAGCGTGAATGAAAAGAGCTTAACACTGAAGAGTGTCACTGCTACTGAAAATCCACTTCCACTGGAGCAATCATATAAACTGTTGGTGGAAACATGAATGCTCCAGCATTGGTTATGAAGTTATGATTTCCTCAAAACACTCTGTCCTAAATAGAGGTGGCATTTTCTTCCTAACTACAGACTAAAAATACATCACGTACCTTAGCTCTAACTTTGAAATACAAACCCACTAGCCACTAATGTGTATCATTCAACTAAAGCTATATAGACCTATGCTTCTATTTGAGAAAAATCACAGACTCAGAAAGAAATCCTTTATATGGGTTACAAGTACGGAAACGGTAAGGCCTTAAGAAACTTTAGAAAGTAGTGAGCCTATCAGAAATGCTACTGAAATGTGATTTAAGCAAATATACTTTTCTCTTTGCTGTAATACATGGATAAACATGTAGAAAAAGTATAAAAAAGTAGCAAGTAGGGTGATTTGTGTGCTCGTAGCTTAATATATTACTATGAAATTCCAACTACGCCCTTTGCGTATAAATAAATAATGATTCAGCTAAACCAAGATTAAAGGCTCTACACGAGTCTTGCTAAAAGAGATTGTACTTCAGTCTTTGAATGCTGTTAGCAGAATTTTGTTGTTTACCATATTAATTTCTTCAAACAAATGATTAATGTCATATTTCTGCAGTCATGAAAAGACTTCCAGAGGCTGTAACTGAGTACTACTTTCAACAGGCAAAAAAATAAAAGGGAGAGACCAACTTAGTTTGAATAAATGAATGAAGACACTTCTACAAATGATCGTGAACACCATTTCTAAAATATTAGGGCTTTCTGCACCATGCAGTACAGCAAAACCCTGTCGATACTTAAGGTTAAACAAAGGCAGTGTGGAAAACATACTGATTTGATATCTCTAGTGCTTTCAAGTTTCTTATTTGGTAAGATAAGAGAGACCTAGAATATAATAATGAGTGTCTTAAGTTTTCAGATTGATATACAAGTGGTGACTAATTCCTTTTATATATACACTTCACATTCATGAAAGCATTTAATTGGCAAAAACTAAATACTAGTATCTTCTATACAAAAAAAATGACAATTTATTTATAAAGTCATAAGATTTCTGTTATGCTTTAAATGTTTCAGTGTATCAGGATTTCCCAGTCAGAGGTGAAAGCTTCCTTCATACAGTTCTCTCCATGTGTAGACACCTAAATCCACCTGAACAATTTTGCGTCATGACTGTGAATTGACTTTTCTCTCTGTACAATTAAAAGCTTAACTTCTAGTGCTTGATCACTCCAAATTAAATATTGAAAGAGAACTTGCAGAAATCATATGTTTAATAAATGAAATAGGGAATAAAATAATCTGTTTGAAAACAAGAGACTGAAGCTTGATTAGATGAGGCAAGAGCTACATTTCACGCAGACCATCATAGTTTGGGCAACTGCAGGGTATCTGAGGGATGCCAAACCAGCAACTTACAACTGTGCCCCAATTTATGAACCATAATACCCAGTCTTTTTAAGTTTGGGGTTGTTTTTCCCTTCACTTTATGTTAACTAATTGGTTTCAGATAAGTTCTCTTAAAAGTTTAATATATATTAAAAACCACTGAGAAAAAAAAAAAATCTGTTACTGCTTTTGTCTTTTATCCTTAGATCACAAGATTGATTTTTCTGAAGAATACTTTAACATTGCTATATGAGTTGCATTCCAAGTACAAGGACCCTGACCTAAGTTTTTGCAGATTTATTGTGAAACTCTATTGGCATCTGTGTTGGGTTGAAAATGAAAGGGCAATCACTTCACCTCTTTGGGACTGGATGCGAAAGGTGAATACAGAGGAAAATACCATTGGTTGACACCTTTTATAGACCTTTGATTAATTTGATTAATCCTTTAATATGTTGCATTCAGAATTAAGGTACCAAATATTTTCTTGGTTTCTCTTTCCTTTAATTCTGTCTTTCCAAGTTAGGCCAGGGCATGTGATCCATTTTACTTCTGCCCTACAGGCTCTCCTCCTTTCCGACAACAACAGACTGTTCCTGCCAGGGGCCTTTTTCCTAGTTGCATTAGACTTCCTGACCATAAAGCTTTAAAAAAGCTCTTGTTCCACTACCACGGTACATGCTTGTCCCACTTCTTCACCCCAAAGCGGCTGCATTTCGGAGGTGACGTGCTAAGTCCTGTGTAAACCGAGCCCCTGTGACTGAAGGGTGTTAGGGTGCTGCGCTGAGTTATTTAGTAGGCCAAAGTCAGGGCTGTGTCTTGTCACTTGGTCTAGGAACAAAGGTGATGCATAAATCAGATTATTGTTTTTCAGGTGAGTTTTATTTCTTTAATAGGAAATAAAGAGCCTAACAGAGCCTCTTCGGTGCATAGCAAAATAAGATACCTCGCCCCCCGCTATCCTTTAAGTGCGTGTGTGAAATCACGAAAAAGAGTGTTCAGCAGTGGTGAGTGTGAGAAGGACCCTCCAGCTCCCCAGCTGAGACCCCCGCCGCTCGCTGCTACTGCCGCCCGCCCGCCTTCCGCTCGCAGACGGCTGTGGACGCCGTGAGGGGAACCCCGCTCCCCGCGGGGTGCGCGGCTTCCACGAGCGGAAAGCCACGCCGAGTTTCTTGTAACGACGCTCGGGATTACGCTAAACTGCAGTGTTAATCCTCCCTCAGATTTAATTTCGGTTTCCCCGGCTCGCTTCCCCTCCCTCGCTCCAACCCAGCGGCCGCCCTCCCGCAGCAGGTGCACGGCGGCGCAGTTCGTCGCCACCCTGCCTGGGGCTGGTCCTCCGTCGGGCAGAAGCGTCCTCCCTTCCCCGCCCGGGCGGTTACCGCGACGGACGGCGAGCCAACGGTGAGTGAGGCGCGGGCAGGGCCAGCCCCTGGGCCGCTGAGGGCGAGCGGCTGCCCTCGGTGCCGCTCTGGAGGTGAGCAGTGCCCGGCCCCGCCTGGGAGAGGGGGGGGGACGGGACGCGGTGATCCGTCCGCCGGTGCCGTGGCGGGCTGCGCCAGAACGTTAACCGTTCCGAAGTGCGGGGAGGAGGACGGTGAGGCTGGATCTGCAAGTAATTAGTAACGGACAGGAGGGAAACCTATGTGTTTTTCGGAGGTGGGACAGGAGACAAGCGAGTGACGCTGACAGACCGGCGGGGCTCAGGGGTCTGGCTGTCGAGGATGGTGGCACTTCTCCGCCCGCAGTGGCAGGTGAGGAGGAAGGTTGGGGCAGGGGGTGGGTGGCAGCAGCTCCCCATCCGCCCCGGTGCTGGCTGAACGCCGCTGAGGGCGGGGCGCGGTGGGGTGGAGGGCGAACGGGCTCGGCTGAGGTGTTGAAGGGCCGTCGTGTGTCGCTGGAGCCGCCTGATAGCAAGCACCGGGCTAGAAGGACCCTCCCCGAATCCAGCGACCCAAACAAAACCCTACACACACACCCCCCTGCATCAAACAGTCCCCTACAAGAGAAATAATGGTACAAGAATCAGGCGCCTTTTCCCCGGGGAGGGGCGCTGTGCGAGAGGCTGGTTGCAGGGAAGGGGCAGATGGGGGCTGGCGGGGGTCAGGGAGCAGTAAGCTGACTGTAGCATAGCCCTCATGGCTGGGGAAGTGGACTGTGCCTGGGTGGGTGGGTGGCAATAAAGCGTCTGGGAAGAAGTGTGGGGAAGGCTTGAGGCAGGGTCTTTGCTGGTGGAAGAGGAAAGGATGTTAGCAGAGGGCTGTGTGATGGTGTGAAGGAGCCGCTGTGGTAGGCTGTAGGAGTGTAGGCTGACAGAGCCAGGTGATGAAATAGCTGTGTGTGGCATCCTTTTCCAGGGATATTGAGGAGTGACATGGTCGGTGGCCAGTAGTAATTTTCTTTTCTTCTGGGTGGTTTGGTTGGTTACACTCTTTGGATAAGTTAAGGTTGTCATGTACTAGTTGCTTAGAAGTAGGACTTTCTTTCTGAGCTTTAATGTGGTCAGGTGGGGTGGAGAGGGCAAAGTGAGAGGAAGTAATTGTCAGTGAGGTTAACTTTCACTTTTTTCTCATATCTCTCTCTATTCAGGCAGCCCTTTGAATTAATAAATCTGGATACATTTGTAACTCCCAAGTAGCTGCCAGCAGTATAGGAGTAATTATTTTTTGATTCATTAATTCTTTCTAGTTGGTTTTTGTTGTTTTTTTAAAATGAGATTTCACTTTGCATTTTGAAGGCTGGTTTTGATCTGTTTTTCCTTCTCACAGAATAGCTTCAGTAATGAAAAATACTCATTCAGTTCAGTAACAATGTGTCTTCCGAGTTATTGGTAATACCTGTTGCTGAACAAGCTGCAGTGTGGACGGTATATGGTTCCTATCCCTCTCTGATTAGTCTTTATTTATTTAGTTGTGCGTAAGGAAGAAATTAATGCAATGACACTTACTAGTTTGTAAAACTTTTAATGATTATCTTGATACTTGATCCCTTACGGCTGTAGAATGCTGGTGAACCTATCTCTATGTTCATGTGCATTACAATAGTAGTAGTGATGTATATGTTACATATGTACGGGTACATAATGTTTTCACATTAGTGCTAAATTTTTAATGGTCTTAAATATGACTCGCAAGTAATCTCAAACTGCTTTGCAGATGTTTTCTGTATCTCCTGCTAAAACATCCCTAGTTCACTGAACTGGAATTTTAATTTGCATGTTGTCTCTGACTTGATCTCGGATAAACATGTTATTGTCTGTAATGCCTCTGTGACCTCTTAAGCCACAGCTGCTTCAACATAGTGCACGTTAGCTATCCTTTTGCAAAACGCTGGACACAAGACAGTTTCAAAGCTTGGTCTACCTGCTGGGTGGCAATTTAATCGAACCTTGACCCATGTAGGATTTTATGACAAAATGACTGGTAAAATCCAAAACTGCATGTCAGTGAAGGTAAAAGATGGTGCTTGGAGCTGAGACCTGTGGTGGTTAAGAGGGTGTAGCCATGGAATGCCTCTCTGTCCCATGACAGCTGCTTGTGAGAAATATGGGGTTACAGCCTCCGCTACATCAACATCCACTCCATGGTAGTTTTGTTTATGCAGTTACCCACTGGAAAGCATAATAATCATGTGGTATGTTATCATGTAAAAAGAATAACAAAATATATTTTAATTGTGAAATGAACTAGTTTAAGTTTTCTCCTAAATTATTTTTAAATTGAGATTATGAGACTTTTTTTTTTTTACACTGAAGTTTAATTTCTGGCACAGATGTACATTCCTTCCTGAATATAACTAGAAGTACATATAAACTGGAAGATGTGATGTTGTGTGTGTTTTTTGAAACCTATAGGCTTTCCAAAAGCAATAGGTGAAGTTGTAAAATTAAATGACCTGAAAATAACTAGTGTTCTTTAAAACTTAAACCACCCTGACATTACTCTTTTGAGTAGACTTTCAGAATTTTCATACTCAGACTGTACATGGGTGATGATTTTTTTTTTAAAAGCTCTGGTTTACAGTGTATAAATAATGCAAAATTCAGAGAATTGGAAATTGTCAGACTAATGCTGTCTATGATTCTCTGTTCATAAAAAATAAAACCAGTATAACACCATAGGATAATCCTATATGCTTCTGCCCACAAGGTGATCAAGAGATCCCCTGAAAAAAATGTCTATTCATTTATTTATTTATTAACAATTTTCCAGTTAAAGGAATGCATGAAAAGGATGGGGTTGGGAGAAAATTGCTTGAAGAAGAGTTGGGAAGAAAAAAATAATTTTCATTTCATGTTCTAAAGGTAATGATGATGAATATATGCTTATTGTGAAGGTTGTTTTTTTTTTCATCTTGTGTATTGTGTAATGCACATTAAGGCTTATAATAAAAATCTTATTCTGCATCAGAAATATATTTTTATTTTTAAAGAATAAATGTCAGTCTTAAAGAAGATAAAAAACGTCATGACAAATGTTGTGGTGGGCAGAGGAAGAGTCTAAATTTACATATAGTGATACCTTGGTAAATTCATGGCATAAAAATAGGACACACAACATTGCCAGACAGTGCAAAACTGCCCATTCCCACTAAAGTGTCCTGCTGCTGCCTGTACTTTTATTATATTAAGGTAAGGATGTTATCATTTACAGATGGGAAGGATTATCCCTTACGTAACTGCACCATCTGAAAATTTACCACTTCATGTGGTAAAGCAGGCAGCAGTCAGCACAGAATGTTTTTTCCGTTGCAGGAAGCTAAGCCAAATTTTAGTGTGGATGGAGAGCACTTTTTCAGAAGCTTAACAGCATTCCTACTCCTGTGACCTGCGTGCCTGTATGGAAATCTTCCAGGAATGTCCCATGTACATGTCCCACGTGATGCTATGTTATACCACCTTTGTGATTTGGATTCGTTCCTTGGAAACAGTGATGGCTTGAGGAGAGAGACTTAATGTTTTTTCTAGATCAGATGCTCAGGTAGAACAAAGTAAAGCAGTATGAAATCAAAGTCTGTAATTAGCATTTGAATATACATATGATTTCTGGTACTGTATGCCTTTGTTCTATGTAGACAGAAAAGCTTTTTGTAAATCTTGAAAAATAGCATGGCCTAGCTTCAGGTGTGTTAAATTTTATTAATCAACATAGAGTTTCTTCACTAATGAAGTACTGAGTGGGGTAGATAAGCATTTCCCAAATTTGCAGACATGGACACTCATCTGCTTTATGCAGCTCACAAGTAAAAAAATTACTCCTGGATTACTTTAATTGCTGGCAGCAGCTAAGTTCCTCACAGTGTTGGAAGGGAAAAAGGCATGAAAATCAGCTGTAATTATCAGCTGCAGGTGTAAATACTCTTTATATTGCCTGGAAGGAACTGAGCCCCTGCCAGAAGTTTAGGGGATGTGGTAGTGTCCCAGCTAGTGCAGTGTCCCAGCTAGTGCAGTGATGTGCAGCTGGTAATTATAGCTGCTTCTGACTCCCCTGGAGGAAATGAGCTGCTTTCCACTGTAAATGAGAGTAATTTGGTTTTATTGTTTTTCTTGTTATTTTTAAATAGCTTAATTGCTTAATTAAGTATTCCCCTTCCTACTTCTGACTCCCACCCTTTGGATCTTTTTGTTACTTCACCGTGAGTTGCCCTTCAGGTATGAGAAACAGTGGTCTAAGTCATTACTTCTGTTAAAAAGTTGTGGTCAGGTGGCAGCATTATGAGAACCTCCAATTGTTATATTATTCTCCCAAAGAATAGTTTGTCTTGCATAAAACAGCTGATTCACAAGTCTGGGTTTTTTTGCCTAGTAGTAAAGGAGTGTACATGGGTGAGTGCATGACTACTACTGTCAGTGACCTGCCTTGTTCGGGACAAGATCTGTACAGTTGAATAAGGTTGGAGGATGTATGATTCCTGTTGTATATAGTTCTTAGGTTTTTTTTTAATAGTTCCTAATATTTCCAGTAAAATGCACCTCAAAATTTTTATCCATTGCACTTTAAAGTGATGAGGGGTGAGGAACACTAAAAGTTATAACTTCTACACTAAATCTAAAAATGTGAATAACTAAGCTTGTTCTTATGGCTGTTTTTCTTGTTATTTCTTAGTATCATTTACTGGTATATTAATGTAGTATGCAGAAGCTTAGGAGAAAAAAAAAATCAATACTGAGCATTGGTTGGCTTGTAAATGAAAAGGATTCACCCAGCTATCGTGTATTCATGACCCCAGCAAACCAGCAGTGTGGCTGCTCCTAAGGCCACCTCTGTTTGCTGGCAGCTCTCCATCATGCTGCCTATGATAAAAACACAGACTGCTTCTAAAATCTACAGAGTTTACACTAAACATTTTCAGTAGTAGAGAAAAGGAAGGATGTCCTAATAGTGAAGTTCTCAGTGATGTAAGGCATGGTCAAGCATGCTCTTGGCTGCAGCTGCTTGCAGTTAAATGATGACCGACTTAACTCATTAATGGTCCCTTAGTTGTTTTGCTTTGTTCCATTTTGTTTGGTTTTTAACTTTGCCAAAGGCTACTACCCTTTATTTCTGCTGGCATCACTGTGTGTAGTTGCTCTGGCCTGGTTGAGTCAAAATTGACTCAGCAAGCTTAAAGGTTTTGAAAGAGGTTTGAAGAGGTTTTGAAAAAGATCCCTGTAGTTAGTTTGCTGATTGCTCTTACCATTATCAAGACTCAGTGTCCTTGTTCTGCAGTACTTTCATTGTGAATGATATTTTAATGCATGTACTTAAGCCTGAATCCTGTCATTTTTTCTGAGACCAAGATGTGTTAATTTATTGCTACTTTGCTGTGCGACAACAAAATTATCCTCAAAGTTGATTTTACATATGGATAGAAATGTACTGACATTTTTTTGTGAGCTAGTTCAGCAAACTTTGGCTGCACATGATGGTTACTTGAAGCCTCTATGTGAAAATGGTGCCACTTTATTATTAGCAAAGCCTCTGTGCAGAAACAAGCAACAAATACTGCTTGGTTTCCATACACTACACCAGAAAAGGTTGTTCTTGCATTCCTGCATTATGTTATGAAAAATAATTTTAAACTTTTAAGAACTCTTTTCCTGATGAGCTGAAATTAGTCACTTTCATTGCATATTGTGTCTCAGTTAACCAGTCATTGCCCCATCCTTCTCACTGGAGGTCGGTGTTGATAATTTCAGTATTTTGAATCCTTTTTTAATCTGTATACCCTTAAAATAAACTCAAAGAATCTTTTCAGTAGGAATGTCATGCCTAGTGTTGAATAACTGCTTAACAATATACACTGACAAAGTTCTGCTGTAATCCAGCACTTGGTTGTCTTATTTTTACAGCATTTCTTACTTTCAAGCATTTCTTACTTTCAAGACGTGTGATAGCTAGTGGAGGTTATAAAAACGCTGGGTTTGAGCAATGTGTCGAGAGTAAAGGCTGTCCTCTGCTTAGCTAACTCAGATGGAAAGTTATCTGTACCTGCTAGTGATACTGGGAAGGAGCACGCAGAGACACAGTGGGTACGTGTACTCCATTCATAGGCTCCTTTCTCGCTTTGCCACAGCAGAAGTGTTGAAATGTTGAAATGGTGTAGAGAAGCTGAGGGTGTGTTGGCTTCTTAGGAATAGATTGTGTATGCAGAAACACAGCCTCTATATTTTTTTCTGTCATTCTCTAACCTTTCAGAAGTGTTAAAATCTCTTTAAGATACTGAAATAGCACACAGCACTGCTACTTATTTTGCTGGTGTGTAAGCGGAGTTATAACTGTTATTTCCTTTAACTGATCTCTACCCACAAGTTGTTAGAATAAATAATGATACAGATATGCAGATATTCCTGGGGTATTGCAGATCTTTCAGGAGCACGTCCTGGGCACCATCAAAACCTGTACGACAGCTGTATGCTGTAGTGTCTTTGTGAAAACTTGTTTGTGCACCTCCATCTGATAACAATGTTTGAAATATAAAAGCAGCAAAATGTGAGATACTTTGGGGGGAACACCTAATATAGCATGTGCTTTGATCATGAGCTCTATAGAATGCAATTCTATCAGTGCCCTATATGTTTTGTAAATGTCTTCTGTGATATGTTTTTCAGTGTTTGAGAAAGCAAGAGACAAGGTTATTTTCCTCTTTAGCTAAAATAATATGCTGTCATTCCAGATATATGATTCTTGTAAGGTGGATTTAATGGCTTTACCTTTTGAGCTGTGTGTATTGGTCATCCCTCTGCATCTACCCCTTTCCCTAGGAAATCTTTGTATATTAGTCCTATTTTTTTTTTTCCTTCTGTAGGAGTGATGTTTGCAATGTATTGTACTTGTCTTAAAATAAATGAGCAGAAAATAATATGGCTGTTCTTCCAATTTGAATACCATCATCTGTTATAAATATGAATGTGCCACTCATTTGACCTATGCATTGTTCAAATTTAAATTCAACTTGTTGGCCTAAGATCAGTGCTTTTCATAAGTGTTGGAGGTTGAGAAGACAGAAAAAGGAATAATGTGGGGTTTTTTACATAAGGAGAAATAATAGCTTTTCATGTTGTTTGTTTTTTTTTTTTTCTAGACCATTTGATGGTTTTATGAGATTATGAAGTATGACATTAAGTTGTTTACTTACACTTGCTACCTGGTCTTCTAACTCTCCAGTTTTTGCATTGTTCTAGTTTCATGCATGTTGTTTGACACAGAAGTGATGTTTTTAAGGAAGCCTTCTAGATGCAGGATGGCACTCAAACTCTATTAGTAGCTATATAGTTAAGATGATGCTTAATTCTTTTTCCAGCACTAGGAAGAAACATTTGCATCCCGTGGCTAAGTAAATCCCATGAAAAGCAGAAATGTTGGTGTGCATGAGTAAAAAAGAAAAAAAAAGGCTGAAGCAGTCAAATATGAAAAAAATTGTTTGAATTGGTGTAAAGAGACACCTGAGAGTGAGGAGACCAGACTGTCACCCACTTGAAGAACTGAATTCTGTAGTTCTCTGTCCCTGCAGTAATTGTTCCTGCTGTCTGAGAAAGGTGACGTGGAGTTGTAGAGCCTTGGTTTGTACATTATAAAGTGTAATCGCTATTCCCACTCCAGTTCTGGATTTATGATAATGTTTTTTGGCATCCTGTTCCTATTTTCAGTTAGGGCAAGCCTGTTTCTCTTTCACCTTTCTCTGTAAATCTTATTTACGTTGGGATCTATTGTGATGCCTTTCTAAAATTTTGTATTACCACTTTTACTTACGCCACAGTTTCTCCAAAGTTTGTGTGTAAGCACAATAAGGAAAAGGGCACAGTAAAGACTGCCATTAAAGAGAGAAAGAGAAAAAGAGCACTAGAAACAAGGTGAAAATATGGGATACCTTGTAGGGTGTAGAATTTGAAAGAGGAGGATGGGTTGTAGACATAAAGAAGCTGTGTACTTCTGAAGAACAAATGGCTACATGAGTGGAATGAAAGTCAAGAGATAATACAAAAGTTAACATTATTTGGTAGAGAGGACCAGAACAGATACTCTGTTGTACAGATGGCTTAGAAAGTATGAAATATCATGAGTGGGAACCAGCTATTCTAAAACTTTGAATTGTGGTGCCGTGCTAGAAACTTACTTTGAGAGCCACAGTTTCCTCATTATGTCTCATTGCTTGTGAATCCCTCTTAGGACTCAGCTGCAAGTCCGTGAACGACAGGTTTAAAAAGTTGTATGGCTACAGAGCCAATGAGGCTACCTGTTTTTAATTGTATATAATGCTTGCTAAACTGAGTAGGTAGTACTTGTTGGAGCTGTAGGTGCTAACTGCTGTAGCAGAGGCAAGCAAATCTGATAATATAAGGAGTCCTTTTGAAATAAATTGTGACTGTCTTGTAGAACGAGACTACAACCTTGAAAAGAATGCAAGTGAGGCATTTCAACTGTATAAAATAGAACAAAATTTTTTCTAAATTTGAAAAACAACTTAAAAGTGCAGATAGCTGTAGCTAACTAGCAGAATTAATGCTCTAATCTGAATTTCATAGTAGGCCTGTTTCACAATTTCACTTGCTCTTTTGCAGTTGTTACTGTGGAAAGACTGGCTGTTTTGTAAGTTTGGGGATGGGAGAAAGAAAAAAATATTTATACTCTGTGTATCAATTTTTCATATAAAAAGAAATTGTGTGTAACAGATGCGAAGTGCTTATGATGAATGTAGTTCTTAACTTAATCTTAGGAATCTGTTGATCAGTGTCTCTGAAGAATACTCCAAGGGCAAAAATCAATCTAAATATCTCAGAAATTAATTAAATCCAGAATGGTAAACATTTACAGGCTGCTTATTTCATAAAAAATGTAAAAATTAGCAAACCATTACTTTATAAAGTTGTTAAAGAGACGCCTTCTTATCTACCACTGAATCTCTCTGTATTTATGTAAAAAGTTTAAAAGAATATCTATTTTAGATGCAGATTTTCTAGGCACTGATTTTTCTCAAGTCTAAAGCAATTTTTCTGTTCCTTTTGCTACAAAACAGTTTGTGGCAGCACTTAAGTTATCAGAGAATTCTTTTCAGGGTTTTATTGCTTTTTCCGTAAGCGTGTAGCTCCAGTTGTAGATTGGTGCTGTGGTTTCTGTCTAGGAGCACTGGTTCCTGTTGAAATAGTGAAAACTAGGCTTTGATAAATGACACAGAAAAGCTCTGCAGGTTGAAAGAATTTAAGGTTTTCTTTATTTTAAAAGTGGAGAGATTAATCCCTAATAACATTCTTCATTTTAAATAAAATCTGTTTTTAACTGGAAAGGAGTTAAATCTTACTGAGGTTCTGGTAAGCTTCTTTTAAACTTCAGAATATGAAATCATTTGTCCAATTTCCACTGCAGTCAGTTGGAGCAAGCTGCTGTATATTTATGGAAACTATGGCTGAGGAATTGCCTAAGCTGTTGTTTAAGTGTTACTCAGCACGATCAGCTTCAGCAGTAAGTTTGTCAGTGTTTGTCTCGAAACATCTAATGGTAAAAATGCAAGGCCTTCCTGGCAACCAATTCCAGTGTTTCATTGCCTTAGGTGTTTAATTGTCTTTACTGTTAAAAATATTAAGCCAGCCTATTGGTGAAAGCTCTTTTCTTGCAGGTTTCTGTTGGTTCACAGAATATCGATGCAGTGAGATGAAGCCCATTGTGTGGGGAAGGTAGGGTGGTCCTGTATTCAGACACCAAAATATTATGAGCTCCCATGGAGCTGCCTTGGTGCATGAAGGCCAATGACTGATTCTTTGAGTTCCTAAGTGCTAAGCATACTTAGCCCTGAACAAGGACAGGAGACTCTGATGTCATGTGATCAGTATTTTTTTCTGCAAGTTCTTCTTAGTGACACACTGAAATTGGAAAAAAAAGGATGTTTTACACCTGTAAAACCTAAACTGAAATGCTAAATGTACCAATATTACAGAATTCTGAAGGGATTCCCTGTGTGGAAATGCCCCAAAATGTCATCTTACTAGAAAAGGGTTACAATTCAGGATATTCTTTGATTCTATGAATTTTGTTTGGTGGTGAAAGGACCCATAAGACCATCAAGTCCAACTCCTGGCTCCACACAGGACCAGCCAAGTCAGAGCATGGGACTGAGTGCATCGTCCAGATGCTTCTTGGGCTCAGTCAAGTGCTGTGAGTCAAGGCCCTGGGGAGCCTGTTCCAGTGCCCGACCATCCTCTCAGTAAAGAACCCCTTCCTAATGTCCAGCCTAAACCTCCCTTGTTGCAGTTTTAATCTGTGATTTATGCCATTCTCTTGGGTTCTATCACTGGTCACCAAAGAGAGGAGATCAGTGCCTACCCCCTCATCAGGACGTCATGGACCACGATGAGGTCCCCCACAGCCTCCTCTTCTCCAGGCTGAACAAACCAAGGGTCTTCAGTCTCTCCTCATCAGACTTCCCCTCCAGACTTCCCCTCCAGACCCTTCACCATCCTCGTTGCCCTCCTCTGGACAATCTCCACTAGTTTACAACTTCAAAAATAAAAAAACCCCAAACTTCAGGTTTTGGTTATAGGAGTTTAAAGTTTACTTGCTCTAGGGTTCTGCTTTCCTAGTGGGATTACATCTCAGGAAAGCATCCGAAAGTGGATACTTTTCACAAAATAGATTTTTTTAAATTTTTTTTTTAATTTAAAGTGTGTGTGTCTGCAGAAGAACGGCTTCCATGGAAAAATTTTGACTAGGTCTATCTCAAACATAAGAAAGTAGAAACTTCTTGACATTTATTCTTGAGGCATCAAGAGTAAGGCATTTGATCTTTGTGGAATGATCAAGATACATAAGTGGAGAGCAGTCAGTTTCCTGTACAGAATCCAATCTCTGTATATTAATATTGGATCTGCTGGAAAACACAAAGTGTATTTAATAATGAAGCCTGCCAATTCTCTCCCCCCTCTGCTCTTCCCTTCTCGGCACATTACCAGGCCAGTGTTTGATTTCTTGGATCTTTTTGTTAAATTTTTTACTAAAGAATTTTCTCTGATTGAATTCACTGGAAAGGAGGAAAAAAAACCTGAAGAGTGAGTTCTGCGCTCCTCTGTGTCATTAACGGTTGTGGCATCCTCTGCTTACAGCAGTAACCATGGCACGCTGTTGCATTGCTCATACTGGACACCGGCTGTTCCAGAGAGGGATGCAGTATTCCAGAAATGGTCCTGGTACAGATGACACGGGACAGCAGTCTGTAGCAGGTTCCAGCTGCAGCAATGCCATTTCCTAGCTGCTTTTCTCAGTCAGTTCCAAGTGTGGTGATAATAGTTCTGTCCAAAGTGAATGTGTTCTATGCCTTTTTAGGTGAAAGGGGAGACATCTCCCTGAGAGACGGCACAAGTGTCAGAGGCACATCTAACAGCGTGCTTACCGTTCAGTTTTGAAGCTTCTTCTAGGCTTCCAAATGTAAATGAAATAAATGTAACATGTAACTCAAATTTTTTGCTCAAAACGTTTGCTTAGAAGAACAATACCTCGTAGTAGGTATTCTTTCAACCTTAACAATTCTATGATTCTATGCTGCTGAGACTGGAAAAAGCAAGTGAGATTTGAGACGCGTCAGCTTTTCTTCAGGTCCGGAATAGAAGTGGTTGTGTGCCTGAAAGATTATTTCCCTTTCCCAGTTACATCTTTTTGCCTAGAAAGGGTTGTAACTGGTCTCTGCAAATCCACCCGTGCCCTCGGACCACAGCGGGTACTCTGCCCGTGTTGCAGTGGTAGTGTCAAATGTGTATCTCCTGCATTGAAATTCTCCGGGAGACTCCCCCCAGCCCCCTTCCTCCGTCTTCGCCTCATTGAATAGAAACCTTTTCTTGTAAACTTAGAAACAACAACAAAACACCACACAAAAGAGAGCTTTTGAGACCGTCAGCAGGCCTGTACACTTTGCAGTCCTCCAGGAGGGCACTGCCAGCTGTGAGTTGCTCCTTTGTGTTGCCGTTAAAGCAGGAGTGTGCACACGCTCTACTTTACAGGCCTTCAGGTTGGGAAGCAGAAGGGTGATCTGTGTCACCGCCTTCCTCACCGATGCCCAAACTACAGCCTGCTTATCTGCCTTTCCTCTTATAAATAGGAATGGATGAACATGTTTTGCTTAATTTCAAATCCACTTAAAGTTCATGGCTTTGAAATTAAAAACAGAACTCAAATCTTACGAAGCTTATGTTCTGTTAGGAGCTGGCCTTTTGCCAGTACATGTCTATTCATTTAACTTTTATCCTTGGAATCAAATACATCTCAGTTTGCTATACTGGGTCGTTTGTATTTCTTTATATTCTTTTCTTTGCTTATTTTTTACATCCCTTTCATTGCCATGAATTTATGGTTGTTAGAAAGTGGCTAGCATAGGTGTTTGATCTCTCATGAGCATAAGACTTTTCTTTGCATCTTCATTTTGTTTTTTGCTGTTTCTGTATTCACAATGTATGCCTTCTGGCCTATTCCTCTGTACATCTAGGTTAGCAGAAAAAGAAGGATGAAATTTGCTGTCTGTGAAAGCAGTATTTTAGATGCTATATGCTTTGAATGTGGAATTAAATAAAATATTGACAGGCCATGCCCTGCAGTGGTTTGTTTTATCTGTATGGTAGCTGTTCCAGACTGAGAGGTGAAGCAATCCCAGAAGCTGTACATAGCACTGAGGAAACAGGATCTTTTCTAGTGCAAACATGTTACTCCTTTATTTATTTATTCCTCCTTAAGCCATTTTTGCCTATAGTGCAGTTCTCATCCCTGCTGGCTTGTGTTATGCAGGTGCATGGAATCCCAGGCGACCCTGATGAAGAATATAATATAAAGCCTATGTATTGACCCCAAATTATCTGCAGTATTATATTTTATACGTACCCTATAGGTTTACTTGCTGATTTTTTTAAATTTTTTTTTCCCTTTCAGTGTTTGTACCAGTAAAAAAACCCAGACAAACGGGGATTAAGGGGGGGTGTTGTGTGTATATATATATATATAAAGAACACTCTACAACACTCTGCATATTATGTGTTGTTATTGGCATATTATGTTTGCGTGTTAGCAAGTATTTTTAAAAGGTATTGATTTAATAAACACTTTTCTGCTTTTCATGAGCAGAAAAGTGTTTATTTTTCAGTATTTTATACTGTGAAGTGATTATGGAAATCTGCTGTGATCACAGCAGTTCACTTAAAAGTTTCTTTGATCAAGATTATCTGTGAATCAGATGTGATTTTCTTAAGTTTATTTGTTTTTTACAGACATCTGATGAAAAGCCTTAATATAGCTCTTGGTCTGTCACTCCTATTATGCAAAATAGATACTATTTTAATTGCAGTATGAATTTCATGATACACACATGTTCTCAGAGTCTGAGGGCAGGAGATAAGATTTTTAACATCAGTAGCTGTGCTAATGAACTTTGAATATGTTTTTGGTGTATAATCTGTAATATTTATTTAGTTATTGCTGTTTGAAAAAAGCAACTTGCTGTAACTCACCGGATTTACCTAGAAAATACTGTCCAGCACATATAAATGGGTACAATTCTTAAATTGGCTTGTTAATTATAATTTTAGTGATATTTTTCTAGATTAAAACAACTTATAATTCTGTTAACTTTTTATACTATATCTGCACATTGGATAAGGAGTTTACTGTTGATAGCATCCTCTGTTTGTAATATGTTGTTTTACTTCAATCTGAGATGCTAATGGAAGGCATTTCCATTTTTCTTTAAAAAATATTAGAAAGGTTGTCATTACTTTTAAAGGCCTGACCATTTCAGCACTGTTTCATTTGACTAACTTTAAAAATAGGCTTAAGCAAAAAACTTCTGTCAATTCTGTATGCAGTCGCATAAGAGATGTTTAGTGCCACAAGCAGCTGCATCAAAGTATGTGAAGAGATGAAGTTTTAAACAACAGAATTGCTCAATATTCTATTCATTAAAATTTCCACTGGGATTTTCAGTGGGTGGATTATAGATATAAAATAAGCTATTGATGATAATCTTACCAACTCATCTTGATTTTTCTCTAATTTCAGCACTTTAAGACAAAGAAATAGTGGTAGGAGAGGCAATGTAAAAAAAAATAATTACATTAACACTTTATTTTGGGATTGGAAATTTTCAGCTTAAGCTGCAACTGTTAGTAACATCCCATTTTTTTGTTTTCCTGTTTTCCTTCCCACTGGGTGATATAGTGCATGAGGTCTGTAATCACAAATTCCACCTTAAATTTTAAAGAAGGGTTAAATTGAGTGTAAAGAGGTTTTTTTAGACATCTGTACCACCCAAGGCAGATTCCCCCCACCCCCCATGCCTCCTCAAAATGTTTTAGAATTTCACCATGTTTCCTCTTAGCCTTTGGATCAAAATTTGGATATAGTTACTGAGTTTAAATAGCAGATCTCTACTAAGACCTATTCTTTGCTACCCTGCCAGCTGTTCTGTACTGCAGTCTGTTCAACTGATTGTAGTCTGTAGATGTTATAAATCATGTTATTTGTCCTTTGCCAAGTTTGCCCCCTTCTCAAGAAAGAAGCTGCCAGTCTGAATCTTAAAAGACCCTCTGTGGAGAGCAGAGAACTTATGGTAGCCTGAAAAGGGGCTTCTTTTTCTTTTTTAGGGGTGAGCGAGGGGACCAGCAAATTAATCTATAAAGATAGGGAGAGTGCAGAGCTACTGCTGAAATTGGAGGCTTTTAACAGCTGCTGTTTATTTTGAAGATGGCTCTTGGTTTGATGTGTGAGTATGAGAATGATGGATATGGAACTGGGATGAAGTTCATCTCTTTTAAAATTACAATTAAAAAAGCAATTTCAATCACAAATTATGTGTCACCCTGGCTATAATCTACCCATTCACTTTAGAAAATAAAGGAGGCAGCTGATTAAATTTAGCCAGCATGTTTTTTTGCCTGCTGTCTAGACAATTGGCTCGGTTCCCATTCCTCCAGTCTTAGCTTGCTTTTTTGGTTGTAGGCCCACTGGGCCACTTAACCATTCTGCTGTCATCTGAACACTGTGTACATGAGGTTGATAAAGAGTATGCAGGGATGGGCTTTTTTTTTGTTCTTTTAGGTCTCTAATGGAGAATGCGGTGCTAGTAAATAAGTGCACGGAGGGTTTCTGCTAATGCTGAGTGAGTCCTGTTAGCATGAAAATTCATCAGCTCTAGAATCAGCTCTTTCTGCTTTGGTGTGCCTAGAACTTCAATGAGCCCTTTCAGCTTATATTACTGCTGAAGGGGTGTATGTATGTATGCCTATATTTATTGTCTCTTCCCAACTGTGTTTTGTATGTACGTTAGAGGTCAGTGAAATGAAAGAAAAAACCTCTGGAAACAAACCCTTCTCCCCCTCTGAACACCAAACCCAAACTACAAGTAGAGACCTCCCTGAGCACCTGTCTCCAGGCTCTTTGGATTTACAGATCCTAAGGATAGAGACATTTCTTGTTGGAGTTGCAGCAGTGTTCTCCCACTCTAAAATAGCATATATTCCACAGTCTTACTATTGTGCTGGGATCACCACATCCTGTGAAGATTCAAGCTGTTTCTGTTGTACTGACTGTTGTTACTTCTTGTGTATGATTTCCAGGTTAGAACTGAGTAGTAGTGTATTTAGCCATGGGGTAAACTTGAGTTTCATTTTGAGTAACGGTTGGGATGTAAGCCTCTTTTAACAAAAGAAGTGCTTGAATATTTTAAATGTTCCAATGTGCAGCCTTTTGTAAAAGGGGCTAGACTTATGGTTTGCAGAAGGTTTGAGATTCGCCTCTAAACAGTATGTGTTTGGCAGTACATCCCCAAGCCTGAGCTGTGTTCAGGCTTTACTCTTACCCAGCCAACCTGGAGAGCAGGCAGAACACGTGTGCCTTTGCTTGCAGAAGGCTATTGATACACATTTAACAACATCTCCTGACTCCAGTGCCCACAGCAGAGTCAGTAATTCTGCTGCTTGGTGTGCTTTTATAATATAGCACTAGAACTCAGCTACAGTTCATTAAGGGAAGGAGCCGTCCAGCCAGGAAGCCGAACTTCCTTTGTGCAATGGATACATGAGGGACTTGGAATGTAATTTTCATGAGATACCATGATGATTCAGATGAAGCAAAGCTTTGTGACCAGCCCATCCATAATCAAATGCCTAATTTTTCCTCTGGAAACCTAGGCATCCTAGTGGATATCTTTATATTTGCTAGATAGTCAGCTTCCATTATGATGCTTTTTTATCTTTTTTTTTCTTTTAGAAGTCCATATTAGTCCAAAATGCAATATGATCTTTGCCCTTGTAATATAATGTGGTATTTGATGTTGATGCCAGAAGATACACCTCTCATGCAAATGCTCATGTATTGAGCATCTGAATAGCAATCTGTCACTTATCTTTTTAAAATTACAGGGATTTGTTAAATAATCTGTAGCAGCCAGTTGTTTTATCCTTCCTGGGTCAACTTTCCAGATTGTACAGCTTGTGAATGTTTTTGTTTTGTTTAGATTGGTTGGCTTTTTATTTCTTTTGCTTTGTTTTATTCATGTGATCAGCACAAGACTGGGCAGATGCCATCTGCTTTCTATTTGAATTTACTATACCTGTTACATTTTTTTCTGAATGCACCAACACAAAATGTCACTGTCATCAAAATTTTATCTTTTTTTTTTTTTTTTTCCTTTTTAACCCTCCTTTGCTGTTTCTACCAGGCTCCTCCTAATCCTGCTGGGTGATCTCTGTTTTCCCTAGCTCACACTAGAGTGCCTTTTCCCCCACCTGTTGCAAAGTGTGTTCGTATTGTAGTTCCCCTGAAAACCACGTGTTTCAATTCTCAGTGATTTTATTTTCTCTCTTTTTTTGCCTTATGGTTACACAGTTTTCTAGTGTACTAGAAAATACTTAATACCCTCATGAAAAGTCTAACCAAAATGCTAACCAAAAGCTTTGGTTAGCATTTTGTTTTTAATGCAAGTGTCATAATTATTTATATTTTTTTTCTTCAGAAAGTGCCATGCACTTCTTACATGAAGGAGGCAGCCCCTGTTTTGCCATTTTTTCTTTTTTTTTTTTTTTTAATTTGAGTTAGCTGTTTCTGCAGAGGTAGTTCTTTGACTCTTGATAATAAAGAAAAAGCATCTTGTGGCTTCTGGCTATTTTCTGCAAATTATATAGGTTCAATTTTACACGATGGAAAGGAAACACTGAATGGTTAGCTTCTAATTCCAAATAAGGATTAATGCAGTAAGGAAGACAATATCCTCTTTAAAATCTATTTTTGTCTTTCCCTCCACTTTTGCTATACAGCTTCCAGACCTTCCCCCAGACCCATCCTGCCTGGCTTCCTGTTGCAAATGTGAGGAAACATTTGAACATATCCTCACAGACAAGCCTATTTGTTGGTCATTGCACATCATTTTCATAGCATTATTTGCAGGTTTAGACCCTGTTAAAAAGAATAATTAAAAAAAATAATTTTGCTGTAACAAAACGAGAGTTTTATATTAAATGGGATGTTTTTGGCTTCGAGGCTAGCACAGCCTTACTGCCAGTGAGAATAATGTTTAAAACTGTGTATCGTGAGGGAGGAGGAAAAACGGCTACTCTTGAACCAAGTTTCATATTGTGTTGTGTGAGAGATTCCACATGTTGTTACTTCATAGAAATGTTTTCTCCCAAGCAGCAGAACAAAGTCTGATATTCAAAAGAACATAACAATAAAACATATGGATTAAAAAAACCCAACTGTCAGCTTAAATGAGCAATATTATTCTTTAGCTCGCCTCCAGTGGGTCTGAGATGTTCGTAGGCTGTTTTAAAATATGAGGAGTTCATTCTAGGACAAAGAGAGTTTTCTGGTTTTTTACATTTTCCTGTGTAAATCATTGAGGAGAGAGGAGAGAGAAAAAAGGGTGGAATTATGCTCTGGACGCTGATGCTTTTGCATTTTTGGCATTATGCCTTCTTACTGTTTTATTGTCTATTTTGGCTGAACTTGAAGTTCCAACCATGTTCCCTGCCAGAAAGGAAAAAAAAAGTTAGGTCCTTTAAGGATACTGAAAAATGAAGCCAGTTTCTGAATCCGCCACGTCCTGTAAGCAAATAAAAATGAATCTCTATGGAGCTCAGACGTTACTTCCTGTTCTCCTTTGGATTCCAAGCAGGAATGGAGCAATTTTTCTTTGCATCCAAAGGAGGAAAAAAAAAAAGGAGCGGAGAATAGAGGGCTTCAAAGTAACACAGGAGAAATCTTCTAGAGGCTTCTATGCAGCTAACTTTTAAAAGGTGGAAAATGTTTTACACCTTAAATAATAGATGTCTGTACTTGGAAAAATTTGCAGCTCCCACTGTCCCCCACCCCAAAACTCATATTTTGTAAGACAGTGACCATATTAAAAATACATATGATTTTTGTTTTGTATTTCACTTTACTTACTAAGCTTGTAAATGTTTTGGTATTTATTGCATGTACTAATCTTAAGACATGTGAAAGCAATCAAGAAGATCCTACTTGAGGTTTCCTGTGGAGACCAAAATGAGTGGAGAAGCAGTTGGAGAGAAGGAAAAAGATGCTCTTTCCAGATAAGCTAAGTAGGATTTTGGTGTAGTGATCCATATATTGTGATAACTGGTTCTGTGGGTGAAGTAAAGATTTCGGTTTTTAGGTGCTGCTACTTTCCTGACTTTTGAATGAATGAATAAAATATTCTGACATAAAAGATAAACTGCTAACAGAAAGTAGACTTCTGGATTTTTGCCACTGTAAAATTAGGAGTAACTGTAACCCAAGCAGACCAGCCAAGCTTGAAATTCACTGTGGACAAATGTTCTTTGTGCATAATTCTAGAGGAAACTATTTTTGGTAGTGAATGAATATATGTAATCATTAACACATGACGGGGCCGCTGTTAAGGCATAAGGCTGAAGTATGAATGCTTCCAGCACCCAAGAGGTGTTTTTGCATTTTATTTAATAAATGGTCTGGAATGTGCTAATACTTTTACTTTTTTGTTTTCTTATTTCTTAAGTTTGCATTAATAAAGCAACTTTACAGTCACTTTTAGGAGAAAAGACTTGATGATCTCTTTAAAGAGGGAAAATGGTAAATCTCAAAGTCAGTTATTCTGTCACAAGGAAGTAGAGGAAAGAATACAACGAAGAATCTACTGAGATCCCTGAAAAAACTGTTTTATAGGCTGTTTTGTTTCAGTGTGTCTATTTAATTTTGCTTGTCTGGGAAGGGTAAATTACCTGAGGGGCGCTTTGGAACTCGGGATAATAATAAAAGTTGTTGTTACTATTTTGCAGAGTTAAGTCTTTAAGACCCAATCATGTTTCTTGCAAATGTTTAAAGACTTCATTTAATATCTTATCCCCTGATGTACAAAGAGACACAGAAGACCTGTCAGCATCATAGACCTGATTACAGTAGTTTTCTGAAAGTAGCTTTTAGCACTACCATGTCCATTATCTCACTGAGTTTCTAGCCTCAGTTTCCAGAAGGGTTTAGAAGTGATAGGAAAAAACCAGGAATAATTTAATTGATGCCTAAACGATTGCTACATGGCATGTCAGGCAATGAACTGTTGTACACAACTGAAGGCTTGTCCCACCTTTGGGCCAATGAGAGGGTGCTACAGGTAAGCGCTGAGGGCTCTTGCTCCTTCTTCTGTTAGGTGGGCAGTTGGGTAGAAGCTTTGTTCTGCTCCATTGATGTGTCTCATAGACTACTTACTGTATTTACTATGGAGTGGTAGGTAATGCACAGTGGCAAGGATTAAACATGTCTCTGCGATGTTTCTGTGGAGCAGTGTAAAGATTTAGGAGATTGTCATTTTCTACCCTATGCTCCCCTTCTGAGCTGGTCCTGGGTCAGATTGTCAGTAATGTGGGTGATATCCCAAGATCCACAGAAGTCAGCAGGAATTTTATCTTGCTAAAATGGATGATCTGCATACCTTGATTGATGTCCTAGGCCTATGTCCCCTTTATCTCTGACAGGGAATAAGGAAGTTAATAGCTTTCTAATGGATATGGACTTTGGTTTTCACTACTTTTTTTTTCTGTCTTTTTTTTTTTTTTTTAAAGGCTGAACTCAGAGGGTTATACAAACAGTAACTAGTGGGAATAAGATTTACTTCTAGGTGGAGTATTAAGTATGAGTTTTACATCTGGAAACATTTACTGGATCAGACCCTATCTAGGATTTGAAGTCAAACAAGGAGCACAATGGGAAACAAGGAAAATGACACTAGTAACTTGGAAATTTTTTTTAATATTTTTTTTCAAGTAGTTCTTAATTTCGTTCATGATGTTGATATTTTTGATTCTGTATAAAATGCATGCTTTTCCCCATTAGGGTTTGTATAACAACATTTTCACCTGTAATATTCATTGTAGGCATTGCAGTGTCTGAGATTTGTCTTTAATCTTTAGACCCATTTGGGCCAATAATTCTCAACTGCTTTCAGAAATGCAGAAGATCAGAGTTTTAACATGTCCCATCATCCACCCACCATAACATTTTGTGCTAGTTCTCTCATTTTAAAACTCAAGCTTTCAGACTAAAAATTGCCTTGCTGTTGTACTAGACTCCTGGCTTGGTTTCCTAATTTCAGAGGAAAAGTTTTGAAACAAATAGTACCCCAAACTTCTTTTTTAGCCTGTTTTCTTGTTGTGTGGTGCCTGTCTTTCATGGCCCTGTTAATAACATCTGAACCTATTACCAGTTTTATCTGACATGTGGCTATTTTGATCCTGTGTTTTTACACCAAGGCTGCTCCATATACTGTCTCAGGCCTTGTGCATCCCTGAAGCATGGAAAAGGCAAACTACCCCGCTTGGTCTGCCGTTGAGAACAGGTACAACTACCAGCCCCTCTGCACGTGCAGCCTTGATACAACATAGGCCAGTTCTTGCTCAGCAGCAACCTGACATCAATCAAGCCCCTATAGAAGATGGGGCAGAGGCACAGGTCAGCACAGAGTTGGTGCAGGACTGGAATTTGAGCTCACAAGTCTCTGATGAAGAGTCCCATACACTACCAAGCAGCCACCCAATGAGTCCCATCTGGGTTTCCTTTTTATAGGGGCAGGAAGGTGTAGAAACAACCCTGGCCAACTCAGCTCACCTGTGCTGGCTGCTTGGGGAGGTCAGCTCTGTCCTGGCCAGAACCAGGACAGATATTCTTGAAAATATACAATAGTCTTAACAGGAACTAAAATTATTTTCATTTTTATATTTTGCCACACATCATCTGTCTGACTTTCTAATTCCTTATGTTGAACAAACTAGCAATCAATAGCAATAAAATAGTGGTTTTAATGAAGGCTCACTGGCAGTGTTTGCCTTGACCCTATTTGTAGTTGAATTTGAAGGAGCCTTTTGTCTGTACTGTAAAATGCCGCTCAACAAACAGTGTACATATGCCTGGCTCGTTGAAAGGGCTGTACTGGGCCTAACCAGTTGTTTTCCTAGAGGCGGTACAGTTCTCCTCCAGATAGGTTTTACATTGTCTACTGAGGTGCTTAAATGCCATTTTGCAGTGTGAGAGGTCATGGTATTGTAGTGTTGTGGAGTCTGGAGAGAAGGAAAAAAATCAGTGAACTAAAGGGAAAAGAGAAAATGATATCCAGGATCCAGGGACAGCCCTAAATCACTACAGCAGATCCTGTGGAAAAAGATATTTTAGATGTATCCGTTGGAAGGACTGTGTGCTTTGGCCCTACTGAGGATGGATGTTTCATGGCAAGCTGAGGGGGAAAGCAAAGCATGCTTTTGAATTCAGCATTCAGAAAGACTAATGATTTATGGCTTGAGCTATGTCCTATACCTTTCAACAAAAAGATCATATTTCATTATTGGTGTCACCACTACAAACTCCCTGCTTTCAATTAAAGAGGTGTACTACTTAACCAAACCAGTCCAGCAGCAGCCAAACACCCTGCTCATTTGTACCGCTGATTCTGACTCTGATCTGCAAAGATAAAATCTGTACTTAAAATCATCTAAATCTTTCATGAAGTAAATGTTTCATGCAATCCAAGAAACAAGTATTGCATAAGACCATGGAGCTTTGCTTAGATCTGACAGAGCGAGTGATTGGAATTCCAGTCCTCACAGTTGCAGACTCAGCTCTTTCTGTTTCCGTCTCTTGGGTGTGAAGGGACTGTAGTACTGTTGAAACAGCATTGGTACATCAAGAGCCTATACACTGAATTTAGCAGAGAGGGTTTTTTCTGTTCTAGGTATGAATAGAGACTTTGTGTTTCATATTCTTTTTTTTGTGCTGGACTTGCTGATTCTGAACAAACTAAAATGATTTTTTGTATAATATCTTGAATTTTGGATTTTATTTAAAACTTGCCTGATACAATTTTTCTTCTGCTGCATACCTACTGAAGCCATAGGCAGTGGTTCACTGGAATTTTTGTTGTGAGTAGACAGGAGATTCAGCATGATCGCTGTTCTACTGAGGCAGAAATCAAAGGAACAAAATGTTATTTATTTACTTTGATCAATAGTAGAAGCTTCTGGGGAGGAGTACTTGAAAATATGGGATAAAGTGAAGCAATGGAAGATGCAGCAGTTTGTGATAGTTACAGGTAACACTTCAGTTGCTCTGGTGGAATTTAAATTTAGGTCCCTACTCCAGGAGCAATATGTATGAGTTGCAGCAATTGGCACAATGTAAGTTCGATTCTGTCCTGATGTCTCGAGTGTTCTGCCTTTTGCAGAATTATTAACATCGTTGGTAAGGTAATTAGTGCAATCTGTTAATAATGAGTGATCCTCCTTACATTCAATTCTAATATTTCTTACTATATAGATGGTGTCAAATTGGAACAAAGAATCGATTTGTATGGGAGAACTGTAGCTCTAATACTAGAGGTGTTTTGTTGAAACAGTAAGTGGATATGTTCATGTGTGAAGGCTTTTTAATGGCTGGGATTTTGGGTTATTACCACTTAAGATCTTCAATGAAATATTTGATGGTGCCTTTGGGAAGGGTGTCAGCTGTGATATTTGGTATTCTGTTTCTCCTGTACCCAAGTGGGAATATGATACTCCTATAAATCAGGTTAACTACATCAAGAGGTTTGGTATTAACTATGATGTCATAACGTCTAAAAAGTGCTAAACTGGAACAAATCATGCATAAATCCTTATCACAAATCCTACTTAATCCTTTTTATATTGCTTGTTATAAACAGATATGTATCACCATATACACAGATTATATATAATATATTATTGTATATTCCCCTATAGAGGAAACTTAGTTCAATAGGGGATTTGGTGTGGCCTTTGCCACAGATATTTCTAATTGCTAGCTGGTGAATATGACATGAAGAACTAGCCAACACTTGCCTAAGTAAAACCTGGGAATTTTCTTTGATATTCATGACCATTTATATTAGTTTTCTGAGTACAGTTATAAAATCATGATTGTGATTCTGAAAACTTTGATAAACTGGAATAATTTCATTAGTGTATGAGTTGGTCTGTGTTTTGCACAAAGGTTTTTGGCTGAAGAGTTTGGAATCACTGTGAAGTCTTTACCACTGTGTGCAGTTGTTTTACTTTTAATTTGTGATAAAATTAGAGAATAGAGAATATAGTGTCTCTGAGGTGACCAGTCATCACAAACAGTGTATAAGCGTAATCCGTAGATAACCAAACTCAATCCCTGGAAACCCAAGATGAAACAAGAGAAAAGAGCTGTCACCTTTCCTTTTTAGCAAACATGATCTTTAGTCATTTTGGATTGATGGACCAAAATTGCCAAAATACCCTTTGGAGATTTTACCTTCCATTTCAGTACAAACCTAATTGCAATCTCCTGTCAGATCATCACCCCATTTATGGGATGATTTTCATACTAGCAAATGTCTAATTGACCTGAGATGACTAGTGAAGAAGAGAGGTCCTCATCTCTGCTTGCATACTACCAATGTCCTGGAACCTGTCAGTCCATATTTCTTCATGACATACCCTATAAATGTTTCTTAGGGGAAAAAATTATAAAACTGTTATGGTGAAATAGCTTCTTGGGATTGTAGATTTTATTTCTCAAAGATAATAGATACTAAATTCTGGTGTGCAGTATTCATGCAAAACAGGAGAAATGCAGTTTGTCCATTATATATTGTTGGGGCTAATGTATTTGCAGCTTCTGTGTGTTTTTTTCAGACCATGGACTGTACTCAAGTTTAAAACCAGGTATAGTGTACAATATGCTGGGTTTATGCCACAGCAACAGTTCTGGAATCCTTTGGAAATGACTGTAAAATTGGGCAAAGTACTCAATACCAGTCTTACTATTTATTTATGTTCATCTTGTCATATATGTTTAATACCTCCAACACAAATGCTTCTATGTGTCGCACTCTAACTGACTAATGATATCTCATTTACTAACTCCTACATCATTTGGTCCTGTCCTGAGCTTGGTAATATATTTGAATATGACAGGTGTTGCATTTTCAGCTGAACCATCGAGACAAAGGGTGTTCTCAGGACAACTCAAAACCAGTAATACTAGCTAAAAGAAGTTAGACCAACTGTTAGACCATCAATTTGATTTTCCTTGTTCTGCTTTATACACGTGCATTGCTACATTAGCAGTATTAACACTTGCTGCTAATTTTGAAATTGAGGTCAATTAAGAATTGATGAAACCAGTGATTTGTTTCATTCTTTACTTAAAAGCAGTTGTTCTCTGCTACCCTGCCAGTGTAAGATCAGAGAGTAGTATTTTGACAGATGCTCTTTTGTGTCAGTAGCAGGTTTTCATACCCCTCTTGTCCAAGAAAGCAGAAAATCAGCATGGAATTCCAGTGGCTAAATTGCTTTTTGTAGTTGCAGCCAAATGGTTTATTTGCTTCATGTTTTGTTCAGTTGCAGCCATGTTGATGCCAGTGCTGTCTTCTCCCATCCCCCAATACATGATTTTAATGATGCTGAAGATTCGTCAATTCAGAATGCATTTAAATGATATAGCATGCCACAGACTGAGAAGCAGAAGCACTTGCAGAAGCACTTGAACATTTAATATTACTCTGAAACAAAAAGTTCAGATGAGAATTGTCTTAGTTTTCCTAAAAATAATCTCTAAATCTTGCATATCAGAGAGCAAGAAGCATCAAGGCATGTAGATATGTACATGCATCTATCTATCTATCTATCTATCTATCTATCTATCTATCTATCTATCTCTCTGTATTTCATCCTACAGCATCCTACAGCAAAACCTGTCACAGGACCGCTGCTCACTGGGTGTGATTTCTTGAAGGCCTTTGCTACATCCTTTGCCATTTGTTTCCCCTGTGTGTATTGTGAGATGCCTCTGCCTCTTTGCTTTGCATGATTATTCTTCCTATGCCTTTGGTTTCTTTTTGCTTTGCTATTTAATTGCTTGTTCCTTGTGCTCTCTGAGTTTCCTCCTTAGAAGATTTCTAGCAACTATATCTAGTTTGTTGTTTTCTCTCACCTCAGACTGCAAACATTCTCTGTACGTCTCAATCTACTGTGCAATGAAGCCATTTGTTGGTTTTCAAACTATATATTGTATGCTGTTTGTCAGTATAATGGTAAAGAACTCTAATAACTCATTGCCAGGTATCTACTCAATTTGCCACCTTTCCCCTTTCATTTCTTGAAAGCAAAGTTCTTTTTCCAGAAGTACAAAGAAAGACTCATTTCCTTTAACAGCATCCTCATGTAAGAGTTGTAGATAAAGGGAAATTTGTGCTTGTGCTTGTAGACAAAGGAAAATTTTGTTTGAAATTTAATAAATACCAGGAAAAATAAATGCATGTCATGAGTTAGTGCTGCAGTAAAAAATCATAAAAGCAATTACAAAGCATGAGACTCTTATGTCCACCCATACCTGTATCTGTATGGAACCCAAAGGTCTTGCAGTAGCAAAATCTACTCCTCTTCACACCCCCGCCTTTTTGGATTTTTTTTTTCCCTTTTTAGGATGTGAAATTGCAAAAACTCATCGAAAGATTTGGTAAATCCCATATGACACTCTGAATTTACCATTTTCTGCCTGTATTGCTTCAGTCATGGAGGCAGATAGGCAGGAAAAATAGAATCATAGAATGGCTAGAGTTGGAAGGGACTCCCAGAGGTCATCTAGTCCAACCCCCCTGCAAGAAGCAGGGACACCCCCAACTAGATCAGGTTGCTCAGGGCCTCATCCAACCTGGTCTTGAACGTCTCTAGGGATGGGGTATCCACCACCTCCCTGGGCACCCTGTTCCAGTGCTCCACCACTCTTACAGTAAAGAACTCTTTCCTAATATCCAATCTAAATCTCCCTCCCTCTATGTTGAAACCATTACCCCTTGTCCTGTCAGAACAGGCCCTACTGAACAGCCTCTCCCCATCTTTCTTGTAGGACCCCTTGAGGTACTGGAAGCCCGCTATAAGGTCTCCCCGGAGCCTCCTCTTCTCCACGCTGAACAGCCCCAACTCTCTCAGCCTGTCCTCGTAGGAAATGTGCTCCAGCCCCTTTAATCATCTTTGTGGCCCTCCTCTGGACCCTCTCCAACTGGTGCTTGTTGTTCTTATGTTGGGGGTTCCAGAACTGGACACAATACTCCAGGTGAGGTCTCACGAGGGCAGAGTAGAGGGGTAGAATCACCTCCCTCGACCTGCTGGCCACGCTCCTCTTCATGCAGCCCAGGATAGAAAAATAGAAATTTTTTCAAATAGAAAAACTGTTGAACTACTTCATTGAGAATGTGAGTTTGTATGAAACCTTGCTGAAGAGGAGAGGATAAGGCTTCTAAACTGCCCTCTTTCTTCAGACAGGGAAGTGTCCCGTTATGCTTTTTGAAATTAGAACAGTACTGCAAAAATGTGAGCCAGGCTTCTATGGTGGAAAATATTCGGATTAAGGTAAATTAAAATCTTTGTTCACTGATGTCAGATTATACAGATGGGTACATTATCTGCTGTGTTTACATGGACACTCAGAGCAAAGATCTCTAAGTACTTGTACACCATGTGAATCTCATTGACCATCTTTTAATTTTTTTTAATTGAACAACGCAGTTTTTTAAAGCATTTTTGAGGTAATTATTGTCATGCTGCATGTATAACAGTGATTACTTTCACCGTGTGAATTGCATCTTAAAAATAACAAGATTCTTTGGGTTTATTGTGTTACTAAATTATATTAAATTTGCTTCAGACTGTGCATTCTTCTCCCCTTTTCATAGCTAGTAGGTCTGCTGTTCTTCACACTGCAGAGCAGAGAAGGTTCCTTGTTTGTAGTTGATGTCATCCCAACTCAGGGCCTTCTGTAATATCAGACTCCTGTATAGCCTGCAGATGAACTTCTAAATTGTCCCTCCAAACCACTGAAGCTGTAGGAACCACAAAGTACCTCTTGGTTGCTCTAGACAGGGTGGGTGTCTGAGCTCTGGGGAGCTGAAGCTGTCAATCACTTTGAGCCCGGGGGCCCCCTTGAGCATGAATAAAATAACGATACCGAGTTCTTCCTATTGTAGCTGCACATATATAAGGCATGCATTGTTATACCCATTGAATGTAACAGTACCGCAGTTCATTTTGTTAGAAGGTTGTGAGCTCAGTGTCATCTATCAGTTAACTCTCAATCTGTGAGCAAAGCTTGGGGGGACCATATCTAAGGTTTTGCAGCATTTTTACCTTAATGCAACAGTGTTAAAACAAAGTAGTTAGGATGCCCAGTTTAGTATGCCTGGGTTTGTCAGAGGTTTGATGTTAAACTACCATCAAGTCATTTTATTTTGAACCTTTACATTTTCAACAGTTAAAAATGAAGCCAAAGATGTACTAGACATTGGGGATTTACGTACATACTGAGGGGTGGTGGTGTGGTGGTGGTGGTGTGGTGTATGTGTGGTCTGTTTATTTTATGATGATTTGTAAGCCTCAAATAAAAAACACAGAAAGTGTGAGGATTAGTTAGTATTTGGAGAATTGTGATTCTTATTCTGACTTTAATAAAGGTATTTTGAAAGATCTTATTTGTTCTGTTGTTGTCCCTCACCCCAGGGAGGTCTGTAGTCTTCCTGGTGCACGAATCAGGGATATTACTGAGAGACTCCCTTGCCTAGTGTGGTCAACGGATTATCACCCACTGCTCATCTTCCAAGCAGGGTGTGAGGAAGCTGCATCCCATAGTTTGAAAAAAATGAAGAAAGATTTCATAACTCTGGGACAGTTGGTAAAAGACTCTGGGGCACAAGTTAGTTTCTCTTCCCTCCTTCCAGTTCTGGGAAATGACGTGGAACAGAGCAGAAAGATTTGGGCTATGAATTTGTGACTCAGGGACTGGTGTTTGAGACAGGGATGTGGATTCTTTGGGAATGGATGGTTCTGTAAGACACTAGGCCTGGCAGGAGTATGTGGAAAAGGCTTATCTACCAGGGGGAGTAGGATTCTAGGAAAAGAGTTAGCTAACCTCATCATTAGGGCTTTAAACTAAATTTGAAAGNTTCTGGGAAATGACGTGGAACAGAGCAGAAAGATTTGGGCTATGAATTTGTGACTCAGGGACTGGTGTTTGAGACAGGGATGTGGATTCTTTGGGAATGGATGGTTCTGTAAGACACTAGGCCTGGCAGGAGTATGTGGAAAAGGCTTATCTACCAGGGGGAGTAGGATTCTAGGAAAAGAGTTAGCTAACCTCATCATTAGGGCTTTAAACTAAATTTGAAAGGGGGTGGGGTTATTTCTGGGTCCCTGTCAGTGGGCAGAATCCTGGTAATAATGAGAACCAGAAGATCTCACACCCCCCTAAGGTGGAAATGGTGTGCTTGGCCTGCTCTCTGAAATGCCTGTACACCAATGCACGTAGTATGGGGAACAAACAGGAGGAGTTAGAAGTCTGTGTGCAGTCAGAGGGGTATGACAGTAGTGATCACAGAGACTTGGTGGGACAATTCCCATGACTGGAATGTGGCCATGGATGGCTGTGTCCTTTTTAGGAAAGACAGGCCAACAAGGAGAGGAGGTGGAGTGGCTCTTTATGTATCGAACTAAATTGAGCAGCTCGAATGTATTGAAAGCCACAAATATTATCTTGATCCCAAAGTGATTACATGCCCAGACATGTTCCAAGGAGGTAACAATTCTTCCTAAACACACATAGGCCATACGTGGCAAAAGAGCATCTTTATAGTTAATTGAAGGTTAGCTGAGCTCCTTTCTGCCTTGGTCTTTGTCTGCATGCCGGTGACATTTCCACGTAATGCAGATGGCAGGGTTTGCCATTCTCTTTGTTTCTTCTTGAATGTTATTACCCTCTTCTTGGTGATTATGTTCTGACTACATCTACCTGGCCTTCTCCAACACGATTCTTCCATTACGTCGGTAAACTTAGAGTTCCCCCACCAGAGAGGGCTACTGCAATGATGTATGTATGTTTCAGGTGTTTTCTAATACAAGATAAATTCAGAGTAATAGTGGAAATCTGTGCAAATTATCATGAGAAATTACTTCTGTAATTATGTAATTTGTACCTGTTTAGGCCATCCATTTATATCTTAGCAGTCTGTAAGATTCAAAGAAAAATTTTAATGAAAAGTCAAGGAAACAAGCACATGCTGGTATCTGATTCTTTGCAATTAATACAAAAGGAAAGTAAATTTGCAGGATAAGTTATGTTATGATAGAGGAAAGATATTTTTTGTAGATACTGTGTTGATTAATGACTTCTGAATTTTCAGATTGAAATCACAGAATTAAAGACTTGTCATAAATTTGAATAGAGACACTTGCAGCAAAGAATATCAAAGTGACCTAATTTCTTTAACTGCAAGATCACAGTAATAGTGATGCTTTTGTCTGGTAAACATCTTATTGCTACATATATACTTCTGGGACAGTTATAAAGATGTGTTTGACTACCTGATGTTCTGAAAGGCTCCCTGTAGAAAGAGTTGTGTTAATTGTTGGGATATGGGGGAAGAAGGGGGGAGAGGTCTGGAACATCTGTAATACTTTAAAAAACCAGTAAAAACAGCACTTATTAATTTAGTTCTCTGCATACTGAGGAACGATCCCATTACATCTGCTGATTTTTGTAAAGTTCTTTTTCTTGTCACTTCCATAATAGGCCTGTTAAATATTTCGAGTCTCTCTTGCTTCTGTTGACAGTAGGTCCTGGAACTGACTCTCTGTTTCCAGCTGTTACTGGGGAAAAGCTTTACTTCTCATTGAGGTATTTGTTGGCTTGTTGCAGCTGGTTGCTGTGTGGGTCTGGGTTTTTTGGTTTTTTTTTTGCTTTAGGTTTTTTGGAGTTTTTTTTCTTCCTCTCTCCATATTTTTGTGCAGTTTTACAATATGTCTGGCACCCAGATTTTGGATCCATACTTTCTTTTGTCCTCAACAGACATTTTTCCATGTGTGAAAGAACACTTCTGGTACTTTTGATGCATGTATGTAATTTGCTGCAACCTTCTTGCACATGCAAAAGACTCCCGATTGCAAAGTTTGTTGTTTAACCAAAGTCTGTCACTGCAGAATTTCTTGTTTCCCAGTGGTTATTAGGCATGTTATCATTATCTTGCAGAGTCACTGTCTGAATCTTACCTGGCAGTATCCCTAAAGGCATTTTCCAAGCCTTCATTAGAAATTATCTTAGTAACCACAGAATCTGGAAGAGCATATGTCTGTGTATCATGTTTATACTTCCCCTTAATGTTACGTTACATGACATTTGCCAGATGGCACTGTGAAAAGCATTGATCTGCGGTATTGATAGAATCTTAGCCCTTGACTCTGTTGCTCTGTGTTGTTCCCATACAGTCAAATTTACTAATGCATTGTGGTGTTTTGACTCTGAGTGCAGGACGGGCTCCTACCAAAATCACTCTATCACTCCCCTCTTAGCTGGATAGGGGAGAAAGTGCATGTTGAGAGGCTTTGGAGTCAAGATAAGAACAGGGAGAGATCGTCCTGAAGTCAGCGTCGGGGGCAAAACAGACTCAGTACAGAAGAAAGGCAAGAAAACTCTCAAATTTATTACACTACACACACACAGAAACCAGAGTTGGATAATGAGAAGTACAAACAGCTCTTAAAACACCACCCTCCTCATCCCTCCCTTCTTTGCAGACTTTCTCTGCATGATGGTAAGGGAGAGGAAATAAGGAATGGAGGCTTCAGTCTTCTGTCAGTTCCTCATGAGTTGTTCTCCTTCTTGGGCGAGTGGGGCAGGGGGAGCAATTTCTCACAATCTTTCCTTGTGCCAGCGTGGAGTCCCACCCACAGCAGACAGTCCTCCATGACCTTCTCCACGTGAGTCCTCTCCCACAGGGCCTTGGCTCTTCACCAACTGCCCCAGCATGGGTCACTTCTATAAACTCATAGAATGTCTCTCAGTCCCAGACTGCTGGCTCCAGCCTGGTCCCCCCCAGAGTCACAAGCACCCCCAGCAAACCTGCTCCAGCGTGGGCCTCTGTCTCTCTCTCTCTCTGCCTCATATTTCTCTCCATGGGCTGCGGGTGCTGACAGGGGCTTGCTCCAATGTAGGTCACAGATTATTTCCTATTCGTCCACCTGCTTCATGGTGGGTTCCTGCCTGACTGAGGTGCCTCTCCATGGGCTGCAAGTGGGGTCTCTTTGTCTTTCATGGGCTGTGGGGGGACACCCGCTTCACCATGGTATTCTCCACAGGCCGCAGGGAATCTTTTCTCAGTGCCTCTTCCTCCTCCCCCTCTTCACTGACCTTGTTGTCTGCAAAGTTTCTTACATCTTCTCACTCCCTTCCCTGGTGGCAAAATGCGTCTGTTTGTGTTTTTCTCTCTCTAAAATGTGATTCCAAGACGCCTGTGACCGGTGCTGATCGGCCCGTCCGGCCTTGTCAGTAACAGGGTTTGGGAGTTTTTCCTTGGGAGCCCAGCCAGGATTTGCTTTGTTGGACCCTTAAGAAACTTTCTAGCTGCTGCTTAAAGAAGCCACATTGCAAACCCACCACGTGCATTTATTTTCTTTTTCTGTCCTCTGCGTGAACAGTGAAACATGCCACGTGCAATCTTAAACCCAGGTCTTTTACCATACAGTTTTGTAGGGACGTGGTTGAGAAATGCACGTCAATTTCAGAGCTCCTTTCACAGTAATATCATCAGTGAAATGTACTGCAGCTTCATCAGATTTGGAGGAGTAGGATGGCATGACAATAAAGCAATGTAAATGCTTGACTTATGTTGTTTATGTTAATGAACTTGATTAAGCTGGATTGATCTCAAGGGCACACATTTTATTGTGCCAGTTTGACAGAGAGCTTTTTCTGGTGGGCTGCATGTGAGACTCACCATAGTCTCAGCAACTCAATCTTGGAGGAAGGGGAGTATCAGGTTAGGGAACACTTGAACAAACCAAAGTATCTCTAAGTCTGTGGGGCCTAACAGATTGCACCTATGCCTGTTGTGGTATCTGTCTGATGTCTTTGCAAGGCAACTCATTTATCTTTGGAAGGCTGTGGTAACCAAGGTTAGCATTGTAATACAGGAGTTTTATGTCAACTTCTAACGCCCCGTGTTAATTGCACTGCTTTTCCAAGTATTTCTGACTGTGATACTGACCAATTCCAAATTGTGTGGAATTACAGCAAAGTACTATCAAATGTATTCTTACCAGAGACTTATCTGGTGTTATTTCAGTGATTTATGAGAAGTAAATCTTGTTCTTAGCAAGTAGCTGAGTAAGCGAGCTGAAATCTTTGAAAACCTGACAAAGCATCTTTTTAACAGCAGTTAACTAATTGCAAAAAAATGTATCCCCAAGTTGTAAGTTACCATTCTGCTTATTTCTCTTTTCAACCTGGTGCATCTTGGTGGTGTTGGTATTTTGAAAGGGAGTCATGCCATTTGTCATTGATTTTAGTTATGCAAATCCACAGTTCTTTTAAATCTTGCTGAAGATGGTTTCAAAAAGGCAATGCATATATTTGAAAGCAGAAATTGTTGTCAAACGGGCACATTATTTTTTTCAAAATAACTCTATTTTTTAAAAAAAACTGTAATGTTTGAATAAACATTAAACAAACAAGTTGAAAAAGTTGAGAATTCATGTTAAAATTGCTCCAGGCTGATGTAAATTATATGTCCAGCATTTAAGTACTTACCCTGTTCTCATTGACCTTGACAGCAATTACAGAGGTCGTATTTCTCTATAGGGAACTGGAGTCTGAACAATTTATCCGCTATACTAGAAGCAAAGAGACTTGTATACACACGCAACTAGGAGTCTTCCCTTTTAAAGCAAAAGGTTTCTGTGACCATTGCAAATGAATTTATATTTCATTTAAATTTATTTTAATTTAAAATTTATATTTCATTTATATTGTGTTCTTTCAAGGCTTATGAAAGAAAATGCTGAAGTGAGGTGGTGGTTTTTTGGGTTGTTTTGTTTCTTCTTTAAACTCCATGAACATGAATCTTGTTGAAGGCTGCCAGTTTTACTCTGATAGAATGTATTGATAGCACCCCCTATCCCCCAACACCTTTTTTTGGTAAAGTCAGCACGTAGGAAGAAAAGTATTGTGTTGTGTGTTCTGTGCGCTACTCTTCAGCATGTAGAGGAGAGATAAATAGCTTCGCAAGTAACTAGTCCTGCTGGAGAAGAGGCTGAGAATTTAATGGCTGCTCTTAGGCAAGTGCAGCTGTAGTTTAGGAAATGCTGCTTTAATATGGGATCTTTAATGGTTAAATGCGAAAAAGTAAACGTAGGACCAAGCTGGATTTATGGTTTTGTATTGTATCTGTATACCCAATTTGTGTTTGGTTGAACATGCATTTTTATATACAGGTTGATTTAGAAAATAATAAACTGTTACCAGTGCCTCAAATTCAGTAAATAGAAAGGCCACGTAAATTGTCTTTTATTAAGCTTAGACACTATCTTCCAGTACTGTGGTTTTGATAATATCAAGATAATATCAATCTTCTTTGTCTTTATCGCTCTTTCAGTTTTCCCTGTTTCATGTTTTAATTGAAGTAACTTACTTTATTCTGTCCTTTACATACCAAAAATGTAATGTGAAGAAATGGCGACAAGTTTTACAGAGACCTCTTCCAACTTATTTTTCTGGAAGTACAGTGATGGATTGTTTTGAGTGCCAAAGTAAGCACTTTCATTAGATCAGGTGAAAACAAATAGAATTTAACTTTTTCTTCAATTGTTGTAATCAGAGCATCTCCACTGCTAGACGGTAACACCTACCAAGTACAGTTCCCATTAAGGAAGTTGAACCAGTAATGATTTTTTCAGTGTAGCATGTCTAATTGTAGAACATGGAACTCAAAATACATGAAGAGGACTTCCCTTCCTTTCTGTAGGGCCCTTTGTGCAGTTTCGTTTTTGACAAATCTCTAGACTTCTACTTTCAAATGGCTTGAAGGCTGTAGGTACTTCTCTAACTGACTCTCAGGACATTTATGAATATTCTGTGAAAAGGGTTTTAGCTAGTATTGAACACCTTTCACCAGTCCTCTGCCCAGAGCAAGATTTGTCTTAGAGAATATGATTTCCCTTGCACTTTATTTTTTAATAAAATCATTATTAAGATAAATAAGAATATTTTCTTTTGGGAGATTATCACTTCTGTATCACTTGCAGTTCAGATAAAGAAAACTCAAATGCATTCAGAAAACATTTATTTATTCTTTCAATTTAAGTTTTCCTCCTTCGAGATGGTAACCTGTAAGAAATGAGAGATAAAGAGATAGCTCACACACACATGTAGTTTAGATGCTCTTTCTTTTTTGAGTTTTTTCATGAAGATGCCAATTGCAGTGATTAATTTCAGAGAGGTATCTGATGACAGCAAGGATTCAGCTACCAACTCCATGAAAGTTTTTAATTCATTGTTATACAGTTTTTGTAGCACTAGCGACTCAGAATGGATTTCTGCAGATACCCTGGAGACATATGGATCCTGGTTCCATTAGCATTCACATGGTTTATTCATGATACATAGATGTCTTAGTTTGTCAAGGAATATCAAATGGATATCAGAAGGGGTTTTTTGCCTTTACAAAATAATTTTTGTTGCCAGGTTAATAGCTAATAACTACAGCTTTTAATTTCTATTATGTTAATATGCTTAGGAAAATAACATTTCTTTATTGTCTGGAATTGTCTCTAGTTAAATAGAACTGAAAGGTAAGCTAGCATTTCCTAATTAACTTAGTGCTGGAGAATGACTGCTGGAGAGTGACAGTGAGATTATTAGAGATTTTTAGGACAGTAAAAATGCCTGCCACACGTGTTCTGTATGGTGTAGCATCGAAAAGAGATCAGTTAAAGTCTGATGCTTTTGAGTGGTTTATACTGAAAAGAATTAATTATTCTGTAAATATTTCAGTAGTTTGTACAAAGTTAATATAGGACATATATTTTTTATGACTTATTAATAGTATAAATGTTTACTGAGGGTTTTGTTCAGATGTCTTTTCATTTCAGTATAAACTGTTAAGCTCTTATTATATAAGATCAATATTTAAGAATTGGATTTAGATATTTAGTTTTATAAGATACACAGCTTTACCAAATACAAAAGTATTCCTTTGGTATATATTTTTCACCTCTAAATTGAGTACAAGTTCATTGTCCCTTGGAAGAAAAAGTAACATCCTTATTTGGGTTCAAAGTACTTTTCATAGGTTACAACTAAGTTCCCTTTGACTACTCAAGCGTGTCTCCTGTAACCAAAACATTTTGATTTAGAGCTTAAATTCGGTAAACTATCAAAATCTTGAGTGAACAAGACATCTTAAGTATTCACCCTATCAACTAAATTTGAGTAGTCTTCCATTATTGAAAAAAGTTGGTGGAGTATTGTTTAAATTTTGAGAAGTATGAGGTCCAAGTTAAAAATAAACAGTTGTGAATACAATTCAACAGCAGAGGAAGGAAGTTGTCTATAGCAAATTGGTTCTGTCACTGTCAAGAGCAGGTTGCTCAGTCCCTAAATGTTGTCTTTTGTTCTACTCCATTGACTGTGAACTACTCTACCTTTGATTCTGAAGATTTATTGCCACCGATAAATTTTGTAGCAGTAGCCTTTTGATCTCCAGAATCAAGATTGAATTATAATGCATGCTAGACTGTTTCAAGTTTTGAGTTTTCAGATTTAGAACCATTTTTCTTTTTAAATAACTACTGTCAACATATCTTTATTTTAAAATATGTTGAACTGAGCTTTGTGTAATTTGCTCTAGTCTTCAGGTAGACTCAAGATACAATTTTTGTACAACCAGCTACTGATTAAATATTTACTCTTAATTGATAATGTATAAATTATTACTATGTCAGGCATTCATAAAACTTCGAGTGTTCATAGTTACAGAAAACCGAATTTATTGTAGCTTTGCAAACATATTTTCCTTGTTTTATTTGTATGGGATTATTTTCACTTACATGACAGATGGGTATATTGGCTAGAAATTCTTTTCCAAGTAGTATACAAAAACACGTGGCAATGTACAGTGCCAGGATGATAGTGTTTGGCAGAATGCTTATGACAGTATTTTTCAGTCATATACAGACTTAATGCTTCTTTTCAGATCTCACTGTTCAATGGGATAAGCCTCAATGAGGTCTGCATGGTTTTTTTGCCCTGTCAAGCCCTTTGTCATGGAACAAACTAAATGATAAACGGCACACAACAGAAAGGTGATTGATACCACAACATGGGAGGTTTCTGTGTTTTCAAACATTTCAAATGTGGACGCTGATGGACTTTTTTCTTTTAGCTTCTATTTCTTAGGCCTTCCATTAGGATTAGTCAAGTTGGATTGCTGTCTGGAACACAAGCCAGCTGTGCCCACATTTCACCATGACATCAGGTATGTGACATGTCCTACATACCTATGAGAGATTCCTCCTAGTGCTCTATTGTTTTTGTCAGAGTGCCATCACAGTTTCTGCAGTAAAGGTAGTTTTCAGTACTGGCTCAATTCTAACAGTCTCAGAGCAGTGCTTGTTGCTGTGCAGACCTCTGCAATTTTACCCAGAGGTGGTACTAAAGTTGGGTGCAGTGGCCTTTCCTGTAGTTTCTGGCTTTACCTGGTTATATTCAGAACTTTTGCTAAGACATTAGATTTGTCTTCCAAAAATTTAGTTACTTAAAAGTCTATAAGAGAATCTAGATGTTGGAAAAAGTAATCTATTGCAGTTTAATTCAGCTGATACAGGAAAGAAAAACAGAGAAAGGTGCCTCAAACACTTGTTTTATTTGTAGAGAAAAAGGAGTGTGCGCAAACTTAAGTAGAGCAAATACAGATTTTGGCTAGCTGAAGGAATGGTCTAACATTCACACATGTTTGCAGATTTCTTTCATTGCATTATTTTCTTTTTTTTTGAAAAACATGTCTTGTTGTGCCTTTTCCCCTAATTATGCATCAGTGTTTGATGGAATGGCAATGAAGTATGAGAAGATCCTCTTTTTTTTTTTTTTTAATTCCTCCTCTAACAGAAAAAATTCTCATGCATCTTAATATAAAACTGAATGTAATATAAAAATTCTGTCTTTCTTGTGGTTTGGTTCATTTGCCTCATAAAGAAGATGTAAAACATTTTTTTTGCAATCTAATTTTTCTCAGAACAGTTTTATTCCTGTTCTTCCCCCGTTTGATTTTTTTTCCATGGATATCCCTTTCTAAAACTATGTGCCTGAACAACAGACAAATTTGATTATCATCTTAGGATATGTGAAGAGGTTTTTTTTCAGACTCTTATATACCTTTTCGTTCTACATTTTTATTCTAAATGAAAAAGAAAATATTTTTAAAGTTATGCCAGAATAAGCTATATATAAATCAGTTAATTAATGAGTAATTAAACATTACTCATATTTTATACAAAAAGCAGTTGGTATTTCATACTCTTTGTACATGATAGATGTCTGTAAAGAGCAATAGAAGTGTATTTTCCATATTAGTTTGTATAAGAAGAAAGTTTTCAAGAAAGGCTGGGTCTGGTGTTCAAAAAGGCAGATTTCAGAATCTAGACACTTCCAATACCTTAGAGTGGAGGTAGGTTTTTGCTTCACCTTTGCAGTCATCTAGAGAAATTAGGATAGGGATAAGCTGTCACAGTAACAGCACAACCTCAGATTTCTGTTCTGTGGTTTTAGCCGTGTGAGTTTGTTGCCTCCTTAATTCAGAGAGATGTGGTGTCCTGTGCCATCCTAACATAGGTGTCCCCAGTAGGCAGAATAAATCTGCTTTTGGAATGGCTGCCTGAAGAGAAAGAGAGGGAATGCCTGGCTTGGAATAGTTGCCTACCTATAAAGGAGAGCTTATAGGCCAAACTTTTTGACTGATCCAGATAACGAGGTGAATTCCACTTTGACTGTTTTTAGATTTGGCCTCTCAGTTTTGCTTTCACTTTGTTCTACTAATAATACATAAATCTCAGTTAAATTGTATTTACATCATATAATCAGAAAATAGTATTCTCTCTGATTTTTTTCCCCTCATTATTCTCCTATTTTTCCTGGTTTAGTCACTTTTCTCAGCTGAAAAAATAGCAGCAATGCAAAATGCAGATTTACTTCTACTTGAAATCTACATATGTATGCTTATAAGATAAAGTAAATGTTTGGACATGTTTCACACATCAAGAAGATCCTCTTTCCTTGGTGATGTAATTCATATTGGTTGCATATTCTTCTTAGTGGTACGTATTCAGCCTTGAAGTGTCAGCATCTCTGTTGCATACAAAACTACTGCAAGCCTTAAGTGATTTAAAAGTTCCATTCATGCTATCATTGGTGTTGCATTTATACTATGAATTGCTGACTGGTATGAGGGGTTTCTTGAAGTGGATAGATGCTCATATACTGATTCTGTTGTCAAGAATGTATTCTTTTTCTTGCCCCAAGAGAAGACAAAACCTGTTTATAGATGCGTCTTGATGCATCCTTAATGCTTAAGTGACACCATGGATAAAGAGATGATTGTACATGGTTCCTATTTGAACTGAGTAAATCAGGGAGCATTGTGACCCCCTGAGTTCATGTTTTTGGTGCTGTTTGGGATTCTAGCTCAGTAACCAGGATATTGACAAGGGTTTAAAATACACCACACATCTGTTTGCAATTGCCTAATTTTGATGGTGGATTTCCTGAAGAGTTATGGTAATATAAAGAATTGTGAGAGGATTACAAGATTGTTGAAATTTCCAGCTAGCCTCCTCTTACTCTGTTTTCTTTCGGATTCATGCAATCACTTGCATTAAGGTCAGCTGTTTTTAAAGTACTTACAGGAACAGATTTTTTGAATTACAGGAGTCTTTTGTGATGACTCTAAATGTCAATAATGCACTTGTTTAGCATTAAATGATCAACATATACAGAGATTCCCAGGCTAGCTATCTGGCCAGAACACAGAAATGGATTAGCTTTTGTGACTGCAGAACAAATAATGTAACAACACACAATTAATTACACATTTCAGCACTATAAATTTGAAGAGATGTAGCTAATAGATTACAGGACTGCTTGTTGACTTAATGAACATATCAGGAGTGGTGACATATCAGGAGTGGTGACACCTAGGGACCAGTGAACTGATAAACTGAAGATTATCTGCTTTTTCTCAATCTCTCGTCATTTACTCAGCAGCCCACACATTACTGGCCTGCTGCTGCTGGTTACTACGCTCTGCCTTTCTATTGACAAGTAGGATTTTGGTTGGGTTTTTTTTTTTTTTTTATATAAGACAAGAAAGACTGGGAAATGCTTCTGATGGCCTTTTTCCAGGCTGTTAATTATATCTGATTGTAAGTGATTAGAATAGTAGGTATGATGTTGATCCTGTCATTTGTTGAGGGATTCTCTCTTATATCTACTATATGTCATACTGACAGGCTGAAAGAACTGGAGAATACTTTTACAGTCAGTGAGAAAATATTTTTAAAAAAGTAATAGTAGAAGGAATAAAATGTTAATGTTAGTAGGAGAGCTATAAATCTAGCCTAATTTTCCTTTGTTGTGCTATTTTGTGCATCTTTTCCAGTGTGTTCTTTGCCGGTGTGTTCCCTTGCTTTCTCCCCTCCCCCCTCCTCACTCTTGTATAACCTTCCCCTTCATGGGGAGCTTCGTATTTTCTTTCAGCACATTCATAATAATTTCCTTGTCTAATTCCTGTCTACTTGCTTACATTCTTTCCCTGCTCCTGAGACCTTTAAACTCATTTTCTTATCAAAATTAGCTCCCTCTGTTTTCTTTGTTTCAAATGAACTCCAAGCCATTTGTTCTGTCCATCAGCATGAAGCCCACAGCCATCTACTCACTGATGGCCAGTGGTAGTAAGAGTTTGGGACCAGGGGGAAGGGTCAGTTTCTGGGCTAGTCAAAGTTCAAAACCTGCAGCTTTTTTGGGGAGGAGAATGGATGTGAAAAAAGTATCAGGGTCTGTACACTGGCTGGGTAAACACATATAAAATAATTCAGCAAATAAAGCTACTGCATCCTGTCTTGAGACAGAAGCAAATATAATAAAAGAATATTTGTAGTTAAATTTAGATAGCTCTGCATGCACTCTCAAAATGTATGGTGTAAACTGCTGGAGATACTTGACCAGAAAAAGAGAGCCACATGTGTGATAACATCTACCCAGCTGTGGTGCTGCAAAGCATATCAGTAAGTAAGCCTCATACCAGTCCACCTCTAGAAAAAGCAGAGTTGATTTTAAGCTAAAAACCTAAGGGACTATTTTGTGTAACAGCAGAAGACTCATTAAAATGTGCAATACCATAAAACTTATAAATTTAACATGAATGAAATGGCAGAATCAGATTGAATAATATAATGTGCTGCATATTCTTGTCACCCCAAAAAAATACTTGTGTTACTATAGTTGATGGCAAAAACAAAGGTTGTGTTAGTGACTCTGGCAATTCCTGTCTTGCCTTGTAAGGGCAAGCCTCAACTTAAGTATAAATGAGATAACTGACATCTTTCCCAAAATGCACCAGGAAACACTACTGTCAACTTCCTTTACTCTTTAGTACAATCTTCCTGAGGACCAGGATTTTTAAAACCAAGGATTCTTATTTTTTTAGTCTGAGAGTATGACATCATACATATTATTTTGAAAACCTTGTCCCTGGTGTTTAGGAAGTTACAGATAATTGCTTTTTTTCACCACCTGCATTTGTCTTTAACCTTTGATAAAATACTGTGTGTGATTGCCACCAGATGGGGACAATGCTTCCTGTCAGTGTAAAGATCATGTCTTATTGTAGCCTGTTAATGATGTTTGATATCCAGTTTTTCTTCCTCTTTAACATCGTTGCCCACTAACTGAATGACTTCCATTATCATCTTTGAGAGTTTGGTTTTGTTCAGTGTGATCTGTTCAGTATATATTGTAGCCCTCATATAGCCCTTACATGTTTGGAAGACAAATTTATTTCTGGTGCTTTAGAAAGACTCTTCCAAGAGCTGCATTTTGATCAACCTGGGGAGGTAAGGAGAAGAAAAGTTTAGCAGGGCTTCATACGACATTACAGGTTCATGAGAACTGAGAAGAAAAGTCTGATGACCAGTTTGAAGAAGGCTTATCACAGGGAGAGTAGGCTGACTGCTTTGTGTGCTTCATTTTCATTGTAACTTTTTCTCTAAAAGAAAAAATTACACCTAGACACTCTGAACCGAATGACTCTCGTCCATTAGCATGAATTTCACAATGAACAAAGAAATTAGACAGTTTTAGCTTTTTCAAATGAAAAAATATCAGGTTACCGGTACCTCCAGGTGAATACTGATAATACCACTGGTTCCCATCTAGAGTCGTAAAGAACACCGCTTTGTGCATTAGCATTCATAACTGCTATTTCATGCTCTGCTGAGTTTTTTCTTTTCTTCCATAAAACACTCCCATCATGTGTAAGAAAGATGGTCTCCGTGAAAGTGATAGGGAGGCACCAGAGTGCTAATCTGCAGCACAGGTCTCTTGTTAGGCTTTTTTAGGTGGGATTCCTCTGAGTGCTGGAGCCAGGTTGATGCCACCACAGCAGAAGCTGCAGCTTCTCTCCTGTGGCTAGCTATTGATGATTCAGGCATGGATTTAGGGAAAGCTAAGGGCACATTGTGTTGTAATCACATGATATTCAAGTTTAGTTGCCGAGGAGAGCTTGCTGAAAGCCATTTACATGTGTGTCATTCACAGTGGGGAAGGTGTGACTGTTTTATGCTCCAAAGTGGCATTTCAGTTTTCTTCTGCTATCTGTGTTTCTAAGTGTCCTGAGTTACTCGCAGTTCCTCTATTTGGGAAGTTGTTCCTTATGGTGTGTTGTGTTTGAAGAAGGTGCTTTTAACACAAAGTACCCTGTATGAAGGCATCAGCAGTGGATGGTGGGATAGCATAGATAATGTGCTAATAATACTACTCACAAATTATATTTTTTATTCCTTTTTTTCCAGTTTTAGAACATGAGAATGGTTTTGTTAGTGTTTGTCTTCATTTGTACGTTATCGTACTTGTGTGCTTTCCCTGTTCAGGTCAGACCTGCTTTTTAGGTTGATTGGAAAAGAAACCAAAACTACCTCTTCTGGCATTGGCTTTTAAGTCTTGAAGAAGTGGTGTGTATTTTGCCATGCTTTTCCTTCCTGCCTGCTTTTTCAGACAGACTGTGACCGAATTAAACCACTATAGCTGTAGAAAAAACATTCTAATGACCAAGTTAATGCATGGTATTCCAAATAACTGCAGAGCAGCTCCAAATCTACCACGTGCGCCAAAGAATAAGAAGTTTAGGATGGAGCCTGCAACGTCTGCCATCCTGTCTGCATCTCTGGTAACAATTTCCTGTCTGCGCTCGCCCAGTTGCTGTCTACCACCAGCTGTCATATCTGAGAGTCAGTCTCACGGGTTTGTATGTTGGGTTTTATGTTCATCTCAGCCACCAGAGAGCCAGAATGGGAAATGAGAAGAACTTGGAGCTTGTTCACAGTCGTGAAGCTTCTTGTCTGTCTCTGGAATTACAGAGTTAGAAAGGCAAATCTCTGTTTTGGTGGTTTATTTCTCTAATGTAACAGCTATAGAAAGCTGAGATCAAAAGGCTACTGCTGAATTTCTTTTTCCATCCTGCCCTGCTACCCCCCATGTGGAACATCCAGACTGGCAGAATTACATTTGTTTTCATATTTAGCTGTAATTATCTTAAATGAATATTTTGCTCAGTTGAAGCCCAAGAATAATCAGTTGCTCTCTCAGAAATGTCTCTGAAACACTGAGAAGGAGTCTTAGGTGCTTACACATAAGCATATGACAACCGTTTTTTATGGCCTTGAGTATGTGAGACATCTGCAAGGGGCTGCCAGATATGAAGCATATTTTCAGGAGGTCTGGAGGGCATAATGGGGTTTTAAAAATGCCAGTAGACACCTATATTTCAGCATCTGAATCATGCTTCTCTTGTCACTCTGTGAGTGACACCTTTAACAGTTAACCCCCAAATGTTAGGAAATGTTCATAGCTGCCAGCCAGGCCCCTTTTAGCCCATGGTGTGCTTGGCTTCTCTGTATCCATAACACCCTAATGCAGACCTTGTGTGAGTGTGCTAGCCAGATGTCCCGGTCAAGTCTCCCATGCAGCTGCCAAGCTGTTTACACAGCACCGTTACCATCACTTACTGTTACCTGTGACCACTTTTTATAAAACATGAAGCTGTAGTGGGGGCTGGATCTAAGCCGGGGTTCACAGCCTTCTGCACTGATCTAGCAGGTCGTGTATACTAGTGTAGATGGCAGATGGGCATCTGTGTCTCAGGGGTGGCCCACAGGCTGGCCCTTTGTCCCATTGCTGAACAGTTGGGCCGTCATCATTCCCCTGGAGCAGCACCTAGGGACTGGCTGCCATTTTGCTTTGGGGAAGCGTAGAGTAAAAAGTGTGTAAGACAGAGTTTTGAAGTATATCTTCCTGCATATTCTTTTAAAAGGTGCTGACAGAAAAGTCAGATCAGTTTCCAAACTGTACCTGCAGCCCAGTATTATCAGGAGACAAACTACAATGGTAAGATTTTTTGCGATATATATGTATAAAACCCCAAAGCACTGATGTCTCCTGGCTGAGATTGGATAAAAATAAAAAATAAATGCTTTGAAAACAAATCTCCATTTTGCTCAGTATGTCACTGAAGGAAAAATCTTGTCTTGTTCTCTATCTGGCAAAGTTCAAAAGCTTTTTAGGTTGCAGTGATTTTGACACTGACCATGCTGAGTCCTTGGAGAAGTCAGACTTTAAAATCTGAGGCCTGTTTCACCTGCACTCTGGAACCTTTGATCAGGTGAACAGTCTCTGGAACTCTAAGAGAAGGAGACTTTCCTCCACCTTCCACCTTTCCCTGGTGGTATCTATGTGACCCAAATTGCAGTACCTGCTGTTAAGTACACAGGCATTTTTATATCTTCTAGCTGCACTACTCCACCAAAATCTAACATTCAGTAATGAACAATATAGTGCACACAAATGAAGCAGATACCTTTACTGTAATCAGGTGATTTTAGGAGCTAAAGTGTGTTATTTCTTTTAGTTTATAGTAAGCAGCTAACACCTGACATCAAATGTTTTAATTCCTACCACTGAGTGTAAGACATTGCTATTTTCAGAAAATCCATGAGCAAAAAAATTCTTCTCCATACTGTGCTCCCAAAAAACCCAATATTCTGAGGCCTGAGTGTGAAGACTCTTTCTTTATGAAGACTCTGTTCTGGCCTATCTTGAATTAGGTTCAGGTGGTTGCACACTAAAACTTAATGACAGAAAAGCAAATCCAGCAGAATGTTCTCCAACTCTTAGCAGTCCCAGAAGGTCCCTACCCGTTTCTCTGCACTGAGGACTATGGTAGAAGTGTTTCACCACTTGTTGACAAAGCTGGGTACCGACAGTCTGTCTGCTCATCTCCTGCACGAAGTATAATCAGGCTGGTTTCTGGAGGTTCTGTGGGAGGGAGAATTGCTCTGTGACAGACATATGTGGCCTTTGCTGTACTAGAGAAGATAAGATAAGGGGAGTAAAAAAAATAATTTTACATGAAATTTTGCTCTTATTATGTCTGTTGAACAATTTGTGATGCTATAAATCATGAAACAGAAAGAAAAAAGATGACAACTCTATGAGAGTTAGAGATTTAGTCTGGCCTTTTTTTTTTTTGTTCTTTGGAAATCATTCTCTGCCACATCATGGTTGCTCCTGTTAAAGATAGGGATTTTGGGATTTTATTTTTTTTCAGTGTCAGTACTGTCAGTTAAATAATCTACCAGTAAATCAAGATGCTCTGTGTTTCAGAGCTCTGCTGTCTTAGAGAAGAACAGAAAGACTTCTGTCTGTATGTCACTTGATGTTGCAAAGACCATCACTGGTATTACTGGAGAGGCTCCAGTAAAAGGGAGGAGCACCATCTTTGTATAGACTGACTTCACTCAGGACTGTTGTCTGCTCAGAAAATAGAGTTCCCAACCATATCGAGCTCTGCTGATTTGCATGTGATGGGAGAAGGAGCATACCAATTAGCATAGCTGGATTTTGTACCTGCTGGAAACCAAATGTAGCCAGATAACATGCAATAAAGCTGGCCATGAGTGCATCAGCACATGGAGCTGCTTTTTTTTTTGTTTGTTTGGTTTTTTTTGTTCTAAGATCAGGTATAGCAGGTATGTAAGCAAATTAATGGGCTGTGGCAGTACTGGATTCAGGTGCTCAGCCAGCAGTTTTGAGGCAAGAAGGCCAAGATCCCTATTAAAAAGAGGATTATGTGTACAAGCACATGTGGGAGCAAGGGTGCATGTGCAGTCACCACATACTTTGATAAGACCTCTTCTAATAGGAAGAATAAGGCATTCTCTAGTTCCACTTGCCACAGTTGCCTCATTTATTTCCCTACTGTTTTACAGGATTTCTCTGTAATGCTTGAGATTTTACTCTGGTAGCAGAAATGGTCCAGTATATAACATTGGAGATATTGCCTGTACCGTGATGTCCTTGAAGACATGATGGTTAATGAGAGGAGTCTTGAAGGATGTTATATGAGAACTTTAGAAATGGACATGGGTAACTCCAGAGAAAATTATTGCTAATTTTGAGGTTACCTGAAAGGTCTTGGCAATTAGGCTAATCCTGTAACATCTCCTAAAGTCCAGTCCAAGAATTGGCCCTGTATGGCACTGTAGATAGTTGTAAGGCTGAACTATTATGTAGGTCATAGAGGGAAGAACTAGATAAATTACAGGCAGTTGGTTCAAGCTGCAGAGGTCAGAAGAAGTAGGGACACAATGAGTCTTATGGTGAGAAGTAATGAAAATTTCCCCAGGGTAACAGTAATTTTTTATCTTGTCTTAGAGTCTTTTACCAGGGCTTATGAATAGTAGCCATTAAGCATAGGGAGCTCAGTAGCATTGAGCTTTTGCATAATACAATAGTTTTTAAAAGCAAAACATCTGCCCTACACATCCATAAGACTTAAAGGAAAAAACTAAAGTCTTAAGTTATCCCTATAACATTATGCTTGCCTATCCAAAAGTGCACATTAAAACAGTATTATAGTATAATAATAGGAACTTATAATGGATTTTTCTCTATGAAAGTATCGGGTTGGGTTTGGTTTTTTTTACAAGCATTATTTTAATTGATCAGATTGGGATTGTGAATTTCCAATGAAGATATCTACCTTTCTTAACATGGCTATTGAAATTGATTGACCAACAACTGGTCCATCTAAATTTCATTATGAATAGATATTATTAAATTCTTATATCCACTATTAAATTCAATATTAGCTTTTATTTGATACTAAAACTCAGCATCTCATTTTCTTGCATATTTCAATGCCTAATTTATCTATTGTTAACGGAATACAGCATGGTTCTGCATGCATATCTCGGCAGAGATAGGATCTTGAAATACAGTGGCAGCAGCTTGAAGTCTTCTGAACTATGAGGTTGTCTTGCAAAAGAGAAAATTGTGACAGCTCTGGCAAGTATGCGGCACCAAGGAGAGATGCAAACTGAAGCCAGTTCATTTGCTGTCAAATCACCTGATATAGCAGAATTGTAGATAGTTAATACTTTGGTCACAGAAGAGGCACAATAGTAATTTAGGTAATACTAGTTTAGTTACAATGAACAGTTACATTTTGTAGAAGCTATGAAGCAAACCAAAATATGAAACATTTGCTACTTACTTTTTATTTTTCAAGTGACAAATGAAGATCTGATGCAATTTGTGAACCGTGCTATAAAAATAAAATAAATAGCATTCTAGTGTTTCATTTTGATTTGGAAAGTTTGAAATATTAATGTTTCTAGGTTCATTTAAAGTACCTATTTTTTAATTCCTAGCCATATTGCCAATACATCCATTTAGAACTTGTACTGGGGGCTGCTTTCTGGATGTTTCTAACCCATTTAATGTTAAACTGTACCTGAGTTGTAATGATGAGTTTATTAGCTGTATAAACCTAGCTGTATTTGTTGTGTGAAACCTGATACAGTTAACATTTTTTCCCTAACTTCAGATAAAGACACAATATATTAAGGTTAAATAAGCATTAAAGCTGGGAGTAAAATAAATGTAGAAATTTACTTGGGCTAGAATGGAGTATCATGAACTAGAAATTGAGAATGAAAGCAGAAATTGTAATGCGTGTATTGTGTATGTGGTTAATACATCTAAGGCCATGCAACTAAACTGAATGAATTAGGGTACTTAATATCCTGTCTTGGCATAATTCTGATACCTAGTACGTATCTTGGTGCAAATTGTTCAGGTATATTTATTTTAAGTCTCTTCCCCTCTGTTTTGGAATATTGTGCTTCTCTTCTTCCATTTAACTGAAGTTAGGTGTAAACACTAAACAGGAAACTCAGGAAGACAGCTGTAGTGGTATTCCTGGTGATACAATAGACAGCACACACTGATGCCCAAGGCTAGAATTAGCAACTAAATATGCTAATTAGGCTGAGAGCTAAAATACCAGTAGGTGCCTATTGGTGTCTTTAGGCACCTAAATACCTTTAAAATATAGCCCCTTAGTCTCATTTTCATTTGTAGAATGGCATTATAATAATTCATCACTTTGCAAATATGCTGTGAAGAGATTTTGATGTGCCTAAATACCACTACAAAAAGAGGCCAGCAAACAAGAGGATCCTTCCTAAGTCTCAATCTCTTTTATTCTTGGTGAAGCCAGCCTGTCTTGCTGATGTTATGGAGTTCATGCTAACAACTCCATTACTGGTAGAGGACCGTATTTTATCTTTTTTAAAGCATAATCCATAAAGCAAGCAGAAGTGCTGACATTCAGAGAAGCACTCTGTGTTTTGCATTGTGTATTTTTAAATAGTCAATATTTCTTACTTATAAGCCATCATTTTTAGAAAAAAATTCGATTCTAATAGTTGCTTTTAAAACAGCTATTGATAGAAGTGACTTTGTACCATGCTGGTTGTCTAAGAACGATTTTGATTTTCATTGGGATGTCACAGTTTTCTTACTAATTCTGCAATACCCACTATTGCTAGCATTGTGGTTTTCCTGTATGTCATAGCACTTTTTCACAGTCAAGATAGACAGGTTACATGTATTTAATGACTGTTTGCATGGGGGGTAAGCTGTAAGGAATATCAGCATTACATCTGAATCTCCTTCTGGGATGACGGGATCTTTTCCACGGCAACTCCTAAGCTCCTATGAAATTAATATGGTTTAAAACCAAACTAAATGGATAACTTTGCCTAAGTGCAGTACTAAGCAAAAAATGAGAGTAATCTATAAAGATGTTCTGAAGGATTTATAGATGTTTCCTGGTCTGTGGCTCACATGGAAGGTTTGTCTTTTATTAAAGAAATAGATTGAGACTGCAAATTTTTATAATGACTGTATGAAATTAATGGGTTATTTTCAGGAAAAATTAAATTCTTCTTGTTACACTGTTACAGATCTAGAATGATAAATCTAGAAGTACTGTTTTGAAGATAATATTTCCTTCAGAGTAATTCCAGCATAATTCATCTGTATCTGGAAACAGAATGTAGATACTTGTTTTCACTATACAAAAGAATTTCCCCCCTCTATAGTTGTGGGGCCTTTTCTGAAAAACTAAGTCATTTTAATGATACTGTGCTATGTTTCCTACATTTAATAAAACAATTTGAAGATGTTCATTAGGTCACTGTCCATTTTACATACAGAAGGAGCCAGTGAAGATTCAGATTTTATGGAAGAATTAGTGTTTATATTAATTACAGCAGCTACATTATAAGTTACATGCTGTTTAGTTTTGCAAAGTCCAAATGAAACTTTAAATAGAAAAAGAATGCTCTGTGAAAAAGTCACTGATTCCTATTGTCTCCCAATACACCCAGATAGAAAATTATTTCCCAAAGGTCTGCAGATTTGAAAACTATTTGCATTTGACATCTTCAGCTTACATGATGAACATGAAAAGTAGGATGAATTCCTACATGACAGGCTCTACCTTTGAAATACGAGACAACAAATAATTTCATTAAACCAATTAGTTGGTACAGCCTGGGAAATAAATTTTAAAGTCTCTGCAAAAACATTGTAATGTTGAAGTTATCCAAGTAGGTTTCTGGCTGGAGAGACTTGGTAGAAGGGCAGGTAGGCTAAGCAGAACTTGAAGGAAAGCGATGAGATTATTCCCAAAGGCAGTAATAAAGAGTTGTGACTGAGGTAGAAATGGGAAAAGTAACCATTTTTTATTTTTAGTAGGATTTTAAAGATACATTTTAACATTGCTCTGTATACCATTTGAGTTATCTAATATATGATACTCTGTTGTAGTAGTAACTTTTTCAGAAGAGTTAGGATAACATAGAAAATACTCATTTTACAAACATAAAAATTAATTGTAAATGCAGAGAAGCTCCTAAGTGAAGATCTGTAGGAATGAAAAAGATTAGTTATATGAGGGAGGAGATAAATAAAGGCAGACATAATAAGAAATATAGAAATGGATGAGTGGTTACAGAAGGTGAACTGGGAGGTTTATTCCCGTCTTCACTATAAGAATTTAGCAGCGTTCACAACACAGTGAAACATGGCAAAACAACACACTGTGGGTTTTTTCCTTTTAAACATAATCTGCAGTTAAACTGGATATATTTTTATTTTGGTTATGCAGGGAGTATCACAGAAACAGCAAAAGGTGTTATGAATGTGTCAGTGGTGGTCCACTGGTGCGCAAGGCCTTGCCTCTGTTCTGCTCAGGATATGTCTCGTATGCTGACTTCAGAAAACAAAGGAAACTGCGTGGGATGCGTGTGGTAGAAAAGCTGTCAACTGCAGGTCTAAATCAGATGTAACATCACAAAGAGAAAAATGTACTGCTGGTAATAGATTGTTCCCTGTTTGGATATTGCTTTTTGCTCTAAACCATGGGGTGACCGTCGCTGGAGGTGGCATTGTTAGCGTAGGGCCATGGTACCCTTCCATGGCACGGCGCTGAGGCCTGTGCGGGTTTCCTGCTCCAGGCTGCTGACTGTCGGGTTGTGGCCAGGTCAGAGTGGGAATCTGGCTGTGTAAGGCGCCTCAGCAGCCTCCGTGCCCCGTGGATAATGGAGAGCAGCGACTCACATCTGCCGCTCTGTTTGCAGCCCGGTCCGTACCTTGCAGAAAGAGCAGCTGCAGCTGAACGGAAGCCAGTTCCGACGGGGCGGGGTGAGGCATTTGAATACATTTGTCTAATCATGCAGTCCATTTGCTTGGGCTGCGAGCTTCTTCCCAGGGTTGGATTCTGAGAGAAGTTCTGCCCTTTTGTTTTCACATTCAGTGTTTTGCAGCCAATTCAGCTTTGGCTACTTCAAGGCCTCTAAAAAAAAAAAATCACTTGAGTCTAACAAAGGCCCTGGCAGAAACCTCTCACAGTCCACTTTTTCCCTTCTGGTTTGTGCAGTGGGAGGCTGACCTATTACACCCTGGATCTAAGTCTGTGTTTGAGTGTTTTTTCTCACTGAGCAGAGAGGGAAACGGCTTAACATAAAAATTTCAAGAAAGATATGTCAGAATCAAGATCAGAGTCAGCCCTCATGTAAATGACTACAGCTCCATCAGTTTGAGCGAGTAAGTGCCTCTCCTGGGTTGATCCCCTCTTTGCTATGATATTAGGCATATTTGCTATAATGTCTGTCTTTCTCCCCAGAGAAGATTTTCCCATGCACACGTCTCTGTGCACATAAATAAAATTAGGATTGATGTCTTAAACATCAAGAGACAGTGTATAACCACCCAGTTCAAGATGTAACTACTTAGAGCAGTGATTAGAGTTTCGTGTTTATAAAGAGCATCACCTGACAGTTACAGAATTGTTTTGGGGGAGTTACAGGATAATGTCTGGTGGGTGACAGATCAGTGCAGGCTTGATACACTGTTTTGAAATATGTGTTTGTCTCTGTGTATCCTTAAAGAGGATAAAGAAATTTACTCTGCAGGTAAAAGGAGAAAAGAAAAATAAGGGGAGAAAAAAAAATAAATTGTAGCTTCAGAGAATTCAGAGTAGGAAGAATTTTAAATCTGTCAGCAGTGGTCGTGTTTGGAGTTTTAACAAGCAATCCATGAAGTAATGTCTGTCAAGCTAGAGAACAGCAATATCTGGTAAAGAATATCCAGCTTGAACCTTTAGAGCTTTCACTGTGCCGCTTTTCTTTTCAAGCGTGCTTCTTAACACTATGGCAAAACTTTAGAATATTGTTTAAAAAGTATTTTTCCATTTCCCATTTGCAGAGCATAGCATCACAGAAAGTAGGATTGAAAGAGACCCCCAGATGTTATGTTGGCCACTCCTTTGCCCGGAGAGAGGATAAACTGTACTTACTTCATTCCCAACAGATGTCTAACCTGTTCGTAAAAACATCTAATGAGTGAGAGTCTGCAGTTTCCCTGGAAAATCCATGGCAATGCTTTACACTATTCTTCCTTATTTTTTTTAATCTCCCTCTGCGCTGCCCCCCACTCCCTGAAGTAGCCTGAATCCCCCTACATCATTCATTTTATGTGATGATCTGGAATGCAGTGCTATTTGCTTTTAGAAAACTGTATGAGCAACTTGGCTGCTAGATAATTGTTCAGTAATTTTGGCAGTCTCACGCTTCAATCCTGCAATAGGAAATTCTTGCCAGTTCTTTGTGATTTTCATGTCTGTCTCATGATACTTGGTGTTTTTCCTGAAGCTACAGTTACTGAGTCACAGATCTTCACTTTTATTTCAGAAGGAAAAAATAATTCAAGTCTGCTCCCCTCCCCCCAAAAGCTTGCAGAAGCTTTAAAAAAATAAGAGACAAACAAAGGAATTGGCAACCAATTGATTTCTTTTTTTCCAAGCATTCTTTATAATTTTTAGGCTTTTCAAATGCTTTGGCTGCTCATTACTAGAGGTTTTGAGCCCACACTTATGTGAAGGTCTGTTAACTCGACTGGGTTCAGTGCAAGCACACAAATCACCCCTGAGAAGTGAATCCTAAACCTTGGCAATTTCTAACTGCAAAAACATATTTCTGATGCCTGCAGAATCAGCATTGGAATCAGTGTTGAGTTGAATACGAACTACATTGTCCTGGGGAGCCTAAGACTAACGGTTAATAAGCTGTACTTTATGAGACCATAGGAGATGCTGTTTACAGTCATAACAATATAAAATCATGATAATGAGTGTCATGTTTACTTTAAAAGAAATGAAGGTTTAAGAGATTCAGAAAATTTGGTAGATAGGGAACTGTGCTCTTGCAAAACAGAAAACACTGATATAAAGTGTTCAGATGTGGCAAACCATTTAAATCTTTCAAACTCCTTTTCAGGAAGAATTTAAGAGGTGTTTTCCCGCTTTGTCACATTTACACACTTACTTTTAAATATGGGTGTTACTTCATTTTCAGACATTTTTCATGGAAATGTTACCTTTAATGAGAAATAAAATAACTTTATATACACCTACAAAATACTAAGATGTAAGGATCTGTGACTTAGAAGTAATGTTTAGGATTTTATAGATCTGCGTTAAACTAGAGTTGCTTGTTTCGGAAGAGTTTTGTGAAGTTCTTCAGAAAATAATCTATTACAGAAGGGATTGAGGAGAGAGAAATTGACTGTCCCTCAGTTTGTGTATTATTAACAAATACCAGATGCCTCTTTTATAGGACAGAATATGAGTGGTGACCGAGTGAATTTTTTGTACAAAACTGGATCTCTTCAAGTTAGTGAAATATTAAAAGCTGTATGTATTTTGTAAGAGCATCACTTGGAGATTGTTACAATGCTCAAAATAGGTTTTTTTGGTTTTTATTTCCTCCCCCTGCCCCAAACTGAAATACATCTGGTGTTTGTTGGCTTTCTGCAAGTGATGGCTGGACTTAGTGGCTTTGCCCCTGTTTCATTGTGATTAAGCTTGTTTAAGATATTCTGGTTTTAGTATCTGTTTTACAACATATTCATTACTGTGTATTTTGTTAAGGTTCAAGTGGTTTGTATTTTTATGGTTGCATCTGGTCTGTATAAACCAAGCTCTGGTTTAAAAAGCTACTTGTCTCAGTACTGGACCTGAGGAAATTTTCAAGAATAGTGGGATGTGCATGTGTCAGTCATGTGTTGGTATCCAGGAAACTTTCCTCTGGACTAGCTGTTGATATTCTTACTAGCTAAAGTACGGTATAGTGTGTCAGTCCATGTTCATGTCTTTGTGTTTGTACATACTTGAATGTATGTTTCATATTTCCACATTTAAATATTTTGTGATGTTTGTCTTGAAAACGAGAATAGTTATTCTTGAAAGGTAGTTCTGAATGCTATCAGGATAAATTATATTATCAAATACACTATTGGTTTGTTTTTTTTTTTTTTAGTGAATATTTAAGAGGAAATTCTGTATTGAAATCAAGGACTGTTGAGTTTACTTTTCCATGAAGATGAGAGGATATTTTTCTCTCAATAATCATATAAGTTACTGGTTTGCTTTGGTGTTCAACTGACTGCATGCTGTATAAGCGTCTCCTACATGAACTGATTTATGTTTAAATATGTGGTAGGGTGGATAGGGAGGGAAACAAAGAAAAAAGATGCTCTCTTGCTCTAGTCTCACAGATTGTTTCTAAAAAGTAATATAGGTGAACAAGAAATGTAATTTTAAATAATACTGTATTAAATAACTAGTCTCTGAGACTGGAAATGCACTGAAAAGGATGTTTGCCAAGTCTTTTTGTTTGTGCTTTATTGTGATATCCTTTTCAAGGGTTTGTTCTGGACCCCCAAGTCCTTACCTTAACTAAGACCTGGCTTTCTTCGGAGGTAGCTGCTCTGTAGAGTGTTTGCTTGAAGTACTGAAATACTTTTAATGCACTCGAGATCTGGGGGTGGTTTGTATCAGCAAAGTCTCTCTCTGCCTCACAACTTAAAAAAGGTCTTTTGCCTTTTGAAGGCCCTTTCCTGAAGAGCCTTCTGACTTTTTAGTGGAAGACTGTTTCCAGTGTTGAGGCAGCAGAAACACTTCATGTAGTCATGCTGCTGTAGCTCAACATGTGGGTGGGAATGGAAAGAACTGGTAGAACAGCTGAATTGGAAGAAGTCACCAAGTGGCTCTTTTGGCTATAGAGATGTACAGGTCCTCCAGTTGTGTTAAGACCTGCCTACTTCTGGATTGTTTCAGTTCTTTAGTATGAGAAGTTTTAGGTAGCCACTTATAGCTAGTGGTTATGGAAAAAAACCCTCTTCTATAGAAAAAAAATACGATTTACCTCTGTAGGCAAGGGGACGGAAGCAAAGGTTGCCTGCATACAGTTTGAAGATTTTTTTTTTATTATTTGTTTTGCTTTGTGGTTGTCCCTGGAACTTGGATAAAAACAGTTGTGCTGTCCCCTATCACTAGTGAGCTACATGCATAGGTCCCTAGAATACAATCTAGGGATTGGCCAGTGTAACTTTCCATTTCAAGATCACTTGATTTTTCTTCTTAGAAAGTGCTAAGTTCTAAACACAAGTACCACTTCAAAGTGTTTGCCTACACAAAACCATTTTGCTTTTTTTTTTTTTTGTATTGCTGATGTCTAACCTATTCTATGAGCATGATATTTTATAACTTAGTAGATTGTAATGAAATAATTATTTCTTTCTACAGCAGAATATTAATTAAAAACTAGTTAGCATAAAAATACTGCATGTCGCACAGATTACTAAGATTGGGTTTCTGTGAAATATATTCTGTTGCATTTTATTATGCTCTTAGGTTATGGGATAACATTTTACTGCTCTCGTGAATTTTATCAGAAAATGCACAAAAACCTCAAGAGGAAGTGATTGTACATAAACCTCAAGATCTCGAGAATATGTAAGAGATTCACAAAGTTTTACTAGCACTCAAAGATGGTTTTAGTCTTGATCTGTAAACAAATGTAATTTTTAAAAAGATGAAATGCTGTATTTTTATGGACAGCATTTTGGAGTCTCTGTTTTTCTGAGCTGAGGAAAATTGTGTTGATCTCCAAATACAGGGCGTTGATGCTGAAAATTTTTGACTTGGAAGTGTAACAGGACCGGATTGGTTGGCCAAGAAACATGGAAAATAAGGTTCATATTGTAACAGTTGCAAGTGATAGAGCAGATTTATCGAACGGAGAATAAATTTACTGCCAGCAGATGGCAGCAAAATGGAAAAAAAAAAAACCCCACGACCTATAAATATGAGATAGTGGACAAAAGAACTCAAGATTTCTAACAGCTTAGTTTCACTAGCTGATTTTGACTGTGCAAGGTAAGTTAAGGTTTAACTGGAAAGAGGAAAATGCCCAAGGCAATGCTGACGTACTGAACTTCTGTAAACACTGATTTTGGTAGTAATTTTAAAGAAAAGGTTCTATCTGAATATATTTACACTAATGTTTTTCTATAAAACTTCTGATATTTCACTAGTCAAATAAAGTGAAGAATTATTAATTCTGATGTCCTGTTGAAAAAAAATGCATGATAGCAGTGTGGAGATGTATTAATTTTAATTGGGGCTGTCAACTTATGTCCAGTTGAGAAAAGAAGTAAAACCCTTAAGCTGGTTCTCTCTGCACGTATCTTAGTTAGCATTTGATCACCCAGTGTGAGAAATTGCAAATAACTTAGATGCTGTGAACACGTTTGGTATTTCTTTTTCTTTGGTGATGTGTGGGGGGGTGTGAGTGTTCCCAGAAGAGGAACAAGGGGGAGTGAATGAGTTTTAATTTTCATCTTTATCTTAAAATCTGCTTCAGTGCCATCTGCACTTTAGGGAGAATAAGCAGCACTGTAATTGTTCTGCATGCTTTATGGTGTTCCCTACTACAAACTTTTATCCTTATTAAAGAAGACAGGATTGAAACCATAAGTATGTGCCTTTTCATAGTGTTTGTGTATACAGTTATTTACACTGTATTTGTGGGTTATAGTGTTACCAGCCATGCTTTCTAAAGTTACTTTTAAAAAATAGTTTGCAAGCAGGATTTGAGGCATAGATAAAAAAAATACCAGGGACCTGCCAAAGATGAAGAAGGTAAGGGGGAATGTTATTACTTCTATTTTCTTTCTGAATTTTGTTCTTTCTTGAATTTTAAGTGGGTGTTTGGTTTTTGTTTTTTTTTTAAAGATGTGTGCATTTAAAACTGTAAAATTAAAAGAACTCTGTCAAAGGTAAACTTAAGACCAAGGCATAGGTTATAACCCCAAACTGCATTGTATAGCCTTCTAGCAGATAGCTGGTGGGTTTTCTGTGTTGCTTTGTGCAAATAAAACAGGGTAGAAAACTTATCTTTGTCTATGTATACCTGTAGAACTGTGCAAGTTGTTTATGTGTATCTTAATTACTATGACACAAGCTTATTTTGCTTATTGACAGTTCAGTTTTACGAGGTTTTAGAAGATTGTCATGATGCATTTATGGGGTAAAAAGCTTGAGACAGATACCAAACCTCCTCAGTTTTACTTAACACATGCTCATCTTTTGCATCTATTATATTAACACTTGCAATGACTGTGCTACTATTATTCTAGAGATTTAAAAAAGCATGATTATCTTTTAGACAGGTCAAATCATATAGAGAATTTTTTCTCAACTTCATTCAGTTCTAAAAGCATGCAATGAAGTTGCTTGATTTTAATTGACCCCAGAGTCATTTTAAACAAGTTATTATTCTGTGCTTCAGACAGATTCTATTGTGTAAAGCACTTTTAAAAGGGAATATAATTTGGTAATTAAAAACATTACTTGCAGTTGGGTGGCTGTGTCATTGATGTGGTGAAACAGTAAGGGCCTACCCTTACCATACTACAGTCTGCGAGGCACAGGGAGTATCACGCTGCAGTTTACCAGCCATGATGTAGACGAGCAGCACAAATCTGTATATCTTGCAGCTGAATGTTTTTGTAGTGTAAATTTGGAAAGTTGTCTATTTAGTTTATTATCCATATGGAACTGGCACTCTCTAAATCTAGAAGCAAAGAAACAAGTAGTGGAAGTTGAGAAATTCCATTGACCCAGTTAAATATAATTACAAGGTTAGAACTGGAGCCAGGATATTTGAGTTCTGCATGCAACGTTTCACTGCTCAGCCCCTTTTGAATGGCATTACCTCATCTTGCATCCATTCAGGAAAAGAGTTGCAAATCCCACAAGAACAGATCTATGTTATCCAAGGTCATTGTATGAGCAGAATGTGGACGATTCTTTTCACGTTTTCAGTTACGAGGGGATGCTTAGAAATACATGTGATGCGGCATTTTATCTATTAATCTTAGTTTGGTTGGCACAAAACGTATTTGTCAGGTCTGATTCTTTTACACCGTGTTTCCCATGTGTTCCCTGTGTCAGGTGCAAGTGAATCTGATCAGAGTGTTAGGAGGAAGGAAAGTATAAATATGCTAAGGTGCTTTATAAAATAATGGCTTTATGTGAGCAAATGACATCAATTGGAACAAATTACATACCGCTTCCAATGATGTAATCCAGAAAGTTTGAATTGCTTTTAATGCTTTCAGTGTGAATAAATTCCTTTTCTTTTGAGTTCTTCACAGTAATCAGCTTTTACACTACAAGCAGCAGGCTTGATCTTCCTTTCTTGCATGATTTTGAAAATTTTGTGATAGAAAAGACAAGGTAGGAAAAAACCCACTGCCCTATGCTGTATAGAATTATCAGTAATTAAGAAATATTTGAAGGTAAGGATGTATTTTTTTTTAAACATAAGTAAGCTGGAGCAGTATTCTTTGCTAATGTGCATGGTTTTATAATGCCTATAAATAGTGACAGAGATAATAGGCTAAGGACAACTGAAAAATTCAAGCCAGGAGGAATTTTTTTTTAATATTCATTTTTCTGTCTCTAGATACAAATATCAGTGTAATGAAAGGCAGTGAAATAACATGTAAAAATACAATTGAGTGTAGAAATACAAAATTTTTGGTGTATGTAACAGGTGACAACATGGTTAGAAATATGTACTATGGAATTTTAAAGTTGTTCCTAAAAATTAAATGGAAGTTTTGATCTTTCCCAGATATTTTTTAGATTTTGAAATAATAATCATCATCAAAATATCATAGTTGTAAGATCAGCATTTAGGAGGATCTTTGTTTCATCTGAGACTTTATTGAACATTATGTTGCATTGTTTTATAAGTTTATCCCTGTAAAATGCAACTACAGCCCAGGCATTTTATCAGTTTCTGGCACAACATCTACATCTTTTTAACTGTGTTAGTCCAGTAATGGCTTTGAATGTTAGGGTCTTGAATAACATTTGTAATTTCTTGATATATTCAATAGTGAAGTATTACTGAATTGCATGCAAGTATTTAGATTGAAGTTAAAACTAAAATCTCAGATACAGACTACTATTAACATTCCAAGGGCTTTTTCTCCCTCCTCCAGAGGATCAGATAATTCACACGTGCCCATCGTGAGTAGCGTCTCACCTCAGAAAGCATGCCATTGACCCCACTAGAATATTTTGTTGAAGATAATATGTGATTACATATGAGTGAAGGCAGCAGGGTACAGTTGACAAAGTATTTACTACTATAGAGATAGTATGTACTACTTAGAGTTTGAAAGGAGACATTGTCTCAACTCTTGTTATTTAATCTTAATTAGTATGGAATTTATTTTTTTTTATATTGAGCCCTGTCATTTTTAAAAGCTCAATCAACTACTTCATAATAGATTTTTGTGTGTGTGATAGCCTCTGATAGCTTTCCTTAAAACTTGCAAATATTTGAGGGGGTTGTTAAAAGTTTTAACTCTGCTTCTCAGATACATCTATGTAATGTTCTCAATAGCTTCATCTTTCCTTGAGTGAATTTATAAAAATAATTTGAGAAATAAACTTCCTTATTTCTTTGTATTTATCTTGAAGGCAATCAATAATACAAATACAAAAAAATGCCTATAATTCTGCAGATATTATTAAATTTCTGAAATTACTCAAGTAGATAATACTTTTAGGAATACTTTTGATTGGCGTGGCTTATGAAAAAATTATCAACTGTTTTTTTTTACAGACTATAGAAAAACTTTCCCATGCTCTTTTTGGTTTTTAGTAGTTAGACAACTAGACTAATGCAAAGGGACAAGACTAATAGATTATACATTAGCCATTCAGATTTCCAATACAGTACATTCTGTCATACAAGAAAGTGATTTGCTAGAAGGCAAGGTATAGGAAAACTGTTCTTATCTTTAAAAGGAAGTCACTCTAAGGAATGAGTCCTGAAATTGGATGCCTGCTGGCAGTTCTTTTACCAAAGTAGATACTTTTGCAGGATCTGAATTTATCAGTGTAATCATGGCACTCAAGTGCTTAAGCTGTAGCTGTCCCAAGGAGGGCAGGCACTGAAAGGGTGCTGCTCGATGTGCCGGCAGGGCTGGAGTTTTGCAGATTTGTCCCTCTGTCAGTGAATGCATGCACACATACATATCTAAAGGTAAAATCTAGATGATTAAAGATGTATTTCACCTTCTGATTTTCTATCAATTAAAATTCAGCACCATAACATTTACTCTAAGAATTCAACTTTTCGAGTTACAAACAACTGCCACTACAGAAGGGGATGGAGAGAAAGGGAAAAACCCAGTACTAAAATATTTTGTCCTTCCTCAGTGGAATATGGAATTTCCTGCATTGTTCTCTGTGGGTCCAGGGTCCAGAATAGGCAAAATTTGCATGTGGTTCAGTAAGACATTTTGGATAAATACTTGTGTCAGTTTTAAAACATTATTTATTTTTTTTTTCCCTCACCCCTTCTGTTTTGTTGCTAGAAACAAGTAGGAGCTTTGTACCACTGTAAAAACATTGCTCAGTTCCTTTTGGTTTCAAATCCCACTATATTTTATTTTTAAGTTATGAGTTTTTCAGCATATACATCATATTGTATGTCTCTCGATAACTTGCTTTACATGTTCTTAATTTTAATGTTTCTTCCTCTCTGATCTGTGCTTGATCAAATCAATTGTCCGAATTGCTCTGCTGCTGTCAGCAGAATCCTTGGCATCTGGTATAATCCATGTGGCTTGACAGACAAAATGGTAAATTCAAGTGAACTATAGGGATTGTTGCCTTAAGTATTGCAAAAACGGGCACATTTAAAGCGAGTTATGGTGTTGTATGTGGCTTGTATTCGGCTGCTGTGTCATAAACCAAACTCTGTCTGATTGATAGGAGAAGTGTGTGTAGGGAAACTGATTTTGCTGTGTCAGTAACATGCTCCTGTTCTGCTTTTCCAGGTTGTAGATGTTATAATTACCATCTTACCTGCTGCATTTAAGTGGAAAGTCTGTAAGGACTGTTTGCATTGTTCTGTGCTTTCTGCTTTGTTAGGACTTTCTCCTTCTTGAGAGTTGTAGGGAAACAGTACATGAGGGAAATTTGTTACAGTTACTTAGTAGTTTCTTGCTGCCCAAATCTGTGACTTAGAAAATTGTCATTACTGTTAAGGGAAAAAAAAAGAAAGCAAAAAGGGAAAAACAAAGCTTTTAAATCTGTATGACAAGACAGTTTTGCTGAATGAAGCTGAGAGTCCTTGAACTGAATTCAGACTGTGTTGCTATTTTTGAGCTTTATGTGTGCAGAGCAAAACAAGACCAGATTAAAAAAAAATTCTAAAGACTTTTCAGGCTGTTTCTGCCTGTCATTGCTCCCCAGTGTTTTCCTCTTTCCTCAGGTCATATTGATCTCATACCTGCCTTTTCCTTCTACTTTGTTTCAGATTCGCTCAGATACTTTGACGATATTTCCTAAAGCTAGTAGCCATTTATCATGTGCATGAGTTTTCATTCATATGTAGTATTTGGTATCAAGTGTTACCTAATTCTTAGGTAGGATTCTTCTATCCATCAGTCTCCTAGTAGGCGCTACAGAAGGATGCTTTATTCCTGAGTAAAGCACGCACACAAATGCAGCTGGCACTTTTATACAAGCATAAAACCCCTTACTTCTATGAAACTACTGTGATGTGTCAGATGAGTTTGTTGCATAAAGTGACCACGTCGGTTTAGAGCAATGAAATCAAGATTTTGTCACATGTAAGTGGTTGGTTGCTTTTTACATCCTTGCATAGAAAGCAATTTAGGCATAATTTTCATTGACTCTGACAGGTTTGTCCTCTTTCTAGACCTGCAGTTAGCTGTTCTTATTTGTTAAGTTTGTTTATTTCTGATCCTTTCCAATTTCCACATCTGGCAGGCGACGAGGCCTGGTCAGCAAAGCAGATGACCCAGTTCTGTTCCTGGCATTGTTGCTGCCTTGCTAGGGAAACATCAAGTCATTTCTCTATGCTTCCTTTTCCCCTTCCTTGTAGTGGAGGTAATGATAATGACTTCCTATGCTAATTCTATGAATGAATTACCTGGATATGAAGATTTCTTTATTAAAGAATATATCACCTTTGAAAAAGAATATTTCAGAACACTAGAATTCAACCCACAGATAAAAACCACCCTTCTTTGTCAAACTTTGTTGTTTTAAGGGCATGCATCTGGTCACATGGCAGCTTGTTTCATTTGCCTACCAAATAAGACTGCCTAGCAAATACAATTTTGGGTGATAGACCCCAGTTTCAGACATAGATATATTTTTGTCTGGAACTTGTCAGTCCACAGATGTTTATACTGCACTTCTGCCTCAGTGTCTCTAGTCTGGATGTAATCAGTGATCTCATTCGCACTTGAAGTCTCCAGAGAAGGGATAAACTGTACATCGTGTCCTCATCCATGTCCTCAATGATGTAATCAAATCATTGGTTGAGTGCAGTCTAGTTGCACTGGTTGACTTGCATGGCATCAATGTCAGTGCTCAATACACTTCACTGCCACTGCTACATTGGCATAACCCTTCGGAAATGTTTTGCAATGAGTTCTGCTTTCTGTCAAGGGACCAGTGGATTGCGCTTATGTCAGCTGTCAAGCTTATAGGCATAGCCTCTGTGTTTTCCTTTGCTTGCTGGAGATTATGGTTCTGTTTCCTGAGCCACATAATCTCTCTGAATGTTACTGGCAATAGGGGTTTTGATGTCCTGGAGTGTAGCTCTTAGTCGTCAGTGTCTTGAATAACTGCTAACTTCATTACTACTGCCTTGAGTAACTAATAAAGGCAAAGTTTCTGAGAGGCAAATCTGTTTCCCAAACCCATTCTTCTCAGTGGCAGAATAATCAGCATCAATGTCAGCCAACAGACTTATACAGTTTCCGACACAGAAACCGGTGATGTAAACAGCACAGTTTTTCATACCGGTTTGCTTGTACCATGTGGGAAAATTAAATGCTGTAGAAGATCTGTAAGAATGCAACACAGAGCCATGTACTGTGTTTACAGAGTTAATGAATGGGAGGTTATTGGAACAGAAAATTTCCAAGAGTGCACCTGTTTTCCCTGTTCAGCATTTACCTTAAGATCATAGGGTTTTCAAAGTAAAGTATCTGATTTTGTTGTAAGACAGGTAATACATGACAGTCATGCAGTCGGGTGTTCTCCCCTACTCAGATAATGATTTATGACCTGGAACTTACTGTTCTAGAAGCCCTTTGAAACTTCAGAGCAGATGTGTTATGTAGTCACTGCAGTCAGTGACATGGCCAGGAAAGAAAGCACGGGGTAAGCATGCATCCCTTTTCTCTTAACTTGCTCTGCTCACCCCCAGAAATGATAATTTCAGCCTGGCAGAAAGCAAATGCGAAACACCAAAGCAGTTCAAGTATACTGGAAAATGATGAACTACAGTTATAGATAATCAGTGAAATACATTATCTGGTGAGTATATTTTAATGAAATGTCAATGTAAACAGACACTGAAAGGAAGCATTAAAGGAGACCAATGTTCTGTTGATCTTTAGACCTTGATAGAACTCAAAAAAGATGGACGTGAGCCATGTCAGAATTTACAGGCAAAAGCACCAATACTAACTTCATGCTTACATTGCTTAAGTGGCTCCTGCCTGTGGACATGACTCTGAAACATGAGTCTGAAATCTTGTCAGAATCTGGGAGGTGTCTCGATGCAATATTCATTCATCCCTTTCATGCTTTTATAGCAACATTGCAAAATCTGCTCAGCTTTCTCATGGTTTGATCAAAGCTGCCAAGCTCAGCCAGGTGTGGGACACTATAAAATTGGGTTACTGTCTGTACTTTCACAAAGCAGGAAAAGTGAAATTGTCAGCTGTGTTAACTCTTTCATGGGTAGCAGTAGTTTAAAGACTTTTATCCTAGTGCCCTACCATACCATCAGGACCCTTTTGTAGTTATATATAAGGAGACAATTTTCAGTTCTCTTGACTTGACCAATTCATGGTAGCACACAACTACGGTGTTCTAATGAAAAAAAGGAAGTAAAAAACTGGCAAACTATCATCTCTGGTCAAAAGAAGCAAGTGTTAGAGAGAAATTTTCCATGCAAATAATGCAATAAGTTAGCTACTTCACAGATGTATTGAGGGTATGATATCAAGACTGGATACCTCCCACCACCTCTTTAGAGATTTAATGTTTTTAACACCTATAGAGGAGAATAAATAATTTAGAAGTACCTCTAAAGACATTAAACAGGCGTTGTGTGTTGAGGGGAGTAGATAGATGTAGGTTGTTTCAGAGGGAAGTTGGTGGAAGCTTGGCTTCACAGAGGCAAAGGTCACCACTGCCTTCTACTTATGGAAGAACAGAAATTAGAATTATATCTGACATTGAGTGAAATTACTTCCAGGGTCAAGAATAGTCATTTTCCCATGGTAGACTGTACCTTCTGATTTATGGCATAGTCCTGGTGCAAAAAGATGTGATGATATGTCAAGATTTTATCAACACCTGTTTGAAATAACCTGTATGACTACCTATGATTTTATCACTTATGGGTAATGTGGAAAGCCTGATCTCATGCCAGAAAAACTTGCATGGCACCACACAATGTCTTTTCTTCCTAATGCCTCATTTCTAGAGAAGTAGTATTTAATGATGCACTGTGACTCAGCTGGATGACCTGAGATGATGAGTCTGACGATAATGCTCCATTTTCCTCCAAATATGGCAATTTCTGAAAATCTGATTAAGCCTAAAGTTCCTAACTTATCCCCAGGAAAACAGCTTCCTTAGAAAATATTTCATAGAGCTTTTTTTTCCCCTTTCTTTTTCTCATCTTCTATGTGTACAATAGGCACAAGAGTACATTCGAAGTGTACTTGGGGAAAGGAATGAGTTTTTCTGTGGAGTATAGATCTAACATGGACATCCTGGTTATCACATTTTCAAAATCTGATGTAGCTGAGACATGTTGTTTACATATGACTAGTTGTTGAAGATGAAATTGAGTTAGGTTAGGTAGAAGGTAGGATACAGCTTACCTAGCTTGAGGCACTGAAGCTAGAACTCATTTGTGCCATCAATGAAGAGGAGCAAGTACTACCAGAAGTTTATTCAACTATGAGAAACATATGTCTCTTGGCTGTAGGGAATTACAGGGTGCCCACTGGGAAGTACGCTCTTAGTTCAGAGGGCTTTTTTGAGTAGGATGATTGCAGGGACTAAATTTGTTCTCTGTCTGCACTTCTAAGAAGTGGACTGTCTTCCCATGCTGGATTCTAATGTGCTGGTTAACATGTTATTAGAAAGCATCCTTTTTTCTAGTGTAGGTGTGTTATTAAAAATGCACTAGTTTATTTCTGCAGGCTCTCTCCCTCTCCTATTAGGATACCAATAGAATGCAGGAAAGAAACTAAAAGAAGCTTGCAACATGCCCTCATGGAAACGTGGTGGATTTTTTGTTTTTCTGTTTTAATTTTTGCTACTCTATAGAGACAGCATATGATAGTTTAACAGAAAAAATATCAGCAATTTTTGTACTATTTTTGCTTTTAAATAAAGTCAGTTAATCCAATCCATGTCTGTGGCAGACAGTAAAATACTTTCTGTTCTATTAGTCTGGATTAAACACAAACTAATGCCATTAAATTAATCAGAGTGGAGCAGAGGAGAAAAATTAACTGTTTCAATTCCATTTTTTTCTCAGTCTTCCTCACTTGCATAAATTTTAGTATCTTTTGAACATCTGTATGCATGACTGCCTACTCTATATCACAAAACACGGCTAGTACATAATTCATCAGGTATACATTAGAAAATCTGCAACACAATTTTTGATTTGCTGATTTTTTTCCTAATATCTAGCAGGTTTACAGTATATTTGAGATACAGTCCATACTTGTGCAGACTTACAATCCAGGAAGCAAATCTTTTCTAAAAGGCTTTTATAACTTATCAAGGCTAAGTAGAAATGAAGGATTTAGTAGAAAAAAATATTGCTCGATTTTCTTCGTTAAACTGTACGTTGGCTACAAACCATTGGCAGTGGGATTCCAGCACTACAGTGTAGGACTCTGAGAATGCCTTTTCAAGTGGCTTTGTGACTTTTCAGTGTTCCTATGCCTATTTCAAACTCATGGCAAGGATATTGTAAGGATATTGAACATGTGATGTTAATAAAGAATGACTTTTACATACTTTTTCTCTGCTCAGAAGATTCTTAGAATACTTCAAAAACCTCTTGTCAGTGTCTTTAGAAAGCTATAGTATATCACTTGTACATACAATTAGATTGAAGTGTGCAATTCCTTTCACCTGCCACTGAGATACAATGAATCTACAGTGATGTGCAGCAGCTGTTTAACATCACAGAGCTGATCTGTGCAAACTACGCTCTCTGGGACAGAAAGCCAGGAGTGTAATATCCAACCAAAATTGCAGGGGAAGGGTTGGGGGTTTTTACACTGGTACTTGGCCACAGCGCCACAATGATTCATATGCACACAGGATCAAAGAGTGTTGGAGTACATCACATTATCCAGTGTATGAGTTTTCTAGATAGAAAAGCTGTTGCCTAATGCCACCTTTTGGGGCCTCTCCAAGAATGGAAACAGTTGATCCAGTGTTATATCCTTAATAGTATGTAGCCATGACAGCTGCAGCACCTTGTGATTACCTGAGGCCAAGCACTGTGTTTTAAGAAGTAACTTCCCCTGAAGTGATTAGTTTAACAGTTTTCTAATGTGCTGGCATATATTCCTGGCACAATCTGCATTAAAAGAGAATTAAAGTTGAGAATAGATATCAACAACTCCAGGCCCCAAAACATTACAGAGCTATTTTAAGTACCCTGATGAGCAGGGTTTACAAAACTGAGAGATTTTAGAATTGCAATGAAACTCTTAAGAAATCTGAGCAAAAGAAGAGAGGAAAAAATGTCTGTGAAACAGCCTCCTCGGTCTCATTTTGTTCTATACCTGTTCTCCCGAATGCTGTGCGCAAGGTTCTGTGTTCCTCCCTGAGCCTTTATCCTCCCACTTTTCCTGACATGTCTCTCAACATTCTCTTCTCTGTAACATGGATTATTCTTCTACCTGTTCACCATATCTTCTCTCACATTCTTCCGTACTAGGTGATCATAGGTCTGAAGAATTTGGGTTTTTGTTAAGGAACTTAGAATTATTTTGTCTGGAAGATTATCATTTTGGTAATTTTTTTCCCCTTTCTACTAGAATTCTTTTCAAGAAGCTTTTTGTCCACTGTATTTTCTTCATAGGAAGTGCCTATTTCAGGACCATGGCAACAGTGTTGGAGTTTGTTTAGGATGAAGTCCTTGAAATAATCAATCCCTGAGTTCTTTTCACACAAATATTGACTGGAAAATGTTGTCTGTGTAGGTTGACTTGTTGTGAGGTGGAGAGAAATGATTGTGCTTGTTTATGGTCACTTTGCACCCCATTTCTATTGTCAATAAGTAACTTTGTTTTTTAGAAAAACAATTTAATTGACAACAATGTCTTGATATCTGGAAGTCCATAGAAGTAACGGCCATTTCAATAGTTGAAATATTTAAAGTAAAGTCTCTAGGGAAGAATAGTTCAGCTGAATGAGTAGAAAAGAGAAGCAGTTATTTTTAAAGAATAGTATCAAAACCCACAAGGGTTACACATAGAATTCAAGTAAAGCTTGTCTATAAGATTTCTATGAGTTTTAACTTCACAGTAAGTTTAATGAGCTTGCTTTGTTCTGCCAGGGGTCTTAGGAATAAAAGTGTTGGATTTCTTCAAGGTCTGATTTTACATTTACTTTATAAAGTGTAGACAAACGAATTTACTTCTGAGAGGGGGAAAAAATAAATGGCCTGGGGACATGCGTATTACTTTGCCATTCTGAGAGGGAAATTTAATTTAGCTGGAGTTGGTATGTTAAAGTTCCTGAACTGTAAAAACAAACCGAGGTGCACCAGCGAAAGAAAAAAATAACCTTTAGAAGGAAGTAAAATACCTAGAAATGTTAACAGCCGTACCTGATCACCATGACTCCTCCTGCCTTCTGCTCTGACTTGATGTTAAGTACCCAACCCTTTATAACTAAGAGATTCTTATTTCTTCTGGGCTTTGGTTTTTGGGTTTTTTTTTTTTAAATGTAGTAATGGGAATTCCACAGCCTTATTAGGTAACCTGGCTTAGTCCATATCTTTATGCCTAACTGAACCAACCAAATATGCCCTTTCTGCAGATTAATCCTATTAACCCCATAGGGTAGAACCCCACCATGTCCTGCCATGTGGACATTGCACAGTTGGATAACTGAAATATTAATGGTAATAATCTATAAATGCATATATAGTTGTGATAATGTCGCCTCAATGTTTTCTTCTTGGAATAAAGATGCCCAGTTCACTGAACTCACTTTTCAAGTCCTGTTTTGTCAAGCCCTTATCATTCTTTTCATCTTCTGGAGTCTCTCATTTGTCTAAATCCGTCTGTCATTGTATGTGTTACCAGACACGGCATTTCAGCTGAACTTTGCGAGCTTGGTTGAAGGAACCATTCTACTTTGATAAGGACAAAGTCAACTCCAGTTAACTTTGTTCTTTAAGAAACAGAACAGCAGTGCTCAATATGGTTACTTAATTGCATCCATGTTCTGTGTGATGAATAACATTTCCCATGTACAGAGCAAAATTAGTAGACAAATGCCCTTCTTCCTCCCAACGTGGGGGTGGGGGAGAACATATAAAGATGTTATATCTATAAAAACAGATGTGTTAGTTATTTAAATGGTGCAAGCTAAACAAGGAACAATTAAGGTTAACTTGCTGCCATTTGAGCTCTTACAACCACATATGAGAACAATGTCTTTGACAGAAGGAACTGATTTGAGTTCAATTGTTACTTGCTAAACTTGCCTGACTTAATGGAAACTAATTTGGTTGGTTGTTCTTTAAGGTGGTAGGTTTAAATAGATACCATATCTTTTCTAAGTCATCTTGTTTCTGTTTTCAGTGCATTTATTTTAAAGTACAGACTCTTATCTGTATAAATACTGAAACATTCTATTAGAATTGTGAATGATCAAATCTAGGCATCATATATAACTGCCTTTTCTAGAGGTATCTCATAGAGTTGTAACTTAAACATGAGTTTTCTTCCTCTAAGTTGCAGGTTTTTTTGGTGAATGTAGTGTACTTATAAATGTTAAAATTAGAGTCTCTGAAATTGCTCTTCTGTGGTGCAAAAATGACTGGCGAGTATGACAAACAATCTATAAATTTATATTGATTTGTAAATCTTGTTCTTGAGGCATGCCCTCTGATCTTAAAGACTTTAGTGACAGCTGGAGGTCTTGGTGAAAATGCTTTTTATATAAGTTATTGTCCATTAGAATTCATATGCCTCAGATGAATCATAGTGTTCGGAATTTCATGAGAAGGAGATATAAATACTCCTCTAACTAACCTTACTGGGTTTTGGCACTTCATTAAGCAAACAGTGGAAATTCCCTTTGTCGCTACATTATGCACAGCTCTTCTGGTGATATGAATGGCTCTTTCCATTGCATACCCCTGCCAGACTCTAAGCAGTAAGAGATGTGGATGTAGAAACATGCTCTACACAGAAGAGTGCTCGTTATGGGGTGCTTTTTTTTGTTTTAGGCTGTTTTTTCTCTTAGAATATCTAATTGTTCACCTTTAACTTACGTTCCAGAGATTTCATCTTGAAATTAATTTCCTAATGATGCCATAACTGATACACAAAAAGTATATATCCTTTAGTTTCCTTCAAGATTGAAGTCTTACTGTCCTGTATCTGGCCAGGACAGAGTTGACTTCAAGCAGCCAGCACAGGTGAGCTGAGCTGGCCAGGGCTGTTTCCACACCACCTGACATCAATCCAGCGCCATAAGAGGGGCGGGTGGGGTAGAGGTGAGGGAGGTCCAGAGGTTTCTGTGTTGGTACGGTGGTCTCAGTCGGTAAAGTACTCAGTGTGTCTGTTATTGTCTCCTTCTCAAAGTGCTTATCAGTAAACTGTCTTTATCCCAACCCACGGGGCTTGGTGTGTTTTCTCTCTTTCCGAGGATCAGTGAGCGAGTGGCTTGTGGTGCTCAGCCTCTGCCTGGTGCTGAACCACAGTATTTACTTAGCAAAGGTCTTTCCTTTCTTTGTAGCAAAATACTATTTCTCTGTATGACCTGTACATTTCTCCCTTCTGTTTAGCATAGGAGATCTTAATATGCAGCATGTGCCCCTCCCCCACTTCAATCTCTAACTTAATTCATGTAATCCAAATAATGCATAATTTTATTCTTTATGATTGTATGTATTATAATAGAAGAATATGGAAAAATAGAAAATATTCATGGCGAAAATCCACCACCAAAGAGCTTGCTAAGTGTTCTGAACAATAGGAAATGCTTATAAATAAAAATGCAATTAAAGTTGGAACTGTGGATGTCTCTGTTAGTTTGGTGGTAATAATTAATACACTGTGACAAGCAGTTTTAGACATACACAGTTCTGCAGAAGTGAAAAAGGAAAGAAGACACAAGCCACCTGAGAGAGAGAAAAAAAAGTTCTTTTTCTGTATTTGACTCCTGGATTGCAATGACCTCTGGATATCTGAGTTTTCAGTTTATTTCTCAGGCAAAATTCCTTCCTATTTTATGCTGACTTTATGCTATATAATAAAGGCCAAAATAAAAATTGATAATATAGGTGCATACTTGTGTAGCCAGTGTCTGGATTCATGTGATGAATACATAGTTCTCTATTTACATTAGCAATACCTGCACGTTATGTTTGTGATTTTTCTGTTTAAAAGAGGATCAGGAAAACATAGACAAGGTAAAAATAATTTCAAAAATTGCAGCAGTACTTCCCCCACATCTGCTGACAGCTCTGAAACAGAAACTCTGAGAGTCATGAACTTAAAGATGCATCAAAATGGAGTTTGAAATCATGAACCATGTATTAAAAGCAAATTGTCTTAGCCCATCTGGCCATACTCTTTGGCATGTACCTTAAGACTCTTTGTAATGAAATTACAATGCATTACTACTATAGATACTATAATCTATTGTTGTATTAGATCTGATTCTTAAAATGTCTTTGTTCATGCTGAGTTCTCTTTAATTCACTTCAACTTTACCTTAGAATTTACAAAACTTAGTGATACCTGTTGTGTAGTCCGAATATACTTCTATATTAAATACTTCACACGTACTAGGAGTCACTTATTTACTACAGTTTCACATCTTTGGACATAGGAAATGGTGAAAAGAGAGCAGAACACTCTGAGTTCCTCAGCAAGTCCAGTTTGTGCACTGAGAGAAAGAGCAGGGGAAAAAGTCTTGTGTACTACATTGGATGCCTTCACTTGCCTTATGTGATCAGGAATAGAGGAGAGGCTCTCTGTGAGAGATTCTGCCTAAAGATTCTTTAGTGAGTTTCTCAATGGTACTCTTGATTACTTTGAATAATGAATCACATTTAAAATTTTGAGGGAATTTCCCTACATGCTTGTTTCCTTGTATTCGGGGAATCATGGTTTTCTGATTATGCAACAGTCACTGTCTCTCTTACTCCCTCGCACTTTCTTTTTCTTCTCCCCTCCTCACTCCAAAACTTTACTGTTTTTCCCCATTATGTAGTTTGAAGTAATTTCTATTATAATAGTTGGATTATTTTCATAGAATAATTTGGGTTGGAAGGGACATCAAAGATCATCCCCTTTTTAAAAATGGGGATTCCTCTTTTCCAGTGAGTGGGGGCATCACCAGACTGCTAGGACCTCTCAAATATGAAGGAGAGTGGCTTGGCCACTTCATCTGGTGACCCTTGAACACTAGACAGCTCTATTGGGCCCCTCTTCCCCTTAGGGCTTTGTCCCATGGTACTCTACCCAGCAGTTCCCGGAAGAGGTCTAATCTCCTGAAGTCCAGGGTAGCAAGATTGCTGTGCACCTTCCTTGTTGGAGTTCCTCCAGAACTCCAACATTTCATATCCAAGGATGCCCTTTATCTTCACATCTCCTACCAGCCCCTCTATGGTAAGAACAAGGTCCAGCATGGCACCTCTCCTTATTGTCTCTATCACTTGGAGGAGGAAGTTATCATCAAAACATTCCAGGAACCTCTTGGATTACTTGTGCCCAGCTGTGTTGTCCCTCCAACAGATATCTGAGTGATTGAAGTCCCCCATAAGGACCTAGGCTTATGAATGTGAGACTGCTCCTATCTGTATATAGAGGGTCTCATCTGCTCAGTCTCCCTGGTCAGGTGACCTGTAGGAGACGCCCACTTCGATGTCCACCGCACTCCCTCTGATCCTAATCCATAGGCACTCTCATTTAATGTGAAAACTTTTACTGTTAGACAATAGTAACACATGTTGTGCAAGACATCCCCTTTGAAGGGAGGAAGCATTTAGTAAAATCTCTGATGAGATCTTGGATAAAGAAAATGCATTAACAAAGTATTCAGTTAGGTCACTTATCTCTTAATCATAATTGCGTAATTGAAGTCAGGGTTACGTTATCAAAGATGTCTTCCTAACTCCAAGGAGTACACGTGAACCCCAAAAGACTGGTTAAAACTAAGTTGGCCTGAACTTCATTCAAAATGCAGGAAAAGGTATTTTTCATTCCGGCTTTCCTATGTAATGATGTAGTGCTACGTTGTGTCATTGTGTGTTCTGGAAACTCAAAAGATTTTTTTAGAAGTAATTTCTCAATATGAGGAAAGGGCAATTAATAATACTACTTTATATGTAATTCATGTAAAATGACACTAGTCTTTCAGAGGCAGGGAAGCTACTAGTTAAAAAACTTGATATGATAAAGATTGGCCCACCAACTTTAGATTTATGGAATGCTTTAGGAAGAGGTTTGAAATGAACATTGAGTCATTAGGTTAGCTTGAGGGTGAAACGAGCTTCAACTTGTTTAATGTTCTTCCCTCATTTTCTTAAAGGGAATCTAGGACGTCAGTGACTCACATTTGTCAGACTAAATGACTGGGAGATTGAAGTATTTATTGTACGATATCACTGTAGTACCTGGAGGTCACAATCACTTGTTCAACCACCTACATATATAATCATGTTGGTTGCTGTGAACTGTTACCAGAAAGAGTTTAAAATGCACTCTGAAAAGGATTAAGTGATCTAGCAAGTCCTTTGAATCAAATGAAATTATTTTTTACTTCATATTCTGAATTTGTTCTGGGAAGAGTTTTGGTGTTTCTAATGTATATATTGGACAGAATGAATCTGTATGTAGAGACTTTGCCATGCCAGTAGAGCAAGGCAAGAGTTGTCCAAGGAATACAGGAAAGGAAATTGCAAAGTCACTCTCATTTAATTGTAAGGCTACCAAAATGGCTTGATCTTTTTGGTGATGTGAAAATGTGAAACTTAATCGCTATCTATTTATGGCAGTGAGTCTGCAAGGAACACTGTGGGTGTGAATGGACAAATTTCAGTTTGATATCTTGAGTACACAGAATTTTTTGTAAACTCAGATGATGTATTGCACAGTTTTGTGTGAAGCCAGGCTTAAACATTTAATTTAATATGCATGAAGTCACCTGACCTCTTGGCTAACTGAACTGAGCTAGAACAGGAAGAACAATATTGACTTGAAGTCAGACTTTGAGTGGATCATTCCCATTGATGCCGGAGTACTCTAGCTGATTAGCTGAAATTAAAAAATGCAGGGCAAGCTGAAAGAAACTGGTAGCACTCAGTCACGTCTCTCCACAGGTCATGCAGGTTTCAGTACAAAGAAATAGTGTGATTTGTGTTTTAAAACAGTTGGTTATGTAGTCTATGGATACGGATGTTCAGTAGCTCTATAGTAAAGATATAGTAAATACTATATATTTACTATATAGAAAATAGAGGTAAAGTATCTCCCCATAGAAAGCTCTGTTTCTTATCAATGTGTCCCTCTTCAGGATAGCAATAAAGGTGAGTGGACCAGGGTCAGGAATCCAGACCTGAATGCCAGGTCAGATTTGTTACATAATCATAGCCCTGGACTCAACCTGGAAATGTCTCAGGTACCTAGGAACAAAGCAAACAAAAGAAATCCAACAAAGTCAATATAACACCAAAACCTTTTGTTTATAAGAAGTAGACTAGGGAAAGAAAAAAGAATATCCACACATACACGCAGTGTTGTATATTGTTAGTAATAGCTACTACTAGACGTTCAGATTGCAGAAAATCACATAAAGGCTAAGAAATGTGGCTGTTGTAGCAATATTTAGTTTCACAGAAATTTGATTCAGCGGTCACATACTAATCTCTTTGCAAGTAACATGTTTCCTTGTATGACCATACTGCCACTCTCACTGTTGAAATATAAAAGATGGATTTGAAGGTGGATGTCAGTCAGCATTAAAATCACTGATAATGCTGAAGCCCATTATGTGAAATGTGGAATGATTAGTGGAATAATGGTAGCTGGAGAGTGGGATTAAGGAAGAAGGAAGACATTTCTTGAATGGTCACATGTGTACATGGATTCACCTGGTAAAACAGATTCACTTTTTAAGGGAAACTTGTGCATTTATTGGATGATATTTCTGGATTTCCAATTAGTTTTTATTTTGTAACTGTAATCTTGCTATTTATAACAGTATAAGACTAAAAATGGGTTTTAGGCTGGTGGATGCACTGCGCCCCAAGTGTTTATCACCGATTCATTAGGTGTGTTTCCTTTCCTCCTCCTTTGTATGTGACCAGAGTGTTATATGTGGGTACTAGGAGCCAGATGCACTTCTCTAATGGAACATAAACATTTTCTTTTATTTCATCTAAGTAGCTTGTGATATCCCTTTAACCCTTGCTTGTTGTGATCCAGAGAGGTATAGCACTTCCTTAATATTTCAGGGTAAGAGCTGAAATACCCACCAATCAGCGAGTCAACTCAAACTGTCATCTTCTTTCCTGTTGTCCAAGAAGACAAGAGGAAAAAGAAAATGCAAAACAGAAAAGTGGAAATAGCCTTAAGTAGCTTGCAATGACTGGCTTTATTCTTAGAGCTACATGTGAGCGAAGAACAGAAACTATATTCTTTAACTGATACTGGCTTTGGCAGATGGGAGTGGTCAAAGAGAAGACAGAAAAAACATTAGGAGAATTAAGATTGGGGAAGTGCATGACAGTAGTGGTCGTTCGTGTAGCTTGTTACATTCATATCTTGAAAATCCTGGTGTCCTTTCTCCTGGTAAGTAAGAGGCATTATAAGTCTGAATGGGTATTATCTGATTAAACATTCATCAAAGGGTTTGTCAGAACTAATTTACTTACATGCTGCCCAAAAAACACAGGTAATTCCAAGTTGTCTATAATAGAAGTCCTTAAAAATACTCCACATGCAATTGTTTTCATTATACACACACACACACACGCAAAATAACAAATAAATACTTTGCTAGAGTAATTTTATGTCAGCTTATCTTGTGTGAAAAAGAAAAAAGTGTTATTACTGTGAGGTCATTGTGAAAGAGAGGCTGTAAGTGCAGTAAACTAGATGTTACTTGGTAAACAGACCTATTTATATGGCAAGCAAATGATGGGAGAAAATGAAGGCATTCAGTGATTCTGATGGCAAAATAGATTACCAGACCACTGAATGGCTAAACTGTCTAATTCTCAAACAATTGCAGTAATTCAGAAAGTTAGTAAGTTTTTGGATTTGTTTTGTAAAAATGCAGAAGTCGGGAGAGGACAAATAGATTTGTTTGCCCGACTCAAGAGGAAGTTGTTGAGCATCTGCCTAAGAATTTATTTATTCATGTCTCTGCAGATAGTTTAGGGGTTTTCTTTACTGCTAACTAAAACCAAAATTATCTGCTTACAAATCAGTAAAGAATAAGTAGACCAGCATAGGAAGCTGAAAAGCAATAGAGCTACCTGTGCCTTAATCCAGTACCTGTTATTTGAGATTTTAAATCTGGGTTTAAAATTTCATTTTGGTGGACTTGTCCCTTGTACTATTACAGAGGGAGTAAAGGACAGCAAGAAGCTGAACAATATTTGAATGGCTACTAACAGTCTGTGGAAAAATTTTCCAAGCATTTAGGCTTTTAAATTTTGCTTTTTAACTTGCTTCATGTCACAGCTTTTCAGAGTATTGATTCTAGTTTTCAAGAGTGCAGTCAAGCCCTGAATCTTGATCAAATATGTATTTGTATGTAGAAGGATAGTAAAAACCACAAAACAATGAAGCACTTCTGCAGAAAGATGATTTTTTCCCCTCTTTTTGAATATTGAACTTGAGAAATCAGATGTGCTTTGTAAGTTATTTGCTTTTGTTCCTTTTAAACCTTGTTTTTTCTTTAAGGTACTGCCTCAAACTGTGAGACAGATGTTTAAAGATACTGTCTAAATAGTCACATATTTAAATTTACTAGCAGACCAGCAGCATTTCTTTTGAGATATCGTTGCTCAATTATATTATACCCCACTCCATTACAAAATTTTTTCATTCCCCAAAACCAGAAGGTTTTAAGGTACTTTCACGTATTTCTGTTCTTCATGGGGAACTTGTATGAGAATCAAATCCTTCGTACTAGAAATATTAAAGTGCTTTGCTAATGTTAGCTATTAATTACTGTGCTCTTCATTTTCAAACAGCTTCTAATTGGTTGTCATAGCTTCATAGTACTCAGCAACTGTTGCATGGACATAACTGAACTAGTTTGGTCAAACTTCAGAAAGTGATGGGGGGACACTGAACTTTCAGTTTCAGACTACTCCTTTGGGTTTGGTCTGTGTTATTCTAATATGATTCCAAGGTTTTGTCACCTTTGGTGTTTGCCAAAACTGCTATAGCAGTATTATTATATGACCATACAAAAGAAGCAGTTTAATACTCTGTGTGTTCACTCTTAAATTAACGGGGACTTTTTTTTTCTAGTACAGTTTAGTTCCCATGTTTTATATAATCCAAACATGGTTTTATCTGAAACAAGACTATCTGGACAGGCTTCTGCAGAAATTTACTAACGCTATTCAAAACACACCTTAAGTAATTGGTAGGACTGGGTGCACAGACAAGCGTGCTTGCTTTCATCCCAGTCCTCATGACTGGAAAGACAAATCACCTGCTGACTGTGACAGCAGCTGTATTGCGTTTTACAGTGTATTTACTGAGAGTGATCCAGCATCACATCTTGGTTGCGTTTCTGTTAATTAAATTTAGCATTGAAGTATGTCAACTTAAAAAGCCATAACAGCTAATGGTTTCAAGCTCTCCGGTGTTTCTGTATGCTAATTCTGTTTTTCTTTGAATTTACTAAGTATGGATTGCAATATAATAGTGAAGAATATACATTCACAACTAAGGTATATGCATGTATTTACAGACTTGGACAGTAACGAAGACTTTGTTTTGTATAAAGAAATTAGTCCATTCTTAGGAGAGCCACCTGCATCTTCTGTTGCTTTCCTTAACAAGGAAATTGGAGCTTGTGAAATTCACAAAAGTGCTTACATCATATAATGTAGTTGAATAATTTTAACCCATCATCAAATAATTTCCTTATAGGTCAAGTGATAGTCATCTGTGGTAAGCCACCCAAAAGACAAGAAAAGTGGGTAAGATTCTTTTAAGTGTTTAGCTGAGTAGCCAAACTGGAAAAGGAGTTTAATTTTTATCATTACAATGGCCTGAATGTAGTCTTTATTCACATTCTTTTGATCTATGTTTTTTGTATCTCATATAATGGTGCTTTTATATGCACAAATGAAAGGGATTAGTTGTTTACATAGGAGGAGAAATCCTCTATGTAAGAAGTCAACATACCCATTAAGAGACACCAACTATTGGATGAAAAGGCAAGGCTGGCACTGTTGGTAGGAGCAGGTAATATGGCTACGAATTTTCAGTTTAGTAGTCACTAATTCCAATTTTTTGTCTTGTTTTTAATAGTTTCTGTGGGGGTCAGAATAGCCTTTTTTATTATTATTATTCAGGAGTTTACTGAATGGATTGTTTACATACTGTTTAAGCATCTGGACTGCAAAAATCCTCACAAAAATCAGGATGACTTGGTCCATTTCTTGGCAGTCTAACAGCAGCTGAGAAGATAAGAACATTATATAAACCTATATAAACAACTCTCTAATAATAATCAACGAGTTTCATAAGTCTGGATGGGTTGAGAGATGCTTCCCACAGGTCAGGTTTAAAAGATGTAAAGCAACATATATTAACAGAATGGCAGATCGAATATTAATCAGTTCATATGGATACTTGGCAAAATTTATCTGTGTTCAGGAGAGAACAATAAACCACTCTCTAGCTGTTGAAGATTGTAGTAACCTGTGATTACAAGTACTGCGTCTTATATCCGAAGCTGCATGGCTCTGATCCCTGGTTGTGGCACTGCCAGATAAGATGTAAACCAGAACTTTCCTCCATTGGTCTATTATTGATTTTATTTGTTTTTTTTTTCCTGGGCCAGGTTATTTCCCATGAAGTTACTCCTCGGTGTTTAAATTTCCCATTCTAACATCAGTATGATGTGTAGCATTTTACTTTGAATGTAGTCTTATGGGCAGCTTCTGGACCTCTCGGTAGACTTGGAAATCCAAAGTAGGATTCAGAAATGCAGCAACTCAGTTGTTATTACAATTGTGAAGCATTACAGTCCCTGCAATGCTTCACAATTTGTCTCACTAATTATTTTTTCTTTCATTAATGTCTCAGTTGAGACATTTCTTTTTCTGTGAGACTGCAGTGGGGAGCTGTTCTGCAGAAAGGCAGTAACTACAAAGCTATTTCTCTACCATGCATGAGACTTCTAATTGTTTCCAAAGTGTGAATGACTAAACATGGCATTCAACAGAATTTTGTGTTGAATTAATTCCTTTCCTTGTGTCTATCTTTGTTTCCTTCTCTCAGTGACTTACTACAGGTTCACTTTCTTACAGGGTTTGATTTGGAAGCTTCTCTGTGTTGTTTGAGTGCTGCATTCAGTAACCATAAGATTTCCTGGTTGGAATGTAGCTGACTGCTTGTGGCTAACACACACTGCAAAACACAGTTCAAATACTTCCACGGTCTTAGTGTTGATACTGGGGTAAGTAACGAAACTTCAGGATTATTTCTTTTTAGCTACAAAACAAACAGCTGTGACACAGAAATGCTTTAGGATCCTGCGTGCTGAATGCAAAGATGGCAGTTTTTATATGCTCAGTCATCACATCTGAACGGACTTTATATAACAGACTAGATACTTTATAGGAGAATAAATAGGAGGCTTTTCTTTATGGCTCAGCTAACCAGAGTGTCCATGAAGCTTTTCTTGAAGATTGCGAAAATCCTAAATTCTCATCCAGCACCCATTCAAATAGCCTTTTATACACAGATAACTTTACAATATTAGATGGCATTGAGCCGTGTCAGTTTTTTGGAGGTTGCACGGGCTTCAAAGTTATTCAGACTTCTCCGAAGTTCTGTTTTTGCTTCAATGACCTATCTTACTTCCCTTCTTCCATCTTCATGGCTCCAAAGGGAGATGCTATTTGCCCTGTGCAAGGTGCTTGTACATCCCCTATAAACCTTTCATTTTCTGAGCAAGGAAAACATGCTGTTTCCACCTGAGAAAACCTGTGGGTTACCATGTCCATCTCAGCCAAGAACAGGGTAGCAGGCATACTTAAGAAGTCATCTTCTCTTGAAACTAGGTTTACAAACACATGTCATCTCTTGAATTTCCTAGAGAGTCCCTAAAGAAATACTTTGCTTTTTCCACTTCCACACTGAGACTTATTCATGGACCCTGTGCCCTCCAGCAGCGCTTAGTACAGATGAAAGTGTAAAGACAATTTTCTGAGGTGGCTGTTAGTGTTCTGCTGACACTGACTCTCACACCACTGGTTCTCCAACACCAGCTTCCTCTCCTGTGCCAAGGAGCCAGGCAGCAGCACCCAAATGCATGTGGAAAATGACACATATCTATCCTAGCAAACTAAATGGGGCCAAGACGTGGGTGACTTAGACACTGAATATTCATCCCATGTTTTTATATTTTAAGTGTGCTCCCTGGCACAATTTTAGTCCATGCAATCTCTCTCCTAAACAATGCTTGAGAATATTTATCCTTCCAGAGTTCAATCTGTGGGCTTTAAAACCATCTGGCCTGTATGTAGGGTCTCACTGGAGCTCTTCTGCTCAGTGTTTTACAGAGTTCAGATCTGAAGGGCAACCCCATTTTCCTCATCCAGCTGCCCCTGTTGGCACGGTTCTGAGTCTACTTTTCTCTGAATTATAAAGCCAGTGCAAGGTGAAGTCAGGAAGAGGCTGTTCCTAACACCACCAGCATATCATGCCCGTTTAAATGCTATCTATCTAATTTACTAATTGCAAAACTAATGTTTAAGAGAAAAATTTATACTGTTGAAGTATGTTGCATATAGTGCTACTTCTCATCTTTTGAGTAAGAAAAGAAGGGCAGGATTGCTCCCTATTTGCTCTTCATTCACCTTTGCTTGCCCCACTATGAAATACCAGCTTTAATTGTGGTTTTGTTGTTGCTGACTTTCTTTTGAGACACTGGAAAGAATTTGGATTAAATGAAAATTTTATGGTGTATACTGCATTTGTCCTCAAGTGTGAGGCCTCAGGAGCCAGCTGTATGCCTGTTATTTCTAAGTTTAGAAAACTCTGCTTCTTCAATACATGCCTGGTAAATCTCCCACTTGAGAGAGTCCAGTCAGCAAGTGGCAAGGACACCTATCTCTAATAAGAACTTGTTAGGTAAAACATCTGCTACAAAAATTGAGTAACTCTACCATCCCTGGCCTCTCTTATTTTGATGTCGTAAAGTTTGTAAGGGAGAAAACGAATGTTGCTATTTTTTTCATCCCATGGGACTGTTGCTTAACTAAATTTGATGGTTTTGTTCATTGCCTCTATCAGAAAATTATTTAGTTTTGCTCAAGTCAGTTATGGTGCATTAACTTAGCCCCCAAAATAAGAATAACAGTAAGCTCTTGTACTTCCTTTCTTGTAGCTGAGGCAACTCTAAAACTCTGGGTGAATGTAATTAATTAGAGGTTTGGTTTTTTTATACATTTTTTGCAGTGTTATTTTTTCAGCCCATACCAGAACAGTATGGATGCCTGTATGATTAGGTGACTTGGGTAATGCTCTTATAAAGAGGGCATAATGAGGAAAAACCTTGTACATTGTCCAGCCAAGTACTTGGATTAGTCACTGGATCTTACACTGATTTTGTACTACATTCAGGCAGGCTTCTGCTGGGTCAAAGTGATTCCTTTGGCATGGTTTTAGTCTGAGGTCTTTGGGGGGAAAAGCAAAAGTTTGCAGGAGTGTTAATCATATCTGTATTTCTGGACCATCTGTTGGGATGGTGGTGTTTGTCTCTTAAAAGTTAGGAATTTGTTCTTGGTACAAGGTTTGTAAGTTTCCCTGTATGTTTTCCTTTAGTTTACATTTAGTCTAAGTCACTTTAGGAAAGTAAATAATTTTCTGTATTTGAAGAAACCTTGGCAGAAAAGGAGCATTTTCAGTGAGGCAGCACAGAGTTTTTATACGAATGCCATCACAAGTTAGCAGCAGCTAAGCAGCTAAAACTCCAGCTTGTGTTTTTCAGTTACAACTGTATTTAAAAAGGTATTAATGCAAATGGAGGCACAACAAATCGTAACAGGCGCTTTTCAGATGCTGTAGTCTTTATCCTCCTCTTCATTCTTATATGCTACACTGGGAATAGTGAAAATGAGCATGGAAAGAATTGTCTGCAGGTTGGATTTGAGGAACCCCCTCAAATGTTAAACATGTTAAAATCATGTTAAATCTGATAAAGGACATCAAGGGGCCAGTGAAGTTCAGCAGTATAAATGTAACTCAGACAAATAAAGCTTTTATAAGTCACACATCCTAAGTAGATGTGTGAAATACAGCTTGCTGCAGCAAATGCAGTGCTAGTTTCTCACCTCTGGTTTCTCTGGAACTAGTTTCAAACTCCTGTCCAAACTAGAATATATGCTATTAAAGAACCAAACCATAATATTCCAGCCAATGTGTGGAACAGTTGTAAAAGCTCTGCCAGGCACAAAGGTGAAATGAATATTCAGATGGTTATGGCTCAGTTCTCGGTCCAGAAAAGCATAAGAACCTACGACCAATTGCTACGAATCAAGTAATTTAAAAAGATAACCCATACCGATATTTTAAAAACAAAGGTGTTAATTTTTCAGTATATCACATCTCTGGTTTAGATAGTACAAGATGGGCACATTGTGATTTGGACCAATAATTTAATGTGGGAGTTCTACATATATCAGCCTGTCTCTCATTGTGTTGATGAACATCTGACCGTTACTTTTAACGTTATCAACCATACTGTAGCACACAGGCATGGTGATGGGGCACCTTGTTGTATGTGGACCTCCTTGATATTTCTGTAGTTTGATATCAAGTAGATAAGCAAATCATAAAAGCAGTAATTGTCTTTCTGCTTTATTCTGTAGTTGAACTTTAATGGTTTCTGTGACATAAACTGTCCAATGCCAAAGAAAAAGATACATTCCACTTCAGAAATCAACTATATAAATTGTGAGTCTAGAGATCCCAGACTCACACCTACTTAAAACACAACTGACATTAAGAAAGAGTAAAGATACTCATGCAGCTGGCGTGACTATATAAGCATGTCTCATATATGTGTGCACTACATTTACAAAATTTGCATTTGTTGCTTTGGATCTCATTAAAAAGTTTTCTTTTGATCTTAGCTGGACATTTGTTGGTGGTTTTCAATAGTCAGTGCAGATATCTGAGCGAAACAAATTTGTAACATGATAAATGCGTCTTTGGTAATGTTAAAACTGTTAGTTCATATTTTCAAAACCAATCAAACCAGATGCAGAGTCTATAAAATTGTCTGTTTGAGCTCTGCTATATATACACGAACATGTCCAGAGGCACAAGACCTCCATGACTGCTCTGCCTTCCCAGAGAGGCTGTATAGGCGATTCTTTCTGTATGCATATATAGGATTTCTGAAGGTTTAAATTCTTGGCCAACACTGGTAATGACTTAAGTGCCAATTCAGAGAGAGAAGAGTGCTGGAAAAGTGGAAAAACAATGATACCCTGGGGTTGTAGAAAGATGAGATCACTCATGGATATGTTGAATGCTAATATTATGTGACTGACGATGACCACACCTTCCCAGGGGCAGAATCATTCACTCAGCTTTCAGTGGCTAAAGGGAAAAGTTTCTGGATACAACCTCTGAATTCGCAAGAATAATTTGTCCAGGGACAGGTTCATTCTTGTTGGACAGATTTTTATCAGTGCTCGGCTTGAAAAGCAGGAGAATTTTGGAGGTTCAGTATTTGGAAAAACAAAAGAATAAAAGTGCAGAAAAGACATGAAAAAAGGAAAAGAAAAAGGCCCAACCTTGAACCATAAACTACATAAGAATGAAACCAAAACAATACTTGAGGCCTGAAAAAAAGGTGCTCCTCTTAGCCCTTCTTTTTGCATTATGAGATACTTGCCTGTGATGTATTTCTTTTCCTGCTGTGTGACCTAAAAGCTATTTGGGATTTGCTTGTCTTGAATAATTGCAGGTGATGTTGCAGGGAAGCAGAGACTTTGGAAATTCTGTGGAACACTTCCCCAGTGATCAGTGGTAAAACATCTAAGCAGAAGTTGTCAGCTCATATGAGGGCTCCTAAAATCTCTTTTCCATCATTTGCATGTGTACTTTCTTCTCAAGGACTTCGCTGTGCGCAGGGCACTACAGAATTGTTCAGTTTTAGTCTTCTGGATTGCACTTTGCTCTTTTGTTTCTAGCACTAATCTTTTAACTGATAGCTCAGGACTTTGAATAGTTTAAAAGACTAACAGATTTGTTACTCTACAGTTTTCTTTTCTGGATGACTTCTTAAGTAGTCTCTCTTTTCCTTTAGAAACAATACTATTGATTTGGTTAAAAATGACTGTAAAATGCTAATAGATTAGAATATATTACTACTTATTTGTTGGAGAATCTATTCTACAATATTGGGGGGTTTTATTTATCTTTAAAAGTATATTTTTTTCTAGGTAAACCCCAGTGGTCTTTTAGAGAGGCAAATAGCAGTGTGATTATTAGCGTTGCAAATAAAAATGCCAATAAGAAAATACCTTGAATATGAATATAGTAACAGGAACACTTGTAGAAAAACAATAAAAAATATTTTGTTTTCTATTTTATGGGGATATCATAATAAAATACAAGCAGAAATTCCAAGGTAGTTTTAAGAATTAGGACTTTGATTAAAGAGATCCCCTTTATATTTTACCCTACAGCAAACTTATGCAGTGGCTTGAACTCAAGACTAAATTTACATTGGACTAGAAGATTGCATATAACGGACTGAAAGCTGAGTTGAGGCAGGGAAAGGAAAAGACCCCTTTTAGCTACGGTGTGCAAAGGGACTGCAATGCAGGAGGTCACAATTTCCTAAAAAGCAACTTGATAAAAGACAAATCACGTTTTTCTAGCTTGTAAGACACAGATCTAAAACTGTAAATATATGGAAAACCCCAGAAAAGAACCCAAATCACTGAGATCCATTATATGTAGGGAACAAGTGAAGAAGGAATCAAATGTGGGACTGAAATGACAGTTTGGTGGCACCACTGGAGAAGAATACTCAGATAAGCTCACCACATTGAGTCTTTTTGTACCTTCTGGAAGTTACATGAGCATACAGGGTGTGACCATGGAAAGACATTAAGTAATACAGAACTGAGTGAAGACTGCAGGGGGAAGGCTTGAGAAACTATAGTTTGTGATCCAGTAGTACAAAGATGAAGAGAAATTGTGGCAGTAGATGTGAATGCTGAGGTAGAAGGGAGGGTGGAGGAATAAAGAAGGAAGAAGGTGTTGTTCAATGACACCATTACCAGAAGAGTTTGATGCAGAAATACAGGGAGAACAATCTTTTCACTCAAATGAAAAATCTCTCTGATACCAAATAAGCAATCCTGAAATTACGGGAACAGAGTTTTATGGGTTTTACTCTATTTGAAACCAAACTGCAACAGCAGTTACATAAAACAGTGTAGGATATTTTTAATATAGATACTGGTTCATCCAATTACCCTTACCTTTCAGCTAAAGTGCAGAGACTGTCTTTGTTCCAACTAACTTAGTTTTTAAAGTGATTTCTGAAGCATAAGCCATAAAAGTTTCTCCCAAATGAATACATTCCTGCTTTTTACTAGTCCTGTAATATTTATTTAAAGAACTATAGGCAGTACTTTTCTTACATTAAATACAATTTATTGACTAGCTTGAAGAAAAAGTACAACTTAGTTCTCTGAAATGTATTTGCCAGTTTCTGTCTCATTAAATACTCTGGCTTCTTCCATGGTAGTTTTTAGCTGCTGAACTTTTGAAAGATAACATGAAACATTACAGTAAGCAGGAGCTTGCCTTTTTAAAATTTTTTTTCTTTTCTCAGAAGTGGAGTTTATGCTTCTATTGCTCCAGTAAAACAGTCTGCATGCAGTCCATGGGACTGAAATAATTCTTTAGTTGAACTAAACTTTGATACTTCTAAAGACAGGACAAAAATGAGTTGTGATTTTTGCAGTAGTTCATTAAGTGGACTATGTTTTTAAAAACAAAATGTCTTTCATTTCCTTCATGATTATTTTATTTTGACAGCGTATAATATGTTTAGTTCAGGACAATAAAAGGTAATCTTGTAAAAAATCTTTTTTGTAAAAAGAGTTTTAGGGCTCATTCATATTCTGTACATTCTGCAGTCCCAAAACTGTTTTCTATTTAACTTTCATTTTCTCTAGTAAGTCCTCAAATGATGGAGTTAAATGCCTATGTATGTGGAAGGGACTTAAGGTAAGCAATGATGACAAGAACTGCTAGAAGGATTGGAGAGTTTCTTATTCACTGGGTAGCAATCTTTATGTTTTTGTAGTAATCTCTTCATGCTGTTCTCCATGATTCTCACATGTGTTTCTGAGTAGTAAGATGACTACAGCAACCTGGTTACTATCCTGGTATCCTCTTGGTTAAAGCTGCTCTACAGGCAGGTACCATTCAGCCCAGTTCAAGCTGAGAACAAAACCTGCTTTCCCAGTTTGTGTGCGCATAATTAGGTCCTAACATATTGTCTAAAGATGTGTGGCACTGTGGATCTTGTGTTAGTAGTAATAAGAGAGGCTGTTGTGTTACATGGTGAACTCAATTTGCAGAGGAAACACTGCTGCATGGCTTGGCCACCTCATGGATTACTACTTTAAACATAAGGGTCAAGATAAACTCCTCAGACAAAGTGATGGTGATTCTGGGAAGAATAAAAAACCCCAGAAACATAAATAACTAAATGGAAAGAAGAAGCAGGAAAGAAGATGCTTATGGGACTGTCAATATTAAGATGCAAGTATAAGTTTTTGAAATTCTACTCCTAGATTTGAACCTATTGAATAATTGAATAATGATTGAATAATACAGAAAACCCCCACTTTACATCCTGAGTGCTCTTTGTGGAATCAATTTTAGTTTATTCATATGGATGTGAGGAAAATGTTGTACTAAAGGTATGTTATTAAAGAGGGGGAATAAAAATTGTTCAGTCATACATTCTCGAAGATATATATATATATACTTCTAAAATACAGAAAAAATGGGATTATTTTCTGAGACAGAAAACTGAAAATTCTTTCCAGTATGGGATACTGTTCAAAATACATACTGTAACTGAGGTTTTAGATCTACTATTGATAGCTGGAGTTTCTTACATTGACATTCTGACAATGTTTGAATAAATACAGCAACGTAGAATAAAATTACTCATTTCTGAAAAGACAGGTAAAGCTCTTCTTTGCTTCTTACTCTTTGAACCAGTCCCTCATGTACAGAATTCTGGTGTAGAGTTAAAAGGTACTGTTAATTTCAGCTTAATGCATACTATGATGAAGTACATGGTCCCTTCCTCCCGGACAGTCACAACCTGGCAGAACAGAACACTGTATCTTTTGGAAATACACAAGTTACTACATAGGTACTGCCAAATTTTGCTAGTGAAAAGTTGCTGCAAAGGGCATTTAATTTCCCTGTTTGATTTAGATTTTCCCTGTTGACTTGGGACAAATCTCTGTGGTTAGTATTTCTAGTTCTAGGAGATGTAGAAGGCCATTGGTGGGGAAAGACACATTGGACTAGATCATCTTTTTGAGGTCTCTTCCAACTCCTGACATTCTGTGATCCTGTGATATGCGGTCTGTATATCCAGCAGTGGGATACACAGACCGCATATATTAAAATATCCAGCAATGGATATTTTAAGTTAAACTGAGCGCTATGGTATTTCCAACCATTCTGTACTTTAGAATGCCACAATTGTATATATTAGAATTTTCTACAGTTTTGTAATCAGACTTGTAGTGTATGTCATTATCTGAAACATATTTATACTCTGAATTCTGATCAGAGAGAAGTTGACCTGCAGTCAGTCTCTTGTCTGTATATTTACAAGCTTTTCTCCCAAATTCAAACTTTCACAGTTCCAGTTTTCAAAAATATCCAATTTCTTCTGTGTGATGGTGTCCTGGGTTCAGCTAAGATAGGGTTAATTTTCACCAAAAGTTGGGATGGGACACAGCCAGGACAGGACCCAAGCTAGTCAACTCCATAGTGTGTTGCTAGTGTACGTTCTGTTCTAAGTCTTGCTGTTGTTATTTCCTCCTTTCTTCGCTGTCCCAGCAAACTGTCCTCATCCCAACCCACCAGTTTTACCTTCTGATTCTCCTCCCCATCTTCCTCAGTGAGGGGAAGGGTGAACGAGCGCTGTGTGGTGCTCAGCTCTCTGGGGCTGTACCACAACAGGTTGACATTTCCAAGTGAGAGGCACTGCAGGATACACTGTCAGAGCTGTCCCAAAAGGGGAGAATATTTCTCAATAACCAGTTTATATCCATTTCAGCCTTGTTTCTAGCAGGTCTCTGGCAGTTCAAGATGAAGTTGCAGTATTGTATGATGGTGCAGTGTCTGACTCTCCATGTCCCGTTTGAATTCCCCGTGGACAAAAAGGAGTTTTGCCAGACCTGCCCTCTTTTCAACATTGAAGTGTTTCTAGGTATATGCAGGCGGTTATCAGGATTTTCTAACAGCTTTACCTCCTGTTTGTTTAATCCTGTATGTAAATTTATTCTGGAACTTGTGTCCACATCTTCTGTGCTAAAGCATGTACTAGCACTTGAGGGGAAACTATGAAGGTCATTGTTACATTAGAAAATAAACCATGTGAATTCACTGCAGGGTATGATCTAGTTGTAAGACTCGAAGGCAGGCTATGAGGCATTAGAATAAGATTTTTAAGCAGTGTATATAAAGACACAAAGCAAACTATTCCTTGTGAAAAGTGTGGAAGGGTGTAGCATCTGGAATTGTGAGAACATTGCCTACATTCAGTTGAAAAAAACCCCCATGGCCTGGATGGTTCTTTTTTCTACTGTAGGTAGAAGATAAGGCCAAGATTAGGTCTTCCAATGCAGAATTACTATGAAGTTTACTTTGGGTTGTATTTTACAGTTAAATGTGGTATCTTCAGGCTGTGTAAGAACTGGGATTTGTCAACCTCATTAACCTCACCTCTTATATGAGGCAAAAGGCAATTCTTAATCCAAAATCATTGCTTATCTGAAACCAGAATCCACCCTGAAAAAAATGTGGTCTTGTCAGGACAAGCAGGGACTTCTGCAGGGTCCCAGGAGTTAAGCAGTATCTTGACTGTATACAGTATGTATACAGGCTGGGAGAACAGCTTGAGAACAGCCCTGCTGAGAAGGACCTGGAGGTCTAGGTGGATGAGAAACTGAACATGACCCAGAAGTGTGCTCTTGCAGCTGGGAAGGCCAGTGGTCTCCTGGGCTCCACCAGAAGAGGGGTGGCCAGCAGGGACAGAGAGCTGGTTGTCCCTCTTTACTCTGCCCTCATGAGGCTCCATCTGGAGTCCTGTGCCCAGATCTGGGGCCCCCAATTCAAGAAAGATGTGGAGCTGTTGGAGAGGGTTCAGAGGAGTCCACAAAGATGATCAGAGTGCTAGAACAGCTCCCCTGTGAGGACAGGCTGAGGGAGCTGGGCTTGTTCAGCCTGGAGAAGAGAAGGCTGCGGGAGGACCTCACTGCAGCCTTCCAGTGCTTAAAGGGAGTGTATAGACAGGAGGGGAATGGATTCTTACAAGGGTAGATAGTGGTAGGACAAGGGGGGAATGGATTGAAGCTGGAGGAGGGAAAGTTTAGATTAGATATCAGGAAAAAGCTCTTCAGGGAAAGAGTGGTGAGGTCCTGGAAGAGGCTGCTCAGAGTGATGGTGGATGCCCCAACCCTGGAGGTGTTGGACACCAGGTTGGATTGTGGCCTGGGCAACCTTGTCTAGATCCAAGCCTGGAGATTGGTGGCCCTGCCTGTGGCAGTGGGGTTGGAACTTGATGATCCTTGGGGTCCCTTCCAACTCAGACCGGTTTGTGATTCTGTTCTTCCCACACACTGCTCTCCTGTATTGCTTTTCTGTTACTAATGGTTCCTTCCAGATCTTTGTGCTACTGGAATGAAGTTTATATTGTGCCTTTCACTTACCTGTTTTGCACACTTATCTCTTCACAGAATCACAGAACGTTTAGGGTTGGAAGGGACCTCCAAAGACCATCTAGTCCAACCCCTCTGCCAAAGCAGGATCACTTAGATTAAATCACACAGGAACATGTCCAGATTGGTCTTGTCTGGGCAGCCTGTCCCAGTGCTCCGTCAACATCACAGGGAAATAGTTTTTCATTAGATTCCCATGGAACCTTCTATGCTCCACCTTGGACCTTTTCCCCTTGACTTCTTCTGACCAGATTGCTTTTGACTTTAAAAAGGAGTAAAAATAGTAGTTACTTCCAACCAGTGCTGCAAGTATTAGGTGTGTGTGCAAACTGAGTTTTACTTTCTGTGTTTTTACTTCAGAAAAGAAATACTTTATGTAATAAACTCTTGGCCATACCACGTGTTTTTAAAATCAAGAGTTGTGTAATATGCAACTGTAGTGGTTTTTAGACTGCTTTGGAAGATGTTTTCTTTATGGTTCATTTTAGATCTTCTCCCTTATTCTCAGCGAAGGTTGGGAGATGTTACTGAAGGTTTCTGTGAAGTTGATGCTTTAGCAATTTAGGATCTGAGAATGATCCTGCACATCAGAATGGATGTTTTTTTCTTAGTATGTAGGAAACTAACAAAAAGTACTGGTTGCTGAAGTGGTATTATTTCAAGAAAATAGGGCTTCTGTTAAATCAGTTTTGTTCTGGTTTCATTTAAACTGTACTTTATAAAACCCACTAAATCTCACCACTCTTTATCAGTTGCTTTTATTTCCTGTTTTCCTTTCCCATTTTGAAGTTTCTCAAACATTTAAAAAATGTTTTAAAAGCTTATGAACTGAAATGCTTGGTGTCATTTTCTGAAATAAAACTTTTTACTGGAGTCTGTTATCAATCAAACTTCTGAAAGGCATTCTTGTCAAATTGCAGCATGAAACATTTTGCTTAAAGTAATAGACAGAAAATACCTCATGTAGTTTTTCTCCAGATCTTCCTATCAAAAATTCCTGTGAAGTTAATGTAAACATACCTACATTACACAGCAGAGGAGAGCTTCTGATAATACAGTGTGTTTAAATAGCACATGTTTTTCTAAACATAACTTTGAAGTTGTGTTCTGAGCGATACAAGTGGAATTTAATAACACATTTTGTTTTAAAATAAAAGCTTCCGAAAAAACTGAGCAAACAACAGTTTACACAGTTATATCTCTTTCAGAATCTCTCTTAACTCCTTTATGTTCTATTTCAGTGGGGACTATTTTTTTTCTTTTGTGGGCAAAGGCAATCTGAAATTTAAAAATCATACCACTGACATTATGCAGGATGCAGTGTATTTTAAATAGTGTAATACATAGTAGATAAGGTAGAGAGGTTGAAAAAGATTCAGATCAGTCTTTTATAGTTTTTCAGCCTCAGAAGTAACTAACATTTATCTGTTAATCAATAACTGAATCACAATGTAATTTGAAATAGAACTGGGGACAATTCACTCTCAGATATGTTTTCCTTCGAGTCAGTAGAGCAGAAACCTTGATGAATGTCTCAAATTTCCCCAGTATTTACAGGTGCAAAATTTTGACAATTATGATGCAGCTATGAGAATAAGTTATTTTAATGCAACACCAATTTTATAAATGTAAACCGAAAAAAGGCAACCCAAACCCTACTGGTAGTGTCAGACATTTGGAAAAAACTCCATGTGTTTAGTAAGGTCAGCTTTCTCTTGCTTTATATTACATTTCTCATAGTACACTCAGTTTATCACTTCTGGCAGCAATTTTTATCCTAGTCAGATGTGGTGTAGGGTCCTATAAGGTTTTATGCTTCTGCCTAAGATTTCCATTATGTTTATGTTGCTTCTAGATACTTTGCTGTACACCTATGGTTGGTTTTCAATTACCATCTTTATGCTGTGACATCCAGGTGCTAAGAATTTATTTCTGTTCATGTGGAAGAAGCGGTCTTGGAAAATGCTTATCAGATGGTCTGTATTACAAATGTATATAACACCTACCAGCAGAAACAAGAATGCAGTCTCAGGAGCATGCAGTTATGAGACCTGCTAAAAGAAGGTTGAATGTGTTATTTTCATCTCGAGCAATATCCCTCTGTGGAAAAGGGCTGTAGAAATTCATTGTGATTAAATACACGTATGAGTTTCTATAGAAATTATTCTAAAAGCATATACATTTAATTAGCATGCTTTTTATTTTTAAGATATTTAATTGATCATCTCTAATTCTGTAGCAAGACCATCACAACTGTTGGTTGTTAACATTGTATTAAATACAATGGAATATTTTCATAAGAGTTGCATTATGTTTTGTAGTATGTAGTAGATGCATGTTAGATTCAGTTATTAGTGTTTGTTGTTTTGGAAACAATAAGAAATTATTTATTTGTCTATTTTTTCCAGTTAGATTTCATAGTGTAATGGTATTTTAAAATACCTCAGTTAATCAAGTGATCTAGAAGACCCATGAATGAATACTGAATTTTGACTACTCTTTTAGAAGTAAATTGAGAATGAAAACTGACTGATCGGTTTACCTTTATATATACATCTAAAAATACAGAATCACAGAATTGTAGGGGTTGGAAGGGACCTCCAGAGATCCTAGAGTCCAACCCCCCTGCCAAAGCAGGTTCCCTAGAGCAGGTCCCACAGGTTGATGTCCAGGTTGAATATCTCCAAAGAAGGAGACTCCACAACCCTCCAGGGCAGCCTGTTCCAGTGCTCCAACACCTTCACTGTGAAGAAGTTCTTCCTCACATCAGTGTGGAACCTCCTGTGGTCCAACTTGTGGCCATTGCCCCTTGCCCTGTCCCCACAGGCCACTGAGAAGAGGTTGGCCATCTCCCTTTGTCTCACACACTTCAGATATTTATAAACATTGATGAGATCCCCCCTCAGTTGTCGCTTCTCAAGGCTGAACAGCCCCAGCTCACTCAGCCTTTCCTCATAGGAGAAATGCTCCAGGCCCTTCATCTCTGTGGCCTCCACTGGACTGTCTCCAGGAGATCCCTGTCTGTTTTGTACCGGGGAATCCAGAACTGGACACAGGACTCCAGGTGAAGCCTGACCAAGGCAGAGTAGAGGGGGAGGATCACCTCCTTCCACCTGCTGGCTACGCTCCTCTTAATGCACCCCAGGATCCCACTGGCCTTTTCAGTCGCCAGGGCACACTGCTGGCTCATGGCCAATGTGTCATCCACCAGGACCCCCAGGTCCTTCTCCACAGAGCTCCTCTCCAGCAGGTCATCCCCCGACCTGTGCTGATACCTGCGGTTGTTCCCTACACACTGTTCCTCATGACTGAAGTTGAATGCTTTAGCAAATACTGTGTGGTGACGCTCTGTGTGGTGCAAAGGAACAAGCTGTGTTTGCAGTGTGTACAGGAGCGACAATATTTCTTGCAGCAACCTCTGTGCTGCTAGTGTCAGTGATGGAGCCTGTAGGCTGGTATCTTGTACTGGCCAACAGCCTATGGATAACATTTTGGGGACTGAGTAAATAATAAACATAAATAGATCATTATTTATATTAATAAAGGGAGAGGAAGGTGACTGGAAACAATCAGCATGGATTTACCAAGGTTGTACTGATTGTCTTCTATGATAAAACAGATAGATAAGGGAGAGGAGTAGATGTCACTTATCTTCAGTGAGGCTTTTTGGACACTGCCTTCAAATATTCTTGTGTCCAACTTAGAATGAAATCTGGATGGCGAGGGGGACAAGTAAATTCATCGGAAAAGGTCGGATGATTTGGCTTAGAGGGTGGTGATTAATGAGTCATACCCTAGGTGGTAGGTCAGTGACAAGGAGAGCACCACAAGAGTTTCTTCTGTTTTGTGTCCTCTATAACACTTTCAGCAATGACCTGGAGGAGGTGATGGAATGCATGGTTATGAAGTTTGCAGATGACATCAAATTGGAGAGACCAGTCTTGTGAGCAGAAATATCATCCAGAATGACCTGTGCAGGCTGGAGGAGTGGGTCAACAGGAACCCTCCAAAATTCCACAGGAATAAATGTCAAGTCCTGCACTTGAGAGGGAAGAATCCCCTGCAGTGACACAGGTTGGGGGAGCAGCTCTGCAGGAACAGCCCTGGGGGTCTTGGCAGACGGGATGCTGAGTGTGAGTCAGCTCTGTGCCTGGGCAGTGAAGACATGGAACAGAATCCTTGGCTTTATTAACCAGACCACAGTAAGTAGGTTAAGGGAAGTGATTATCTTCCTTACATAATATTCTATAGGCCTCAACTAGAAAACATACAGTTTAGGTCCTTTCAGCATGAGGAAGGCTTTGATAAAATGTAGGGAGTTCATCTGAGCGCCATCGTGATGGTCATGGGGGCACGGCTTTTGTCCTAGAAGGGTGGGGGTGTGGAAACTTGGTCTGTTAACCCCAGACAAGAAACAGTTTTGCAAGTCAGGGGGATCTAATAACAGCTTTCCAGTATCCACAGAGAGGTTATTGAGATGATGGAGTGAATGATGAGAGGATACAGAGGCAATGAACATAAACTGAAACAAGAGGTTCAGACTAGATATAAGGAAGAACCTTTTGGCCATGAGGTCTGTCAAGCAATGGAACAGTTTGCCCAGAGTGGTTGTGGAGTCTGCACGTCTGGAAGATTTGAAGGCCCAGCTGGATGAGCAACCTGGTCTAACCTAACATTTGTCCCTAAATTGAGCAGGACCTGAGACTTGAGACCTCCTGAGGTCCCTTCCAAATTGATTCTGTAATAACTGTTTGAAATATGCACAGCTGTACACAGCTGGAGAGGAATTCTACTTTATCATTCTTTCTCTGTCCTGTGGAGAAGTTGCTTCTGAAGCTTTCTGCATTGTTTCTTAATGTATGAGCTTACAAAGAACGCCTTAACAAAGAGGGTAAATGTGGTGAAGTTAAAACCAAGGGCCTAGTGCTGCACCACACTGCAAGTTCAGTTACAACCTGTGTCTTGGGCATAAGCTTCAGTGACTTTCTCACATGGTAGAAGAATTGAGCCCATATTGCCATGAGGCCAAAGAGCATCCTTCCTTCCTGCAAAGCTGCAGGGCCTGTGACCCAGCCTGCTCTCAGCTATTCCATCTGTCCTCAGGACACTGTAGAGTACCTGACATTGGGCTGAAGAGAGGCTTTTTGAACGGGAGTCCCAGATTCACATGCCTGAAGGGCAGCTGACACTGTAAAGGGTCCCAGCTCAGGCTGCGCTTTCATCTCCTGGTATATGCTGCCATGTTGTGACACCATCTTATGGAGCTAGATCAAAATTCTAAAATTTAGTAATGTGTATAGAATTTGCTCTGGTTTAGGTGTGGTTTCCATGATTTTAGGTGTATTTTTTCTGTATCTGTTTCAAATGCAAGGCATACAGCTCTTCTGACATTCAGCTTCCATCTTTTTGTTTGTTCAAGTGCATTGTTAAGTGACTTTCTGTAAGTAAGTTGTCAGTGTGTTATTTAACTCACAGCTTATGTTTTTTACAAGAAAAATACCACCTCATATGTTTCTGGTTCGATACGGCGTTTCTGAGGGCCTCTTATGCCTGACTCTCGTGCTAACTTGAAACCTCTGGAATTGATTTTTTTCATTGACTTCAGTGAATGCAAGCTCAGCAATATGGAATGAAGCACCTTCAAGTTTTCTTCTGTGGGAAGAGACACAAAATATATTTCTGACATAAATCATAACAGTCTTCATTTTTTCTATCCTAGAAAATGAAAGTAGCAGAAAGCAACCTGGTCAGGTTACTCAGGTCGGTGGTGCTCAATCCTTAGCGGACTTAGGCTACAGGATAGGAGTGGAGCTATGTCCACATTCCTGACAGGCTCTATAGGTGGTTGTCCAAGAAAGCATCCCATTGACTCTTTGGTAACATCAAGAGACTGTTAAGCCCTATTTAGCATTTATCCATGTGCCTGTGATGTGGTTAGAAAAAGTGGTGATCCCACCACAGTATCTCTGTTACCTTTTCATCTGTGCAAGTCAACCATTTAGAAGAGAATGGAAATTGTATAGAAATGTGTGGCAGTAAAAATTGTCTTTTCAATAGAATCATAGAATCATAGAATGATTAGAGTTGGAAGGGACTCCCAGAGGTCATCTAGTCAAACCCCCCTGCAAGAAGCAGGGACACCCCCAACTAGATCAGGTTGCTCAGGGCCTCATCCAACCTGGCCTTGAACGTCTCCAGGGATGGGGCATCCACCACCTCCCTGGGCAACCAGTGCTCCACCACTCTTACAGTAAAGAACTTTTTTATAATATCCAATCTAAATCTCCCTCCCTCTATTTTGAAACCATTACCCCTTGTCCTGTCACAACAGGCCCTACTGAATAGCCTCTCCCCATCTTTCTTGTAGGCCCCCTTGAGGTACTGGAGTATGTACATAACTAGACTACCTATGGGTATAGGGTGTCATGAGAGGGTTCATGATATGTGATACATGCTAACTTCCTTGGTACCGGACGTGAAACTTTTAATACAATGATTTGACCAATGGATTTTTTTCATTAATTCTGCTGAATTTAGAGTAAAGCTTACATTATGCCAATTGCTCGTAGTTTGTTTCAGCATGATTTCCTTTGCTTAAGAGCTTTTCTGGGCAAGTCCATACAGTAGCACATACAAAGTTGGAAAGGCTGAGCAATTTTCACCTCCTTATCGAATCTCTTTCTGTCTTGAACAGCAACAGTGGTTTTCTATCATAGCGTTACTGGTACTGTGCATCGGATTACGGTTCTAGGTGACAGTGTTTACTTAATTGAGAAGACATTACATGTTCTTGCTTATTATCTAATTCTTTGAGCCACAAATATTGAGTGTGAATTTCCTGCATCTTAACTAACTTCTAAGTGTTTTTCAGTGGAAAGAGTAGTATTCTTAATTTTTTTTTTATGCCATGTCTGTGAACTCCAACAACAGAAATGTATGATCATATCTGAGGGTGCATTTTGAAGGAGTTGCACACAGTGGTTATACAGAAAATAATAAAGGCTTACACTGGTCTTTGGGAGGGGAGTGTGATGAGTGGAGGACTGAGTTTAAGGCCATAAGAGGAAATAATTCCATTCCCATCTTTGTCACAGACCTGTCTAAGACCATATCACTGATGAAATTGCTTATCTGTACATCACTTTTCTAATCTGTAAACCATATATGAAGCCCTTTGTGAAACACAGGAGTATTCTGGTATTAAATCCTGCTCTCAAATCTGCCTGGGGAAAGTTCTCTATAACTGGTCAGGAGTTCTGGAACTTGGAGCACTCTCCATCAAGGCTCCCCAGCATGGTTTATGTGGTCCCATAGGTGCTCCCTCCTCCTCAGAATGAGGATACATCTACTGTTGATAGAAAGGCACTGACTATTACTTGCTTTGGTAAATAATTCCTTCAAAGGAACACTTTGCATCTTGGATTAGGAAGGGGCAGTGTGTCCTAGCTGCACATGATAAAAGCAGTTGCAGCACAAGATATTTGTGGCGATCTTCTGAATTGCTTTTGGGTCAGTACCTAGTTCTAAAAAGAAAACCGTGTTTAAAAAGTGATTGGATGGCGTTTTGATCTGCAACCAGTAGGTGATGTGTCCTTTCTAGTAATTTGAAGTGGAAATTAAAGTAACATGTTTATTTAACACATTAAACATTAAAACCACCAAAACATTAACAAAAAACCACCAACAACAACCCAAAACGCAACTGCATTGGTGTTGGAAGTGTTTTCAGTACTTCAGGACCATGACAGCAACAAACCTATCCGTTCCTCTTGAATGGATTGGCATGATGAGACTTCAACAGGAAAACGTCAAAACCCCCATCTCAGCAGAGCGTGCTCAGGATGTCTAGGAAAGCAGGTGAGAGAAAGAGTGAGGAAAAAGGAACTGGGCAGGAATTCTCACCTTCCTTTACTCTCCCAGCAGTCCACCTCTGCGAGTCTGTGGAGGAGGAAAGCTGAGGTCTGTGGAGTCCAGTTTCCACAAGCACTTAACCAGCTTCTTACAATTTTGTCTTTTCACATCATCAGCAGTTCTCCTGAGGAAAGCCTGGCAGCACAGCTGCCGTGTGGAAGAGAAAACTGTTCTGGGTCCACATCAGTCCCCAAAAGGGAGACGTGTTTTAAATGTGGGATCACACTTACGCAGGGATTCGGAACAAAATGTTAATGCCTTGGATTAACGTAAAGTAGGAGATTGACAAGAAGAATTCTTAAAATGCCCAAGATATTTTTGACTGCCTGTGTGACACTGCTTATGAGCATTTCTATGCAGTAGATTGAACTGAAGAATCTCTAAAATGGATGGGTCATCCTTGTGCAAAAGTTCAAATACTTCAGGTGACTAACTGCACTGGACAGATTTAACGGGGTTGTTACCATTTATAGATTGTATTTCCACTATTCTGCAAGAAAAATGTTTTGGTGAAATCAGGACATAGGAATAAAATGCCAAAAATTCTGAATTTTGAAAGCAAGTATTTAGTAGTTCACCTTTGGAATATTTTTATTACTTAAAAGCAGAAAGAAATCTCATTTGCAAGATCCACAAATCAGCTTCACCTTCTGCTGGAACAGATGGCTGTGTAACCTCAAAAATAAGTCCAAGAGTCCCATTCTGTGTAACCTTACACACTGATGCCCTATAATTTGAGATTATGGATGACAGGTACTGAGGCTGGCCCAGGGACTGATGCGGTGCCCTGATTCTGGCCAGAGCTGACTCCCCCAAGCATCCAGCACAGGTGAGCTGAGTTGGCTGGAGCTGTTTCCACACCACCTGACATTAATCCAACCCCATAAAAGGGGCTGGTGGGGTAGAGGTGAAAGATTGGGTCCAGAGGTTTCTGAGTTGGTACAGTGGTCTCAGTCGGTAAAGTACTCTTTGTTATCCTTGGGTGTGTCTGTTATTGTCCCTTTCTCAAAGTGCTTATCAGTAAACTGTCTTTATCCCAACCCGTGGGGCTTGGTCCAATTTTTTTCCTCCTTGCGAAGAGGAGTGAGTTAGTGAGCAGCTTGTGCTGAACAACAACATGCAGAAATGAGGTATCTTGTAATCCCTTAAGGCTCACATTGGAGTTGGCAGGAGCTCTGTACCTTTAGTCTTTTTTTTACTTCAATGAAAATGCTTTCTGTAGTTTTCTGAATTTAAGAAATTATGCTTTTAATTCTGTGCACTTATAATGCAAGGGCAGGTTGAGTTGTAGATGCAAAACTAAAGAGTTGATGTCATGAAGCTGAATCTTTAGAGAAGTAGAACTTTTATGGAGTTTGGTTCAGTTTCTTGCAAGAAAAATGTGCTTGTTACCAGTCTAAGGTAAGTTTCGGGAATACATTGCAAGATGTATATTCTGTTGAGTAGCTTTTTGCAAAAGGGGAGGAGGACTAGTGTGCTCCTTCCTTTTAAATGCTTCTGAGAGGCAAAATGGGAAGACTTTGCTTCTGTATAATTTTGCTTTTATGTAGATTTTGCTTTGCTATATAAACCTTTCCTACTTATTGTAAAACATGGGTTTAGCTCAGACTTTAAGTGTTTTTTATAAAACCTGTCTATATTCTATACTTTTTGTAAGCATTTTTAATGATTTATTCTGTCCTCCAATTTGCATCTGCTTTCAAATGGCAAAGGAGAAATTTAACTGCAGCATCTCGAGGTCTGTTTGAAAAAGGAATGTTCTTACCAGTCTAGTTACTGGTGTATTATGGAGGACCCAATTCATCTTCCTTTATTGTTTAGTCCTAATACAAAAATGTCTTTGTCATGAAACAGCTGAAGAGTTCACAGTTCCTCAAGCAGTATGTGCTCCACTGATGGTTATAAACCCCAGACATGTCTCAAACTACATTATGCAAACTTTCAGAGTTCCAGTATAGAACTTTTGTACAGGGTGAAATGGGAGCTCTGGGAAATTATTCCCCCCACCCCCACCCCACCCCTGGGTTAGTTGTCTCTTTCAGTGCTTATGTTGGGACTGCTTGATTAGGGAAGCTTCACATTAGAAAAACTTGTCTTTCTGACTGCAAAAAGTTCCTTTTAAGGTTAATTGAAGGCTGTATTTCACCTACTGTTACATAAAGCTGTGTTCCAGTTTGTGTTTCTGTTCGTGTGTGCATTACATCTTTCTGATGTGAAGCTATACTGCGCTCTCCTGAGATGCATGTTGAGTACAAAGGAAGGAGTACAGTGAAGGCTATTAGATACAGTAAAGCCTCTGGTGTGTGTGCTGACATTATAGAAGACTTAGGAACACTTTATGGAGTCTAACCTTATGGAACTGTACTTTACTGAAGGAAGACTTTAATCTTGCTCTCATCTGTTTTAAATGGCCACCTTTTGTCAGTATGCTAGTTAATATGTTTCATGTCAATTTTTGTCATGTTTGCCTTAATCACTCCTAAGAGTAAAGATTATAGCACTGCCTTGAGGAAGGGGGTGGGGTTTTGTAATTTTGTTTCAAAGTAAAATACTTTTAGTGAATAATAACGCTGTGGTCTGAAGAAGTTTTTGCAAGTATGGATATAAAATGTTGTTTCCTGCATTTTTCAAACTGGAAAAAAAGAAAATAGTATCTACTTGGCATCTGGGGTTTTTCCTTGTTCTAGTAGTAAACTTACTGTTTCATTTTAGGGACTTAGCATTCTCCAAATGTTTTAAGTCTGAGAGCTTTCTGAAGCTTTTCAAGGTTTTAAGAGGTATTTTTACACCATCGTGCTTTCCAGAAAGTCATAATTTTTACCTTTAAACATTGGCAGCTCTGCCTGCCCCCTCCTTGTCACCCTCCCAACACACCTTTTAATACTCCAATATGTGATAAATTTGTCGGAGAGGAGACTAGGGGGCCTGTTTTGTAGAATTTGAAATGCTGACAAGTCTGTCAACACTGGATGTGTGATTGTCCCTCAGAGCTTACATCCAAGTTTGTTGTACTGAGCAGAGAATAGAATGTGGGAGAAGTTATTCTGAGTGTGTGTGCATGTGACTGCAGTTTCCAAGGAGACCACCTTCTTTGTCTGAACATGTCCAAAATGATTGCCTAATTGATCTCATCATGTGGGACACTCTGTCTGTCTTTCTGTCTGCTTCTCTTGTGCGTTCTTTCCTCCACATTGTTAATCGAAAAGTTAAAAAAAAAAAAGTAAAGTTATGTTCTCTAAAAGAGCCAAACAAAGCCATTAGCCTGTCTGAGCAATGAGCTTGGGCTGCCCTTTAGTCAAAGCCAATTGCTAGTGTGTCACTGGTATGGATGTGAAACATGTTGTTGCGAGTGTTTCTTCTCAGTCTGCGCTGCAACTCGTTCAGGGATGATGCCGAGCGCTTCTTTGAAAGAGACAGCTGTTAATGCTACTACTGAATTTCCACTAATTATAAAATGAAAGGACCGGCTCTCTTTTCCTTCTCAAAGCTCAATAGTCTAGTTTCACTGATTTAAAAAACAAAAACAAAAACAAAAACTAAAAACAAACCAACAACAACAAAATCTCCCAAAATACAAAAAGCTCAGGGAAGGAGACAGTGCTGAAAAGTATGCTGATGTGCTTTTTTTGTTGCTTGTGGTTTTGTTGGTACTGATGATTTGCTAATGAAAGCCAAAGAGCTTTCAAATTTAGTCCCTGGACACTGGAGCTGGAAAAGAGGAGCTCAAGTTTAAAAACACCTTTGCTAAAGGGAGAAGACTGCAGAAGGCAGTAACAATAAGGTGCTCAGACAAAACTGGATGTCACAGAATATTCCTATTGTTCTCACACGGGAGCACGAGGGGACTTCAGGCCAATCCTCCCTTTCTTGCTAAGGAAGGGTTCCTATTAACTTCAGGAGAAATTTCATCTGAGTTATGGAAACTAAATATTGTTGAGACAGAAACTGAAATTGCATCACAATTTACTATGTAAAAAAGCCTATTAAAACATATTATAGTATAAATTTGGTAACTACTGAAAAATAATTTTTTAGAAATCCTCATTTTTGTTTTTTTTGGAGACCTTTTCCCTGCAAATGCATTCCATAAGAGGCACATCAGTTGCATAGCATGGTTTTGTTTGTTTATTTGTAATAAGTGTCTGTAATCAGTGTAAAGCTGGGGATAGGGCATAGTCTGTGTCAGTTTATCTACAATGTGTCACGCTGGGGGTAAATACCAGCTGGTACATGAAAAAGGTCCAGGCAAATGTAAGCCAACAGAAGTAAGCATGGACAGCTTGAGGAGCAGAGTCTGAGAAAATAAGTGGAGTTTGCAGCAGCCACAGCTCTCAACCTTCCTGGTGGCATTTTTTGGGCAGAATATGATTAATCTGCCGCTCCCAGAAAAGATCTTGTGGATTGGTAGAAGCCAGTAATTCTCTGCCTTTACTATAAAGAAGAGAATAGAGAGCCATGGGCCTTTGATCTTGCCAACTCTTACTCCTGTCTCACTTTACTCATCTGAGCAGTCCTGTTGAGCTGCTGGGTACAATTAAACATGTATAAGCATCATCAGAGTCGTTGCAATTATAAATGACCTTAGCATTTCAGGATTTCAAAGGAGGAATTTGCAAGCTTTACAAGCATTTTTGACAGAATATTTTCTTCATTTCTCATAAAGATGAAAATGTAGGCAATAAGCAACTTGAGGAGAACTTAAGGTGATAAGGAGCCTAAGGCAGAGTATGTATAAAGACTGAGACCATTACATGGGACAGAGCAGGATGCTGTAAATCTGTGTGAAGCAACAGTCATGGTTAGCACCTGGCTGAATTTCAGCCCCTTTACAGCCTGCCATGTCTATAGGAAGATGTAGCACTGTAGCTATGAGTTCTAAATGTCTGTTACAAGCTCTGTGCTTCTCCCTTTTCAACTCTGAGGAGATTCCTGAGCTGTATTTAATTAAAGTATAACAAATGATGCATTTCAAAAAAAATAAGCCTCTTTCCCCCTTTCTGTCACTCCCCTCAAGTTCTGGACAAAGCCTGAGGCTGCTTCATGTCTATTCTCTCCTGCAAAAGTGATATGAGAAGAGCTCGTAGGACTCATGGCATCTTAATATGAGTGTCTTATGTTTTAGCAAAGAGAGAAATAAAATTTGTAGCTACACTGGATATGTATATATTTCTACTTATTCCTTGAAGAATAGGCTTGAACCTCCTTGAATTCCATGCCAACATGGTACTGTTGACCATAGATCACCTTAGAAAGGCTTATCTGTGATGCAGCACTTGGTGTTCCCAGTGGGAACGGGGTCCCTCCAGTAGCCCGACAACACCCAGCACAGTGGCACTAAGGAGAGCATTTGTGGCTCCCCCCTGAGAGTGAAGCAGAGAAGTAGTTCCCCCATCCAGTGCATGCACCTGCGCCCACCCAATCTGAAGAAAGGAGGAAGCCTCCCAGCTGACGTGTGCCTGCGTTTGGAGTATCGCGTGTTCGGAGTGCTCCACAAACAGATCTGCTTCTAGTTGGCATTGTGGTAATTAACTAAACGTTTAAAATAGAATTTTTCTGACTCTCTTGAAACCTTTCTGAGAAAAAAAAAGGTTGAGACCTGAGGATTGGCTTTGGAGATATCTGGATTCTCCATTTAATCTGGAAGAGACTCAACTGGTTTTGAAACATGAAGGTGATGTGTCAGACCACTAACTCAGAAGTCACAGCACTGCATTGGCACGTTTACCTTGTCACCTGTATGAATGACCAAGAAGGCCAGTGGTATCCTGGGGTGTATTAGAAGGGGGTGGCTAGTGGGTCGAGTGGTCCTCCTTCCCCTCTACTCTGCCCTGGTGAGATGGCACCTGGAGTATTGTGTCCAGTTCTAGGCCCTTCAGTTCAAGAAGGACATAGAACTCTTTGAGAGAGTCCAATGCAGGGCCACCAAGATGATGAAGGAAGTGGAACATCTTCCTTATGAGGACAGGCTGAGGGAGGTGGGTCTCTTCAGCTTGGAGAAGAGGAGACTGAGGGGGGACCTCATTAATGTTTATAAATATGTAAAGGGTGAGTGTCAGGAGGATGGATCCAGGCTCTTCTCAGTGATGGCCAGTGATAGGATAAGGGGCAATGTGTCCAAGCTGTAACATAGGAAGCTCCATGTGAATATAAGGAAAAACTATTTCACTGTGAGGGTGACAGAGCACTGGGACAGGCTGCCCAGAGAGGTTGTGGAGTCTCCTTCTCTGGAGACATTCAAGACCAATCTGGACATGTTTCTGTATGGTTTAATCTAGATGATCCTGCTCAGGCAGGGGGGGTTGGACTGGATGATCTTTCAAGGTCTCTTCCAGCTCCTAATATTCTGTGATTCTGTGACTTCTGCTCTTAATGTTTAGTAGCTGCCATAAGAGACAGGCTTAAACTTTTCTCTCCTGTATGCTTGCCTCCCAGTTTTTATCCTCCCTTTTCTTAGCTCTTCCTGCAGAAAAGTACCAAAAGAGGTTGGACTAAGTCAAGCTCTCAAGGTGTGCTTGAAAATGTATTTATTCAGCTGTAGTCCCAAATGAAAAATCTTCAGTCAGTCAACCTCCTGGTGTGTCAATACTTTCCATCTTTCAGATTCTTCAGTGCAATATTCTGCACCAAACCAAGGCAGACCTAGTCTGGCAAAGCTTCTCTTGTATGAGTGGTTATTAAATGGAAGTTAATGAGAGTAGTTATGTAAGAAAGAGCTTTCAGCCTGAGGCAAATTATTTTTAATCACTTATTTTTCAAGCTAAGTATATTCTGTAGGAGTTTGACAAACAAAATTCATTTTACAAAGATATTTAAGGAGAAGATTATAAGAGCTTCTCTTTTTTCAGCTCACACGGGCCTAATATACAAATTTTGTATTTTGCACATACCTAATGTATTTGGAACATGATTTCTCTTGTGATGATAATCAAAAAAAGAGTCACCTTTTTTTTTTCAGTATTAGGAAGTAATTTTGAATTCAGTTAGGACAGAATAACAGTTTACCACAGTATTTGGCAGGTCAGGAAATCAAAGCATCGGCTCTTTACATGGTCTGCTGTTTTCCATAAGCAAAGCAGGCTGTGCACAAGCATATGAAAACCACATATTAAAAATCCTAAATAGGATCATCATTCTTCTTTATACACTGGGAGTAAGAAAGTTTTTGAAGAGGTAGATTTGAATTAGTAACTCGTGCATTTTTTTCATTGTTTTAACATTTGATTTCTTCTTCCTATGTATATAATTCTTTCTGCAACTTATTTCATAGGTCTTTTCTGGGATTTTCCTTCTTTCCATAGCAGTGAAGGCTATTCAGTTTAAATATGTGTTCCTAAGGGTATGTGGAGCTGAGAGAACATAGTAAATACAATAGCAATTTTTTTCAATTTAAGTATTTTGTCATCTTTTTCTCTCCTGCCTGTTATCTTGTGTAGATTGTTGCTGTTCTCTTATGTTTGGATGTCAAAGGACTGTGTTTTCCAACCCGGAAAATATCATATATGCGCATTCAGAATCCTTGGCCCCTCTTAAATGTGTTTTGCACTGTCCTGAGAACAGAAGGGCTGTGGACAGGCTGTCTTCATCAACCACAGTATTCGCACACTACACACAGACAAGAATCGGTGCACCAAGGCAACTTATTCTCACTCTCTCTTCTTAGCATGCAAAGGTTTCCAGTCTCAGAATGGAGCTGAAGGGTGTAACTGTTGCAAAATCAGAGCTGTGTAAACTTTTCGTAACAGCAGAAGAGTTTGTTTAGCCTCACAGGGTATTAGGAGCCAGAGATGTGTTTTCTGAGACCCACTTGGAGTATTAGCACTGTATGATCTGCTGATCTATCAGAAAACTATCATCCCTGACAGTGGTGATGATAATTAATTGTATGTCACCTATGGCGTCACTTGTTAGATTGCCTTTGAAAATCAGGTGTGAGATTAATGCTACTTTGGAGACATTTAGAAACTTAATTCTCAAAATTATTCCTTCTCCTCTTCCTGTTTTTCAGTCTAAACATCTCTAAAGAAGCATGGGAAGCACAAGCATTCATAATGTTACATGTATTCTTGTTTTGCTACTCCCATGGTAATGCAGCCTAATGTTCAGGAGAACTTCCATCCTAGTCCAGTAGAGATTTCAGAGATATTTCTGTATTTTTCATACTTGTAAATACTCATTATTTTATTGTGTTAAATAGTGTATGGACAGAAAAAAAAAATCACTGCTTTACATTTTCTACATCTTTTTTTTCCACTCTGGTACTTGCCTAAGTTTTGTGATTGGTATAATGTTTATGGCAAATTCACATGATATTCGCTGGTCATTGTGATTTTGACTGAATCATTCTCTTAGGTGTAATGAGGTTTGTCTGACTAGCTCACTCAGTCCTATATGGAAGTAGATGGTATGGCACAGAGGTGGTAGAAATTAAGAAATCTAAGTTGGGGATATCTGGCACCACTGCACCCGAGTCTGTTTGCTGCTGCCAGCAGAACTTTGCAGGTTACCTATTCAAGGCCAGATGTCCTTTGATTTGTAGCCCAGAGTCTTGGTTCCCAGATGTACATCTTATGAGCTTATGGCTTGTCATGACCATAAACCTGGCAGACCTTCCTCCTGATGAAAACTCTGGGTGTTCAGGTGGCAAGGGAGCTGCAGAGCACATTAGCAGCAATCCTTGGGCGTGTGTGATCAGGAAACTAAGCCTGTCCCTCAATATGGACAGGGCATATGAGACCGAGAAACTACATCTAGAGATGTTTGCTATGTTGTTCAGTCTCAGCACTGCTGCTCTTTGCAGCTAAGGAGAATAACTCTTACTCTGGGTGCCTTCAGGTTTGCTTTGCCCTGAAGTTAAGGCTTTCACTGTCAGGAGAAGGAAGCGCTTATTTACTGAGCCACAGTAAGGGGATCATCAGTAGTTCTGGATTGACAGTTTATTCTCATATGTGGGCATGTAACGTCCTCTTGTGCATAGGTACACACCTTTGGACACTAAACATTATTAATTGTGACCTTTGTGCGGCTGGTTCATCAGTACATGATCTCTGGAAGAGCTTTCATAATCTCTTCTAGTAACTTAAAGCTACTCTTATAAAGATATGCATGTGCACACACACACATCTCTAACAGGGAGCTGTTTCTTCATCCCCACCCCCCACCCCAACCTTCCCTTGCATATGTGGTATTTCTCCCCCAAATTATTTTGGCCCAGTGCCCAGGAGCCCACAACTGTCAGTGGCTCAGTGACATGTTTAAGATCTGCATGAAACAAGTCTTTATGCTGTTGGGAAGGAGAAAGTCACAGTTTTTGAGATACATGGCACTGATTATTAATATTTTTAGAGAAACATGAATTCATGAGTTTTGAACACTGAGAAAAGCTATCCTGGATTACTGGGTTACAGTTAGTGATTTTAATATATTATTTCTATTTTCCCTTTCACCTCTGAGGGTTTTAGAGGCAGATGTGCCATACTGTAGGAAAGCAGAGAGAAAAAATAACAACGCTCATGATATTTTCATTGTATATGCAGAAGATCTAATGATGTTGTGTGGGGTATTAACATTTTATCGGCATTCATTTCTGATGATCTTTATTGCTCTTGGCTTTAAAGTTCAGGGGTCAGCAGGATAATAAAGAAATTCCATTCTGGATAACTTCAGCAGTATAGCTACAGGGTGCAGATAGAACTTGCCGTATAAATTACATCTCTTCCATCTTTAAGCACAAAGAGCAATGAAAAAGATTTATTTATAAACCAGATTATAAATATGCACAACATTTTTCACAAAGGCAGCTTTTTTTACCCGCTTAATTGGAAGTAAAGGGATAAAAATTAATAATTGAAATATGGATGACAATCCAGATGGTGATTGTTTTCCTAAATGCCTTAACGAAGAAGTCAATTGTGTGCGGAGTTTTATACTAAGAAGGCAGGAATGAGAAAGCTTTCCTTGGAAGTGTCTGCGTCTTGTGGCAGCTTTTTTTGTGTGCTACACAGCAGAGGATGTTGGCCCATGGAATTCTTTTTAGAAATGCACTAGAAGCTATCCCAAAGTTTTAATGGACAGTAAAGCACTCTGAGGTCTCTACCTTGAAATCACAGTCACACGGCACGAGGCCTGCACAAAGGTAATCTGTATGAATGACACGGCCACTAGAGAAGTAACAGTCTTGTCAGTTTGTTGTTTTTAGGGAAATCTGCCTGTAGTGAAAAATAATCCTGATTTAAATCCTGTGTTAAACTAGGAAGGTTCTGAAACTAACTTTTCATTAAAGATAACATGAAACAGTGTTTTCCCTCATCCTCAGATGTCTGTGTTTTAAAATGGTGGAGGAAAATCCAAGAAGTTTAAGTGAAGCATAGGGATGGTGATGTAGTGACATTTAAAAAGTGGCTGCTCAAAATAAAGTATCAGAATACAAATACTGTGATATAAACAGTGGAGTTCATCTACGGTGCCAGATGAACTTTGATGCCTTTTGGTTTGTATATGAATTATTTTACAAGAGGCAATTTCAGAGGAATAAATACAAAGAATTTGGCTTTTCTTGTTAAAAGCACACATTCTTTTTCCAAGACACCATGAGGAGTTGCACTCTCTAAATTTTTGTTTGCTTTCTTACTGTTACCCTAAACGGAAATTTCAAATAAGTACTAAACAACTCATCCTACATCAATTTTTTTGGCATTGATGGTGTGCTTTGCAAAATATTTAAAATATTAGAAGTGTTTCAGTTCTGAGATTTTCTTCTCTAAGTCAAGATTAATTTCAGTAAATTCTAGTGACAGTCTCTTAAATACATTAATACATAAATACAGTGCAGGTACTTGCTGTGGCTGCTTATAAAAACTGGAACAGAAGTCACAGATGAATACAGGTCCTTGAAATCTGTTCTACAACTTATGAAAAAAATATTTGTTTGTAAGAGAGTAATAAATACAAAGAAACGTCTGGCTGAGAAGGCTGTTGTTATACTTAATAGAGTATTCCCCGTTGCGTCAGGCAAGGCAGAAGTTGTCCTTAGAGGATTTTACAAAACTTATAAATAATTTGTGCCACTACAAATATAGTTTGTGTAGCCTGTTAGTTTGTGTTTTTCAATGTGATATATCTGTACTCTTTAAATAAATCTGGGATGTATGCACATTCGATAGTAATAGCTATACTCCTGACACTTCAGCTCACCAAGGACTCGGTTCCTTGGACTTTTTTCTCACTGGTGTGTTTAGTCCCACATGACTGGCCCTCATCTGCATTACAGCCTTCTGAAATTTGATGGTGTCTGTATGCAGAACAGCCCCCCCCCCACCCCCCCCCCCCCCCCAGAGCTAAGTAGCTACAGCATGCAAAACCTGGAGCTGGAGCAAGATTTGCCAAACAGGTTAACACCCTTAGAAGCTCGGCGCTTTTAAAAATTTGGTCACTGTTTTGCATGTGAGAGAGCTGGGCGCCTCTGCAAAGCGAGCCTTGACTGAGAAAAATGACCTCCTTCAAAAAATGTGACCCTAAAGGGCTTGGCAATATCTATTCCACTTATAGCATAGGGCTCCAAATTCTTGAGTTGTCTGTTCTTGTGTTGGGAAACAGTCCCTCCTACCCAAGGGAGCGTGGCCTGACAAAAAGAGCATTGAGATAATAAAAATAAAGTGCATTCCATGATCCGAAAAGGGGCAGATAGACATATTTCTAGCATAAATTAATGCTGGGTTTTGCTGGAAAGAATTATGCTGTAGAAGGATGTTATGCATTTACCTTGTTTTGCGTGGCTTTTTCTTATCTGTTTTAAACCAAAGAATGAAGTTCACAAGTGGCAAAACACATATATGTGTGTGTATATAATAGATATGCACAGACATATGGAATATAGGGCTATTGTAATGCCTTCAGATTGAACCTGTATTTGATGTATAGAATATAATGAAATAATATTTACTGCTTGACCCAGACGCTGTAAACTTATATAAGGTAAAATAAACCATCGTTCTTTCAGATCAATACAGTGAACATTCCAACACAAAGAATACCACCATGTGTGAAGGAGGGTAGAATATTCTGACAGTGTATTATAAACACTCTTACTATCACAATGAAAGGAATGATTTTTTTTCTTTCTGTAGGCTTTCACTATTAAACCATAGTTATCCAGGTATCTGATATGCAGCCTAGATAAGTGAGAGAGACTACATCTGAAAGACTCTCACCAGCATGCATGGACCTGATATCCATATGCAGTGATTTCAGATACATAAACAAAGAGTCTGGGCCAAATTCCATTTTGTTCTTCCTGAAACACAACTTGGAATTGCCTCACAAATCCACGTGTTTTTATATTCGTGCTAAATATATATGGCAAAATATAAATGCGATAGTATGAAATCAACCCTACAAAAAGCAGAATGTGTACTTAAAATGGTCAGACCTCAGAGAGAAGGAAATTATGTTACACAAGGAAATAAGTGAAGAAAGGACACAAAAATAAGGGAAGGAAGGATGATTACATTTTTTAGAGCAGAAGTTGTTGAAGAGGGTATGTTCACATCAATGTAGAATGACCTTTGAGACTAAGAGTAGTTCTTGAGAGCAGGGGAGTATCTAATGTAGAAAATCTCTGATTGCTCCTGAAGTTCCCAGTTTGGCTAATGCCTTTCAAAAAATGGTCAAAAAATATTACCTTAAAAGGCAGGTAGAAGTCAGCAGTTAAAACTATCCAGAAGATTGTCTCCAGCAAGAGCTGGCCAAGTAAAGGAAATGTGATAGGTAGCCTCCTTTCTGGAATAAGTAAGGGTGTGAATGTCTGCAGGTGTGAATGTAAACCAATCGAGATTGGGGCGTGAGCATATTAACTGCGCTAGCGTTTCCCAGCGATGGCAATAACAAAAGAAATGGATTCTTCTGACAAGTAAGGGTGTAACTCCATGTATTTACTCGGATTCAGTTTGAGACAGCACGCGAGTTCTTTTTCTTTCCTCCCAATTCCGTTGTTCCCAGTGTGGTCTGCCACAATCTCAGAGAAAGTAACTCAAATTTCTTCTGCATTATCATCTGTGAGTGAAAAACAAGCTTCCTAAAGCTGAAAATGCTTCTCTTAACTGTGAGGTGAGTTTACAGTATTTTGGTAATGGCCACCTCTGTCAGGGGAACGAGGTGTATCATATGTGTGCTCCCCACCCGCTCTGCCATCTACAGTGTACAACATCTACAGTGTGCTGTGACAGACTGTAAGCTCGCGAGGATGTGGAACGACCTAGGTGATTTACCGCAGCCTAAAGCAGGCGTGGGAAATGCCTCCCACTTCCCAGGCGTGCTACACACTGCCCTGGTGCAGAACAATTGATGTGATTGTATCGCTTGGCTGTTCAAGCCAGCGTTTGGAGACTTCCTAATGATCCGTTCCAAATGGTTTGGCCGGGAAACCCTTTTGTACAACTAGGTATATAACCCCGCCTTGCTTTCCATGTCGTGGTGTTCCAGATAGTATTCTTGTTACGCTGGTTTTGACTGAATTTTTGAAAAGAAGAGGGAGCAGTCTTTTACCTCCATCATGAACTTACTTATGGGAATATTAGAGAAAGTATCTGAGCACAAGAAAGCATCTTAGATTAACAGAATGAATAATCAGAAAGGCTCGTCTCCCTAGTCACACATATGTGAGCCTCATGCTAATTGTGCAAATCTCTTCACATTTACCCATAAGTTCCTAAAGCTCTGATCTATAATTCATGACAACAACCTGATTTACAGCCAAGACCAGAAATTAACAGGATGGATCCTACTTTCATCTAAGGCAACAGCAAAACTTGAACTGACTTCGCTGTAGTAGGACAAGATGCTATTCCTCAAGATCCATCCGTATTTTCAGTACAAGCCATTTTTCCTGATTTCTCTCCCAACATCAGCTGATTCGAGAAGTGAACTGTAGCAGTAGTGATACCAGTGTAATAATAATAGTTAAATAATAATAGTTAAATATTGCTATTTTAATAGGTCTGAGGCCTACTTTCATCCTAGGTCCAGGACTCACAACCCTCCACTGTAGCATTTAAATATATTTTGTTAGCACTATTCCAAAACCTGACCTTTGGGCTGACTAATAAAGGATGCTGATTTTATATTTGGAGCAGAATAAAGTGTAGTCAGGAGGAAGATTCTTTAGATCTTTTGTGATCTGATTGAAGCAGCAGAGGATTTCAGTGCAGCTGCCCATGCTGTGCTGAATATAAGAAAATGAGCTATACAGTTGGTCTGGGGAGATGCAGCAATTTATTTTCCCAAAGAATTATATTGTTCCCTTTGCCTTACAAAATAAGGACCAACAGCCCAAGGGAAATGTGTATAATGCTATGAAGACTAAACATATTCTTAGAAAAAACGTTAGCAAATATAACTGGAAAAGTGTTTCCTGGAAATTAATACACTAAACTAAAAATTGACCAATTGAATTTTTATTTGGAAAATACTGACTGTGACACAGCAAAAGAAATAGAAGCATTAAATGAAAAAAAAAAATCCAAACCAGACGTTTTTACTAAAGTGTGTTAGAACTATCAGAGGTTTAAATTTTGATGGTCTGATCAGATCTGTTAACATTAACTTCCCCCCCACACCTCGTTTTACTGTTAACATTCTGTTTAAATTACTGGTCAGCTGCACCTGATAAACACCTATTTGTTATATGTAGAATTGTGGTTTTATGTCTATAACCATGTGTGACTTGATCTGGCAGAACTTCACTGACACTGCTTTGCTCCAGAATGCCTGTGCATCCCAAAACACAGAATCACAGAACATTAGGGGTTAGAAGGGACCTCGAAAGACCATCCAGTTCAACCCCCTGCCTGAGCAGGATCATCTAGATTAAACCATACAGAAACATGTCCAGATTGGTCTTGAATGTCTCCAGAGAAGGAGACTCCACAACCTCTCTGGGCAGCCTGTCCCAGTGCTCTGTCACCCTCACAGTGAAATAGTTTTTCCTTATATTCACATGGAGCTTCCTATGTTACAGCTTGGACACATTGCCCCTTATCCTATCACTGGCCATCACTGAGAAGAGCCTGGATCCATCCTCCTGACACTCCCCCTTTACATATTTATAAACATTAATGAGGTCACCCCTCAGTCTCCTCTTCTCCAAGCTGAAGAGACCCACCTCCCTCAGCCTGTCCTCATAAGGAAGATGTTCCACTTCCTTCATCATCTTGGTGGCCCTGCACTGGACTCTTTCAAGGAGTTCTATGTACTTCTTGAACTGAAGGGCCCAGACCTGGACACAATACTCCAGGTGCCATCTCACCAGGGCAGAGTAGAGGGGAAGGAGGACCTCTCTTGACCTACTAGCCACCCCCTTCTAGTACACCCCAGGATGCCATTGGCCTTCTTGGCCATGCTGGCTCATGGTCATCCTGCTGTCCCCCAGGACCCCCAGGTCCCTCTCACCTGCACTGCTCTCTAACAAGCCAGTCCCCTACCTATACTGGTAGCTGGGGTTGTTCCTACCCAGACACAAGACTCTACACTTGTCCCCTTTAAATCTCATTAAATTTATCCGTGCCCAGCTCTCCAGCCAGTCTCCAGCAAAAGCCTTCCAGGACACTCCTCCTGAAAGAACACCTTCTCTCACTATCCTTTTAAAATTCATCAGTCACCTCTTAGACTTTCATCAGTTGTTTCTAATATCCTGAATAACATAATGTCAATATGAGTTGTCCATTTCACACAGATTTACCAAATGAATTAATTTTTTTCTGGAGAGGCAGCCATCCTGTCCAGGATGCATCTATACAAACAGCCTACAGGTTTTAGATTGGGAAATAAAAACAAGTCAATTTAGTATTAACAACCCATTCAAAAGCGTTCTCTCCCAGTGCTGGGCAACTTCTGGGCCTGAGTTCAGGTTAAATTCTCTCAACAGTCCTCATCTGTTTTGTTCTTCACACCTTGTCTCAACAATTCCATCTGCACAGATTTAGATGCAGAATTCAAATCTTATTTGTTGTCAGCAGAAGTAATGGCATGTTAATTCCTGACGTCATACACTTATTATTTGAACTTTTTATCCTGGAACAAAATACTGTGTTGAGAGCAAGATTTTCTCTTTCTGCCTCAATGTGGCTCCTCCGTTCAAATAATGAACTAAACCTGATAAAATAATTAAACTAAACCTGAGTAGTGCATGAGAAAATTTGCCAGCTCACAGCAACACAAGAGGGGGGATATTTTCTCCCATTAGTTAATCAGACATGCTTGAATTGTCTAGCAGTGATAACTTTCTTTGTAAAGAAAGGATATTTCAAATCCACGGCCCAGAAGATGGTAAAAGGAAATATCTGTGCATACCATGGGTTATGTGTTACCTTAATGGTTTAAGAAGAGCAAGATAGTAAAATACAAAAGTGAGCAGGTAGGTGTTTTAAAAGCAAGTTTGTACATTATCTGTACTGATTCTGGTTATACTAAGGTACAAAAACGTAGTAATTAGGAAATTTAAAAAAATTAAAAAAAGAGTTAAATTATGCCTGGCTGTTATATGGGAAATGCAGAGCAGCTTATTGTCATTCATGTGAAATCTGCCTTTGCAGTAGGAATCACCTTACTGATATGGATTTCGGTTGCCTAAAAAAGGTTGTAGATTACAGAGCCATAGGGCAGGTTGGGTTAGAAGTAGTCTTGGGTTTAAAGACCATTTAGTCCAATCCCCTGGCATGGGCAGGGACACCCTCCACTAGCACAGGTTGCCCAAAGTCCCATCCAACCTGGCCTTGAGCACTGCCAGGGAGGGGGCACCCACAGCTTCTCTGGGCAGCCTGTGCCAGGGACTCAGCACCCTCATAAAACTTTTCTCCCTTGTCTAATCTAAATCAACATTCTTTTAATTTAAAATCCTTACCCTTGTCCTGTCACTGCAGGCCCTGGTAAAACTTTCTCTGTATGTCTTTCAAATAAGCCCCTCCTTTTATATATTAAAGACCACAATAATGTCTCATCAGCCTTCTCCAAGCTGAACAAGCTCAACTGTCTCTGCCTGTCCTTGTAGCAGAGGTGCCCCAGCACTCTGACCATTTTTTTGTCCCTCCTCTAGACCTGCTCAAATGGCTCCATGTCTTTCCTGTGCTGGGTACACCTCAGAGCTAGACACTTTGCTCCAGAGAAGAACAAGCACATCAGGACTGGCAACCCCTGAAGGTGCTTAGCTGTGTGTGTGCGCTCTCCTCTTGCTTCAGAAAATCTGAAGAAGTTCTCACACTTGGCAATACAGTTGGTAGGTCAGCCCTTCCAGGTCTGTATTGTGAGCCTGTGACAAATGGGGGTTTAGCTGGTGTGTCTGGTTATGTGTGAACCTCATTTCAGCTTTAACTGTGTAACAGCAGCGCCAGCAATAGTCAGGATCTGGATTGGCTGGCACGGCCACCTCTGTATTGAGAGTCCTTTACAGGTTGGAATCAGTGTCAGTGAACAGGTTTGGAGAATGGGAGCATCATCACCCCCATTTTAAATCTTAGGAACAGTTATCTCAGTTTGTGAGGATCATGTACTGAATAAAGGCCAGGAGCTGAATTAAGGTCTTAGGGCTCATTCAGTTGTCTTAAAAAAAAAAAAAAAATAGTAGTATTGTTGTAGCTGTGAAGCCAAGAAAAGAGCTTACATGCCAAAAACCTTGTGGTTTTGTTTTTTCCCCTTGTTAACTGCTGCTATATTAGTGCCAATCAATCTTGCCTTGCCAACAACAAACTTCTTCATTCCCCAGAAATGACCTTTTCTTTCAAGGCTCTGTCCTTTAGCATTTCTAATACGAAGCGTGTTTCAGGAAAGCGGCAGTCGATGCTGTTGTAATGATTCTGTGCCCTGCCTCAGCCTTGGGGATCACTGCAGCAGGGAGCTGACTGAAGCAAACCCTGTGTCATTTTCATATAGCTGTGGATGTAAAATCTGTGCTGCTTTTGTGATTAAAAAGAAAAAAAAAAAAACAACAGCCCACTAGAAATAGAAACCCACTGGCCAAGAACTTCAGGGCAGCAGGTCTAAAAGGCAAGTTTTCCGAGTTTGTTCTGAAGCTTGCAGATACCTAAGCTCACCTGCTAAGTGGGTGTCCTTCTGCAAGTGCTCTCTTTTTGCTTTTGTCTCATCTGTGGCCTTCCTAGGTTGCTGAAGTTTTAATAGTATTCAAAGCATTCTGATTAATGCCGCCTTATATCTAATCTCCGCTCTTGATGATTTCCCCATCTGATACGAAGCAATTTATTTAAAGAACCCTTGGACTGAAAAGGCCATTTAGTCTGGATTCAAAGTTAAATTGACTGAAACACCTACTCAAGTATTCTTCTTGCAGAAGGGCAAATGGGATCACTGAAAAAGCCCCTGCTGTTTCCAAAATCTCTATGAAACTCTTTTTTTTTTTCCTTCTCTTGAGCTTCATGTAAGATGAGATGTGTCATGTAAGTTACGCTCCTCTGGCTGGGTGTTCTTAGCATCCACTGTGGTGGCACAAGTCTGTCTTATCACCATTCATCAAAGCCTAAATGGATATGTCTTATCTTTGTTTCCCAGCAGTGAGACTTTTTCAGTGCTTCTTAAAAAGAACCAGGAGAGGAAAAATAGTGTGAAGAGAATTGTGTTGTTTTCAACTACCAAATTAGCAGTTTCGGTTGTAATTAGCTGGCTGATGGAGTTGTTAAATGTAGCAGACCTTTTGGAAACTATATTGTATGTACAGTTTGTAGTAAACTGGAACCTGAATAAATAGCTTGAGGTTATGTGAGCTTAAAACAAGTAGGCTGTATGTTACATTAACTGAGCAGTACCCTTCCTTAAGGAATGGTAAGGCCAGTTTTTCTATCTGCTTTGATTGCTTTGCATAGTCAAGGTCTATGTATTTACAATAGACATTTACAAATGTTGAACATCATGCAGCCCTTTGTGCTGGGGTAATATCATAACCAGAGACCAGCTCAGCTTTCAGTTACGTACATGTTTTCCCTGCTTCAGTATTTTCAGAGCTTAACAGGATAAGACGGGAGTTTAAGAGAAGTTACATGCTTCTGAAGTGCATCTGACACTTTTAAGTTCTTGAACTTTAGCAGGAAAAGATCTTAAAAAAAAACCCGACCCCACACTGTTCTTTTTCATGTTGAAACAAGTCCATAAAATTTAACTCTGTGCATTTTAATTTACACTGTAAATGTAAACTTTTAATCCATAGGATATATTAGCTGCATTACATTATACTTGAGAGAGACCTTTATAAAACTGCAAAGCCATCTGCTAGTTGTTTTTAAACTAGAGTATTGGTGATTTGACTTCATTCTTCATCCTTAATTTCATCACATGGCAGAATAGTGCCATCCCTCTGCAATGCTAACACCTTTAGCAAGCACTGATCTAAAAACACCAAAGGAAGTCAGCATCTTCCCTCACCTTGTACTTGCCTTTCTACAAGCTTTGTGATTCTAATCACTGCAAATCTGGGCAAATCAGAATCAGTAGTAATGCCACTGAAAGAGTATTTGAAAATAAGAATATAATTAGAAGATACAAAATGTATGCAGAAGCGCAATGAAGAGGTGAACATTAGTGAGTTTCGATGAAATATCTGCATCTGTTTAACCATTTGTAATCTCAACATGGTGGTATTTCATTTGTTTTTGGGATGCATTGTTGCTTTAAAACCAAGGACAGAAAACTTTAGTCTTTGGATGTTAAGTGTCTTGCCTCTTGAGGTCATCAAGCTTCCTCTTGTAGTGACTGCAGAGGTGGAGAAGTCCTTCTGTCACCTCAGTAGACAATTCCTGTCATCTGGCCTTGTTCTGCTGGCTGTATGGGAAGCCCAAAAGGCAAGTCACACTTGGTACCTAACATAGGTAGCTGTAGCCTGTGGGATGAATTCCAGCCTCAATACCCTGTCGACTTCTGTGGGCCTAAATCTCCCAAATGGCCAAGAGACTTGAGAATACGCATCTCCTTTCTTAAACAATAAGTCATAAGGGCAGAGTTTTAGTTCAGCATTGGGAACTCTCATAGGGGCACTACTTTTTTTGACATTTTTGGCATCTGTCACTACATATAAATCAGTTATTCTGAAGTGATTCCACATGTGGCTAAACTCCATTGTAAACCTCCTAGCCCGTGCTTACGTAGCACTGTGGTCCGGAAGGGACTTCCCCCTTCCCATTCAAATTCAGTAGCCTCTTACAAGGGTTGTGCCTGACCTTTTGCTATTAGGTGATGGAAATGTGAACTTCTCTTTTTGCACCCTCTTTAAAGCTATTCCAAGTGCTAGTTGCTTCTGCATATGTTTTATGAACACAAGGGGACATTTATGAAATGGTTGTATATCACACGTGTTTTAATGGAAACTTGAGACAGATTTTCTCAGCTTCCCTTAACTCTCTGTTCTTAAAGGCCAGATGCTGAAAAGGTTTAAAAAATGGATCTGCCACGCTCAGAATCTTAAGAATTTGCACACAATCAATTTTATACTCTCAAGTAGTTTGCTGAATGCAAAAAGACTAATGGCAGCTGCTTGTAGGACTAGTGCTCAGGCCTGGATTCTTTCTGCTTTAGGAAGATTAGGTTTGGGGACTAAATTAAAGTACCAGATTAGGAGTTTGCTCAGACTAGGCTTCCAGCATAGTCAGGAGATGATCTGAATGCTCATCAGGAGGTGCCTCCTTAATCTTCATTGCTTACATGCACAGCTCAGAAAATTAGATGTACGGATACCTAAATTTAGGTGGGATAAATTAGATACCTGGTTAAGATAAAAAATATATGGCTTACCTAATGAATGTTCAAGCAGTGCAGGCCCAGGGTGAAGACAAGGGCCAGCCATAATCACTAATGACTCTACCTAACAAACAGCAGGAGCTCTGAAACGGCACCACAATTTCTCCTGCGTTACTTTGCTCCTGTTCATCCCTTTCTGTCCACACGGGGAGTGAGGCTGCTTTAATTGGCCTTTGATGGAAGCAGACCACGGGATGGCTACTTGGGCCCATTCAATCACAGGCCTGTGCAGAGTCAAATTAAAGGATGGCGAGGGCATGCAGACGCTCCAGAGAAGAGTCATCCACTTTCCTATTTGAACGCCCGCAAAAAGAAAGAATTTGTTTCCCTGAATAAATGCCACATGGAGGTGCCTTCTTTCCCTTCTCTGCTGGAAAAGGATTTTGCTGAATTACTATATGAGCTTGATCTTCCTAATCTGTAGCTATTTCTGGGTCCACATGGAAGTTGGAGAGATCAATACCTTCAGATATCTCCCTTCCCCCAGTAAAAACGCAACAACAGCGACCATTCAAAGAAAGGCGTACTCCGGGAATGTCTGCAGTCAAGCAGACCTTTTAGTCTGGACACACTCTTTCCCAAAGTGTAGTTTAGTTTGGTGCTTGTATGTAATTTGTAGCACACAACCATTTTTAAGACTTTATTTACTGTAGGGTTGCTTTCAGGGCATGAAATTTGATGGCCAGAGCCTGATCTGACTTCAGATGATGCAGTCCCTTATTTTTTTTCAGTTTCTGATTCCCAGACTTGTGTGCTCTTCACTTTATTACTTAGATAATTTTACTCCCAAGTACTTTTTTACCATTGCATTTTAGGTGACGAAGTATGAAGAAAGATGGCTTTTTTTTTTTCTTTCTGGCGTGGTCTGCATTTTATGTCTCCGTCAAGTGCTTTTCTAAAGCTGTTTTTCCCAGACTGTGTGTTTTGCATGGGTGGGACAGTGGGTTATTGTTAGCCTGTTAGACACAACTCGGTTTGAATACCCTTCAGTAGTTTGTGAGGCAAGTCAGCTCTATTTGCATTTGTTCCAGTCACAAAGGTTTATAGGTCAGCAAAGGCTGGCTGGAAAAATTCAACATGCCAATGCACTATTCTTCTATGGTTGTCAGGAATTCAAACGTGCTGGTTTTTATATTTCTTCTTGGTCATGAATATATGATAGCACAGTCTGAAGTCGCTTTGTTTCTTTGGAGCTTGGTACCAGCTGGGACTAAGATGGAGGACGTGACTTGATGCCAGCTTTCCCCCCCACCCCCCTCCCTCCTTCATTTGCCCATACTAATCAGCAGCAAATCAAATGTCAGTACATCTGGAGGCAGTGAGAGGGCAGTGCTCACCAGTGCACTGTATTGATGCTATTATTTTTTTTTTTCCTCTTCTGTGAAAAAGAGTCCAGCTGAATAAAAGATGACATTTGTCCTTTCATTGAAAATATTGCATTAGCTTAATCTCCCTTCTGGTTTGGGTTTGGGTTTTCCCTGGTTTTATTTGGCTACGTTTGGGTTACATCCTGAAGTGTTTCCTGCTTAGCTACGTGCAAAGACTATGTGGAGATCTTCATTTGTGCTTGAACGGACAAAGAATAGGCATCTTGTAGAATCCAGGACTTCAGAGGCCATTCGTGTAGCTTTAGTGGTCACATGTAAAGATAATAAGCAAAAACAACTTGAGATATACCGGGTGCCTGGTCTTTTGACAACTGGCACTCAAAGCTTCAAATATATATAAGAAAAAAAAGTAAAAAAAAAAAAAAAAGTCTTCCTCAAAGAAAGCATTTCCTTAGCTTTGTTTTTCATCTACCAGTTTTGCAAGAGGTTTGGCCTTTTGCAGTTCTTAAATTGAAATATAGATTTATCCCCTGTAATTTGATTCCACCCAAACTGCATTTTGAATTTTAAATGGTGTGTCTGAATACATTGTGAGGATGCTATCGCAGGTTTGTTAGCAGCTGACATCTCATTTCCAGGCGAGCTTACTGTGCCCCATTGCTCTGAAACCAGTAAGCCCTTCTCGGGTTTATTTAAAACTCAGCCCCCAAAATTGTTTGTCTTTGTAGTTGTATCTTGAGCCCTGAGATTTTTCTTAAGAGAAGTAATATAATATGCCAGATCTCCTGTTAATATGCTCATTGAAATGCAAACAGTGACCTTTCTCGGTCTGTTTTAAAGAGACTTTCTGCAAAATATGGACTGTTTTGAGCAAAAGGGCGGCACGGGCAGGGAAGGTTGCATCTGTAAACGGGAGAGGCAGCAGCTAAACCTCACACTGATGCCTCCATTTGAAGCAGCCAGGGAGACCCGTTTACTTTTGAATGCACGACTCGCTGCCAAGTTGGCACCATCTTTCATGTTTATAGATTTAAATTCAGCACATGGCTTTAACTCTTCAGCTGCACTAGCTGCAAACAATTACCCCAAAACAAATGCTTAGGTATAATCAGTTCATTGTCTTACCCATGCCAAGTTGCATCTGACCCTTTAGAAATACGATTGAGAACGTTATTTTGAAATGCCATATTGGCTAAGACACATGCAAATAGCAAAAGCGTGCTTTAAATGGAAATGTTTACAAATATTAAACCTTGCTGTGAAAAAGCATCTCGTAAAATAAACATGCAAAGAATCATGTAATGTATTAATGGGAAGATACGGTGTTTGACAGATGAATCATCAAAAAAGATTCCCCAGTTGGAATAATACTAATAAACTAATGTTGTCTGTGCACCTCCCTTCTTAGCCTATGCAACTGCTAACCTGCTGCAGACAGCATAAACCTGTCAGCAGTTAGAAATCCAGCTGGGAAGAACGTTTCATAACTTGGGGTGGCTTTTTTATTTTTAACTCTTAAAAAATCCGTTCAGTTACAGGATTGCTTTAGCAAAAAGATATTTCAGTCGGTTTTGACTTTTTTTTGGTGGGCAAACACTTCTACAACACGCAGAAATTAATTTCTCAAACACAACCATGATTGAGTTGTTTAGAACGCTTTCAGCAATCAGATACATACTTCTTTCTGGCTTTAATAGTTAGTAAAGGAGCAGTAACAGGCTAGCTGCAAAGGTAGTCATGCTCTGAAATCAAATTTGAATCTTAGCTTCAAAATGGGCAAAGAAACATTTAATATGGTGATGTGAGTGGCTACACAGTGGAAGTGTATGCTGAATCCTATCAGCTCCAGTCACTGCTAAGGTTTGGCTACGGACAAAGGAACAAGTAAACACAATGCTGAAGTTTTTATCTGCAGCCCTTTAGCCTGATCAGACATTTCTTCTAACTTGCTCACATGCTTCTTACAAGTACCTTAATTAAGGCTCTACTGGTTACATAGGTAGTAAGTTTGTTACTAGCTGTGTTAAATCGTATTGTAATTACAACAGTCATTTGTTTGTTGTTTTTTTTTTGTTGTTGCTACACTTATCTTTTTTTCCCCAACAACTTGCAAGGCATAAAGCACTCTGGACGTGGCAGAACAGTTATTTCATTCAGTAATTATTTCATTTAGCATTAACTTCAAGTAGTGACTTATCAAAGGATTCGGTGTAATCAAAAGGTAATTTGAGAAGTCAGAAAGCATGTCTGCAGAGTCATATATCCTTTCTGTGGTTTTAAATATTTTCATAATCGTGGATGCAATTGAGCACGTGGGAAAGCCCCTTGTAGCTGGCTCTGAAAACAGACGGAGATCAGCAAAACATCCAGGCTGCATTACAAACATGTAAATGTATTCTGATTAAGAAAAATTTCTCTTACATTTTCCTCTCAAATCCTGCTGAGTGTACTGGTACAGTAGACACTTCGAGAGGATGGTCGTTAGTTTACACTCAAGACTCAGTCATTCTTTCACAGTGCATTTAGATTTACCATATTAATAATTTCTTGGCATTGCTGTTTTAGTTCACGTGTGTGTGTGTGTGTGTGTGTGTGTGTACATATGTGCTCTTTGTTGTTCCTGAGATTCGAAGGAGGTGAGAAGCACGCGGACTGAATAGTTTCATACTCTGTAGCAGTTCACTCACTGTAGAACAGAGATTTGTTTTTATAAAAATACACGCTGCTTTCTGACCTAGTGTGAAAAACACTTTATTTCTGCAAATGCTAATGCAGGGGAAAGCAGCTGTTATGGTAGCTCGTGCTTTGATTCGGGTGGGTGTTTCCATCAGCTCTCAAACCCCTTGGATTACTCATAAGCGAGAGGAAAAGTTGTGTCCTGGGTGTCCTGGACTATAGCGGATGCTCTGGGGGTTGCAGCCCTTAACAGGGGAAGAATCGGAGTGTTTGTGTGTGTGTTTATGCAATTGGTTGTGAATAGGGGAGGGAAAAGACAGAAATTGCTTATTGATGTTTGTGAGCCACGGAAAAGGAGGGAGAAAGCTACTGACAGATCACAGTAATTTTGGATGAAGACAAATCCTTTAATTACGTGTGTGCAGGGTGAGGACACTGCAGAGATCCCATGGTTAAGGCTGTTGTGAGCTTTTGGTTTTCCAGAGAGAAAAATTTAAAAATCTTAATAAATCAACCTTTGAGAGTTGTTGTTTTATTCTGAGGTGGGAAAAGGAGAGGAGATGGGATTATCTGGTCCTTTGGATTTCTTCTATTCTTTTGTTTTAAATGCTGATTTTATCTTTGAGAATTTCTAGCCTTGAATGTTTGATTTGTTTTTTTCTCTCCTATTAGCTCTGCAGTGGGAATGGTGGCTGTGCTGACTCCAGAAATCTGCATACCCTTACTTTGAAGAGGTAGGATGCTTTTGATATTTCACCATTAGAACAAATGGCTATTTTCCTCATTGTGTTATTATGCAATTTATAGACATGAAGAAAAGCTAGCAAACATGACAAGTGTTTACATGCCCTGTTACTGCCAACAGCCTACTGAGCTTCATTTTCTCCAGACACGTTACCCCTGTCTCGGGAGAGGCCCTCATCCCCACCACAGCTTGTCCTTCTTCCCCAGCTTGTGTTCGCCACCCCTCCCCAATTTCCCTATAGAGCCGTGACAGCCTGTCATTGTCTACCGCTCTGAATATTGCGGTGGCAGTTTGCTGCAGGATGCCGACTGATCCCAAGGCCTCTTTCCACCCCCCACCCCCTCTCTTCTGTGTTTTCTCCCCACCTCAAGTCCAACACTGAACGGTGTGGGTCCCGACCAAGAACTAGAGTCTGCAAAGGCTGGTCATTGCTAGAATATTTTTTGTGTGTGGTGGATGGTAGAGGAGCTAACGACAGATTTTAGCTGTCAATTCTGAAGACAGAAGAATTGTCAGAAAATCTCATCTTCTCCATTCACCTCTTGCTATGACTAAGGCACAGTGGGAAACTTAAAGGACAAATTCGGTTGACAAACAGAACTTGGATCCCTGCAAAGGAGACATATTCTCCTCCTGTCAGATCTTTGAAAGATCAGAAAAAAAACTCTTGTTCTGATTAATTTTAGTGTACCCTCTTACATCCCCTGCTTAGGGACACACTGGAAGTAGTCCTCTTCACTAACATGGGGAAAATTATGTTGAACAAGCAGGGAGCGTGCCTGACGCTAATGACGATTCCAGTTTTAGCGGCAGACATTTTTCATTATGAAAAGTCTGGGTAATGCTTCCTGTGCACAAAAATGTACTGTGCAGCTAAACATAGTTTTACTCCTCACATTACCCCCCCATTATTTTGTCTTAATATTTTTTCATTGATTTATTAAATTAGGAAATACTCCTGAACACTTGCTCTCCTTGAATTGAAATGCTCAAGAAAATGGACATTGATTTTACATTTTTGCAATTAAAGTTTTCAAGAACACAATTAAGTTCAAAGTGGAATTAATTTCAGAAAGCATTAATCTCAATTTTTGGCAGTCTAAAACTTACATTTTTATAGAATTTTTCTTGTACTTTACTGTTTGGTCGATGTCTGTGTGGCCCACTTGCATAATGAAGTGTAACCTCTAAGTAGATAAGACTACAGAACTCAACACTTTAAATATATTTAATTATATTGAAGCAATAATCATGGCACTGCTTGATAATCCTTTTTTATTTCTGCCACATATAGTAAGGATAATTCTTGTGTAGACAAGCAAGGGTTCTTTGAGGAATTGGTGTGGAGAAGAGTCTTTTCACTGCCCATATGCAAGACCTCCATCTGTTTGTCTATTTTGATGAATCACAGAATATGAAGTTCAAGTCTAAAGCATATACAACAACAGTTAAATCTGAAAAAGGGCATCTTGGTTTGTCTTTGTTGTCTTGCATTGTTGGTTTTGCCACAACAGAGGTAATGAAAGGGAGCACAGGAGCCCTGAGCATGTCCCATGTACAAAATGTCTTCCTTGCTAGTATTACTGTGTGGTGTTTCCCACCGAATTTCTTTCTGTAATAAGGAATACTTAACAACAACAACAACAACAACAACAACAACAACAACAACAACAACAACAAAGTGAAATATAATGAGTTTTAATTGTGAAGACAGTCCTGTCCCAGTGCACTGTTTCGTAGCAGTCAAATCTAAATGGGGATGGGATTGAGTGTGGAAGCCACTGAGTGGATGGGATGGTGTACCTGAAGCTCAGTCCATGGTGAGGCCTGGGAGAAGAACCCAGGGTAGAAAGGTGGTGAGGCAGAGGGGAAAAGTGGTTGCTTTCCTTGTATCAAGGTCTGTATTGGCATGAACCCTCCTCATCCTTCTGCTGTCACCAGGTAAATACCAGCCTCATTACTTTTAACTGGACTGTGAGAAGGTGCAAGCACAGACTGAGAATGATTAAATAACGATGTGGTGGAGAAGCAGGCTGAAAAGTCAGCAAGAGCATTGTCAGCCTTACAAAATCCATTTCTTTTCCTTACAAAATGAGGGATTTGCACTTGTTGCATTTAGCAGGCTTGCGTTTCCCAGACATGAAACTGAGTTAGGTATATTGTATATAGTACCTCTGGGATTTTGTTTGACATAACCAAAGGATTTTCACTTCACGGGGAATGTGGGCCTGGAATGTGGCCAGTTCCGACCGCTTTGTGTAAATTTTGGGTGTCTGTGAAAGGGAAGATGCAATGCTTGGTTGGGGCTCCTTCTGGCATGCCTCGCTAGGAGGCCTCGCTTTTCTTCCCTTGGTGGGGTTAGTGTGCTGTTGCTGGAGGGAAAGCTCTAGCTACCCACTCCTTATAATTTGGAGAGGCTATTAAAAGAATAATTGCCATTAAAGATTAATACTGTTTTAATTACTTTAATGATGGTGAGTCTAATTCTGCAGCCATTTTCTTTCTTTCTGTGTATGCATGCATTTCTAGAGAATTTCAAATTGTGAGAGAGAGGTAGGTGAGCTGAACAGTTGATTCTCAGAGGCACTTTATAATGCTTCACCTAGAAAAGCGTACCCCTAAACAAAGAGAAAATGAACAAAACCCCTACAACTGAATGTAGTTAGCTCTTTTCTGATGAACGTATATATACATGACATAAGCTTCCACGTATACATACTGGTGGTATATGCATGCCATAGATTTATTGGGTACTATCCTGTCTAGCAGTATGGTGATAACAACCAGATAAAACACTTTTTGTGCATTTTTTTCATTGATCCAGTTCTTTCCTGACTTTCTCTATTCCAGAGTACTCTGTTACCTCAGAAATGCAGAAATCACACTCACAGAATTGTAGGGGTCGGAAGGGACCTCCAGATATCGAGTCCAACCCACCTGCCAAAGCAGGTTCCCTAGAGCAGGTCACACATCTAACAGAAAAATCAACAGCTACCACAAATATGTAAAGAATCAAATAAATAAGTAGTGGCAGTATTTAGTCTCAGGTCAGTGGTACATTTTTAGGGTCTGATAACTTGGCAGAAAAGAAGCAGGGAATTTTGTTCATCAAGTGACACTCACTTGAGTACAAATTATGACTTTGAGCTATAAAAGTCTCAAGATAACAGACTTTGAAAAATCACAGCATTCCATCGTGTAAGAAACATTTACAATATTGTTAGGGAGTTTAACACCTACTAGCACTCTGATCTTCTCCCAGCAGAACTTCTGGTGACTAAAGTAACTGGTTTTAAAATGTGGAGACTTAGAAGTAGTGCCCAGTAAAAATTCCAAACACCCTAACAGATTTTTAAAATAGGTTTCTTTCTGCATGCTAGGAAGGTATGACTCAATTTTAGTTTGTATCAGCATTTCTGAAATTGGCTACACCACAAATGGCTTGTTAACTATAACAACAGGTTTTAAGTATCAGAAAGATTATTTCACAGGTATACCTGTCACTGATGGTCAGTGAGGGCCAGTTGCCTGATGCCCCCAGTGAGACATCTACAATTCCCCCATTTACTGTACATTCCTGGTGTTGGTAGAGGGAAATTGTTAAGGACTGTGTGATTCTGTTTCTGCAAGGAAGTTCCTTGCCTGGCTCTACAGCACAGCGTTTTAGCCTGACGCAGTTCCTGATTGCAGGGAGATGCTCTATAATTGTACAGCATCGACTGATGATAGATGCTATCACGCTTCACTCTAGCATGTCAGATGTCCAAACATTTGCCTGAATAATATTGTTAAAGATTCTATTGTTATCGTAGTTTATTCGTTACTTGAAAGGATTTTAAAACAGAAAAATGAATTCACTTGCTAACTGCTAACACATCCTCTGAATGCTTCTGAATAGCTGCTGGCTACTGGCTTTGAATGTAATGCTGTACTGGAGTTCAGGCCAAATCCCCAACAACGGTGCTGGAAGTGTCTGTGCTACAAACCTTTATGGATTTATAAGGGTCATCTTTATAGAAGCGAGCTGAACTCTGTTGATGGTGTGCACTGGCCTTTTCAGCCTTCCAAAGGCAGAAGATGCTCCAGTGTATCATTTGACAGATGATGCAAACACCAAAACATCCTCTGGCACCTCAAAATTGGTGTGTTAACCCCGTGAATGAAAGGTTGTTTTTCTGACGGTGTGCTTTTAGCCGTCCACTGTGCCTTAAACCTTGCATATCTTGGCTACTTTCTGTCTTCCAACTAGTAGTGGACAGAGAGGACTCGGACCCACTAAGCCTCTTCAGAGACAATATTTGATCTGTACTTTGCTACCCAGGTGGCTCTGCAAAAGCTCCGCATTCAGATTGCCATCCTTCAGCATGTTTGAGTTCTGCTTAGCAAAGGACAGGTGGAAAACGAGGAAAAAATGATTCAACTAGAGAGGCATCTAGATATTAACCAGAGATGACTTAGGAACAAGTATGAGCTTGCCTTCCAGAACCACACGCTCTGCTCTTCCACACCAGATGACTGAAGTGAATGACATCTTGTGCCCCACACAGTCTTTCTCCAGCAAGGTAACAGAACTACATCAAACCTGCCCTCACAGTGATATTTGCCTCCGTGCCTGTCTGTTCCTTGCCCAGGTCCCAGCCCGATGTAAAACAATCTAGCTGAGTTACAGGCCTGTGCCAGCCAAGCAAGGGATCTCCTTGGAAGTCTGGGAAGAGAGGCACAGGGAAGCTGTTTGCTGTGGTTCGCTTCACAGGGGTTATGCTTTGTCAGCTTAGTAGCAGCTGAACAAGTGTTTCCTTGTGTGAAATCCTGAGTCCTTTCAAGTCCTAAGGAGTAAGGCCATCCACCGGAGAGGGGAGTCGGACCTGAGGGAGTTACACACTGACATGGGTTTGCTTCGTATCCCATTGGCAACCTTCGGTATTCTCCTGAGCCTCAACAGATAAATGGTCTGTGTGGTGTCCGACACCACACAGACCATAAGGACTTCTGGGTGAGCGTTTGGGCTGTTTTGGCAGGAGGCCTCCTCATGGAGAGCTCGGTGCCAGCACCTCTCTCTCTTCCCTCTGCTAGGAAGCCTGAGCTTTCACACCCCCGCTCCCTGGCGCTGGAGTGGTGCGGCGGAGGGAAAAGAGTGATTTCTCAAGTGCTGCTTAAGCCATTTAGCTTGCTTCAGGTGAAAGAAAACCTCTCAGACAACATCCACGCACCACGCGGTAGCTAGTGTCTGGGGGGAGAGAGGGAGACAGAGGATCCCGGGGAGGCTTACAGTAGAAGAGGAAACTATCTGAAACTCCCATGTGAGTCACGCGCTCGTAATTTACATGAGGGTTTTTCATGCATTTTACTGGGGATGGTGCTGGGGGAATGAAAAATGCTTGAGACTCATATGTATATATATATATATAAAAAAAAATTCCTTCGTGCCTGGTTTTTCACCATGTATAACTTTCCACCTTTTTGTAATAAAGCATACATGAAGAGCAGATCAGATGAAAAAGTGATTACACCCTGTTGTAATGTCAAAAATATGCTTGTTCAGCAAAACATGTTTTGAAATACTGGCAAAAAAGCAGCCTGCTAAGTTCAGGCTGGAAGCAGTTTACATAGTTTCTGAGACTGTTTCCTCTACTGTTCAATATATCAAGAACTCATAGTGCCGCAGCAACTAGTATGTTTCTGCCTCTAGAATATATCTCAAGAACAAAAGCCATTGTTTCAAAGTAGCATGAACTTGCTCCCCATCTACACATATAAAGAATAACTGAGCAATAATGGGATTATGTTTTGTAAACAAGCCTCATGCTAGAATTTTTTTTTTAATCTTAAGTTTTTCTATTTAAAAATTGGTAAACTCTATATGATGAGTGCACTAAATACAAATACCAAACTAGAGTATCTTGTTCTTTTGTTGTTGTTATTTCTTTTACAGCTACCAATGTAAGAAAACATATTTTAAAATAATTTTATCTATTTAATATTTTTATGGCAGAAAATCCTTATTGAGATTTCCCATTTAAAAATAATCTTTCACTAATTCAGAATTCATTGAGAAATTTCAGGCTGATCTACTATATGCATTAAAAAAAGGAAAATGTTTAATTTAGTAACCTGCTGATTGTAGAGTGTTTTTCTTTAATTAATACTCTAACTGTTTGTAGCTGCTGTTGTCTACTCTGAACTGCAGAGGAAACCCTTAAAAGTTTTTACTTCAACTAAAAATTGAAAATCTATGTTAAAAATGTGTAAGATTTTTATTTAATTTGTAAAAAGGGCCCTTGCCCTAAAGGCTTGAGAGGCGAAGTCTGTCTTTGCTCAGCCCTTAACACACTCGGGCCCAAAGTTATGTACGTACTGCAGTATAACAGTTCAGTAATTCGGTAGCTTCAAACTGCGTGGTATATGGCAGCTTCTTTTAAACCAGGAGAGAAAAAAATTCTTGTAGGTTTTAAGTGGGGTGTGTATCTCAAGTGAACAGAAAGTACTGGATATAAAAGCTTCCATTTACTTTTTAAAATAATTACCCTGGTCTTTCCCAAATAATTGCAATTTTCTGTTCGTTTTCTGCTAATTGCATGTGCAGACAGATCCAAGCAAAACATCTGTGGTGGCTCTAAATAGGAGAATTTCCTACCAAGCAGTCAAGATCCAGATGAGTTTTGTCCTGTTTTAAGCTCCTTCCGCTCTGAGATTTGAATCCCAGTTAACATCTTTCTACAGAAACAGCACACCATTTCATAGGTTCTGCTCACAGTAGAAATCATATGTGAATTCACAGAAGCTGTGCGAATTTCCGCTGTGAAATACAGGATTAACACAAATTAGTGTGTCTTCTATTATTTTTACTCAGTGAAGAAGAAAAAATTCCCACATATTTTGCAGCTTTAAATTTTGAAATGATAAAATTTAAAGACGGGTAAGACAGTTTTAGGGTTATGTTGTGCTGTGGTTGGTAAGTTCCCTGTGAAAGGTCTATAATTCTCACTAATCTTCATACAATGAGATTTCATCATAGAAAATTCTAAGTAGGTTTAGGTAGGATGGCAGTTTTTGGATTAAATATAATACTACTTAAAATAGCGAGGCGGAAATATAAAAGCAAATCTAGAAAAGCCAATAAGGCATGAATCATTCAATAAAATAAGTTCTAATGGTAGAAGTGTATTATGGTAGAGTTAAAGTAATCTTTGATGTTTGGGGTTTTCATCACCTGCTAGGTTTTGTATAAAATTTCAAGTTACAGCTCCTGGAAACAGATTTTGATTTCCTAGATTTATATCTGCCTGTGAGAGCTTCAGTCACAAGTATATTTAGTTTGGGAGCAGACCAATATGGATTTATTTTACAACAGACACAATGCTAGGAGTCCCATACAAGCTTGTGAATGAACTTCTGACAGATGTATCCGTGTATGAAAACAAGCAGGCAGAATGTGCTTGGCCACTTCTTCAAATGTCAGAATAACCTTAAAAATGCAATTGAATTAACACTGACATCGCTACTCCACCCCATTTTTTGTTATTTATTTCATTTAAAAATAATTCAAAAGTTAATCTGTTTAGACTAAAAAAAAAACATGGAAGGTATCTTCTAGTGTCAGCATGCATCCTTACATAGGGGAAACTAATGACATCTGACAAAATGCATAAACATTACTTGTCAAGCAGTCCCATGCTAGAAGTAAATTCATAAACAAACAGCCACATTTCAATAACAATGTGTGTTGTGAGAAGAAGAAACAAAAGCTAGGAAATAAGTTAACACTTAACTAGACGGGTTTCCTTTTCCAGTTGGTTGATTTTAACTTAATTTAATTCACTGAACAGGAACTGATTTGGAGTGTTTTTGGTTTTTTTTTCACTTCTTCCACTACTTTTATACTTGGATATTGGCCTTACTTCTCAGGAGTGTATGTCTTGTTCCAAAATATGTGAATGCTGTTCTTAGATGGTTTAGTTAAAAATAATATTACTTTTATTCAGTCTATAAGCTCCAGTTGAGTGTTTGGGAACCACATTAAGATGGAAGCTCCAGGATTTTCTCATCTCCTATCCACTTCTTTTTTTCTTTCACTTGCCTTTTCACTTTTCAAAATTATCAGTGTGAGTTGTAAACACAGCAGCTTTGAACACTTGCTAGTTTTTCTTCATTAAATCACTTACCAGTTTAATTTTTCCCTAATTGTGAGGGTGCAGGGAGGTAAGTTGTACCTTTTCCAAATAAACAGATTTTTTAAAAATGAAAATTTTAATCAGCAGTAACCTAACATTCTGTAAGAAAATGAAAGACCTTCTTCAGGTTGGTTTGGGTTTTTTTCATTGAAAATGCTCACTAACTAGCTAACAATCCTGGCTTGTTTAGGACATTTCTTCTGTGTAGGTCAGCTAGGATTCCACAGTGTGGTTCCAGCATAGTTTTTGAGTACATTTCTTCAGAAGTTGTACAGGGGTCTGGAGATATAGCAAAAATGGAAAAAAAACCCCAAACCACTTTGTAGGAAAGAACTTGAATTTTTGTTTCTCCAGATCAGAAGTGTGCCTTGAAAATTATACTTGAATCCTTTGCAGATTCTGTTTGGACCATTTGAACTGTTTCCCTCCCGGAATCAGCTTTTCGGTCTTGGTCAAGCTTGTCCTGAGCAAGGTTGTTTTCAGATTATAGCACTGTACTAAGAGCATTTCACCCCAAACGGTCATCACTATTCTGTTGAGAAGATGCTGGGCCTTGTATTAGAAACCATATCATTAACATTTTGCCCATTATCATCATAGTTTGAGAGTAGTTTGTGCCAAGCATATCTACAGGCAGCTCTGCTGCTTCACTAAGGCATACTGCATCTCCTGTTGGAAACAGCATCTCGTGTTGGAAACTTCAACACGCTGCAGTTGAAGTTCTTTGCTGTTTGCATCATTCTATGATGTAGAAGCTTAATCTTCCCTGCCTTTTGGTGCTCAAGGTTTCCTGTTGTTATGAAAACAAAAAGGTACTTATGGTTAGATCTCTTTGCAGTGAGCTCTTGCAAAAACAATTTTCTTTTCAAATACCCTGACTTTTAATTTCCCAACTCATGTTTCTTGTGATTTTTGGATTTATCCCACTTGAGAGTTTTGCTCCCATAGCTAGGGTAAAGCAGCACTGCAAATTGGAGCGTCTCAAAGACGCCCGTAGAAGTTAACATTAGCATTCATGTTATACAGGTTTCTTTGAGTAACAATTTTCTTCAGCTCTAGGAACTTAAAAAAACTTCAGCATTTAAGAAACAAGGATGAAAAGTCAGCAGATGCAGAACAAACTGAACAAAGTGCTGCTAGAATTACAGTCATCCTAAATAGCAACAAACTCTGATATCAACGGACTTTCCAGTAAGAGCACTACTGCCTTCCCCATGCTGCCCTGACTGTGTACATTCCCACCTGTGGCAGCATAAAAGCAATGTGCATTCCCTGTGGCCTTTCAGTCTTTCTTTTGTGAGAAATGACTAGGGAAGCTGATGATGCTTTGGACTGGCAACTGTTTCTGATGGTCACTTGGTGGTGCAAGCACTTGCCCTCGGTTCAGAGCACCGGAGTCAGTCCACGTGGACCCGTTGTGCAAGCATCAGTTACTGTGAGTCATAACCCATGCATATTGTGTTCCACTCCCAACACCAAAAGAAGGGAAAGCTCAGCAATGCATTACACCTCCCCCTAAGGCGTTACTGGTATTGCCAACTCCTCACTTCAAAATTTATGAGTCAAACCTCCTCCAATTCTTAATATTTACTTAAAGATATCGAATGATAGAAAATAGGTTTCAAAGCAGATTTTATTTTCTATTGTGTTCTGATACTATAATGCTAAGAGAAGGAGTTTTGTTAAACTGGGATAGTATGAAATGGCTCTCTAATGCATGGTATTACTTGCTTTAAACTTTGCCTTTACCAGTGGAAGAGGTGTGTGTATTTGGCATAAATACATTAGGTCAGGTATTTTACTTTAGTTTTTTTTAATACACTCGAGTTATAAGTCTTTTAATCTTGGCTCCTCATATTCCCATTTGGTTGTGAACTGTGGCAAGCATTTGCCACCGCCTGTGAAATCCAGGGGAAAGGTGTTTTCAGTGTACAGTGTACCAACACACGGTACTTTATAAAACCAAATAACTTGAAAAGCCAGGTCCTTCATCTCTCCATCTGGGCCCCCAGAATGCATGGATACTTACACCGAATTCTAGCTCTTTAAAGGTAGCGTTTCTACTTCAGCTCACAGGATTTTTGTGAAGATAAATTAATGGATCTGTGTGTAGCATTTGAGGACCACAGCAGTAAGAAGTGCCACAGGAAAACCTTGCAATCCGGTGGGTAGTTTGAGAAGCATCCAGTAAATAACACAGGGGGCTGCACACTGGTCAGTGGGAAGGATACAAACTAGAGTAGCTGCTAACGTTGGCATTGTTTGGTTCAATCCATTTAATGAAGCTGGGATGACACAGAAAAGGTGGAATAACAGGCCTGTGAGGGACAATTGTGTCATACGAGGGCTGTGTACATGAAGTATTGCTGCACGGTAGATTTTATTCCTATTTTTTTCTGTTTGATTCTGCACTCTTTAATCCTGTTTGAACAAGATTAACCCTTGTCTTAATACAGTTTTATCACGTGCACACAAGCATATGTGTGTGTGAATCCACATGCTTGTGCATGTCGATTTTTGTGTATTGGGGGACTGGGGGTAAAAGCAACCTGCATAACCAGAGATTGTTATCATGTAGCAGTCTACTAACATCCAAATGAGTCATCAGGAGGAGTGGAATATTCTGAGCCATTCCACAGCGCTTGCCTACTGGAGCCAACTGATGGCAAAGAGATAAATCTATTTAAAGCACTTCCACAGAGGAACAACACTTGAGTTGTTCATGACTCCTTTCTCTTGACAATGTCCTGCCTTCTCAGCACTGTTTCTTTTCTACCTGCTCCCATTTGCTTCCCCAGCCAAGAAGTCCAGTTACTTGTTGCAAATAGTCTTATCTTCCTTCCTCAGACTGAGAATCTACTCCCACTGTCGGCACCGAACCTGCCTCCCTTGCTCAGCCGGGCTCCGTCAGTTTACTGATGCCCTTCTCCCTTCTTTTTCTTCTCTCCTAGTTTGGTATCTTTAGTTCTTCCTTACTGAAATCAAACAACTTCCACTGGGCTGTCTGGATGCAAGCAGGAGAGATAATAAGAGCCAAAGGCGCGTGTTTCATGGCACCCAGATAGGTGCCTCTGATTGAGCCTAGTTCATCCATTACATGTAGTTCTGGTGTAGGGCACGTGAAGGTTTGATATGCTGTATCATCAGCCTGGGCAGCTGTGAGAGGAAGCAGCATGTTTAGCAAAAGCGTGATCTTTGGGAATTATTCCAGTTTTCCAACTTCAGCAAGTCCCTAGCTGAGCATACGCAAAGTGAAGTCTTCGAACGTTTACAGCCTGTCTAGAATGAATTGGCAAAACCCCCTTCCCTCACAGGCTACCTCTGTGCTAATCTCTGCTCCAAACATGGGGACGCAGGAGCTTCTCAAAGAAAATGTTTCCATAATCTGGCAGCACAGACCAAATGACTGATGCTTCGACAGGCTCTTTCTTGGAAAGGTCTAAGCCATTTGGCTGCAGATTTTCAAGTAAGTTATCCCTGAGGCACACACCTGGTGAAGGAAATTTTCAGCCAGACATTTTAAGTTTGGCAAAGTTTTTAAGCAACTGAAAATGCAGTCTTATATTAGGAGGTAACTGGCAATCATAACAGTTGGCAGTTGTGCTAGCCCAACCTATAATATTTTTGGATCATTTAGCAATGTAGAGAAGATTTTTAAGGGAGCATTTTTTCTGTTAGAATTTAGTAAGATACAACTGTGTGGCTTCCTCATATTCCTTTGAGCTACAGTGCACAGAGAGATCGTTTTAAGCAAGCATGCTGCATTGGGCATCACCAGCCAGTTCCCATGAGCTTCGTAACACTGAGAAGTCTGTAACTGAACGTGTATGTAAGAAATGAGAAAAAAAATTGTTACTGACTTTTCCAGTTTTAACACCCTCAGTATACCTTTAATTATATTAAGAACATAGAAACACATGCTCTAAAAATTATTTTAGAAATGAGAATTTAAAGTCTCACCAGTATGTTTCATCTATGTGTGTTTAACCTTGGTCAGCATAAGCTTTGACAATGTCGTGCTCTTTTAACTGAGAGAAAAGCAGTAAATGTACAAGAACATTCATAATCAGGAACATTTTGGCACATACAACTTGTTTTAAGAAAGTATTTGGTGTTCATATTTGTGACTGCACTTAGCAAACCTGGTAAGAGAGAAGAGCAAGCTTTTTATTAATTACAAATCAAGCATTTATAAATATTTTTACAGCTAAAGGATTATATCCTTCAAAGAATCCTATAGCCTGTAAATAGTTTAGGCCTGCCTTTGTAAGCCTTTACGGGCTGGGATTTGTCAGTGTGCTGTGTTTGTTTACTTTCAGATGCCATCTCAAACGCAAAACACCAGGGTGTAACAAGTTGCTCTTCATATGGCACAGTGGAATACATGTTACTGTGATCTCTGAAGGGGGTGAGCATTTCCTTGATGGTGGTAGTCACGGAATGATTTTGGTACACTGCCCAGCGTGGGTTCAGGTATTACAGGGATAAACAGATTACACCCAGTAAAAACGTTTATGGAATGTTGGTAGCAGGAAGGAAAACACAGAAATTTGGTCATCTCCGATCAGTTACCAAATGTGTTAGAGGAAACTGAGGGACTCTGGTAGATGTGTGTATACCGTATAGATGTGGGAAATGTCTTTCTAATACCAAACATCTAGTAGATGCTATCAGGGTCCTAAAATTGGGGCACTGTAAATGGCTTTGTTTCATTTTGCAGTCTTTCCTCTCTGTCCTTGCTCAAGACAATTAATGTGCTGCCAATGGGATTGCGGCTCATCAAGACAAACTCAGTACTGGGTTGCAAATTGACCACATAAAGCACAACCAGTCTAATAAAGCATAACCAGCACCTTGAGTACTGTGTTCAGTCCCGGGCCACTCACTGCAAGAAGGACATTGAGGTCCTGGAGCAGGTCCAGAGGACAACCAGGCTGGTGAAGGGTCTGGAGAAAAAATCTTGTGAGGAGCAGCTGAGGGAGTTGGGGGTGTTTAGTCTGGAGAAGAGGAGGCGGAGGGGAGACCTTATCACTTCCTGCAATTACCTGAAAGGAGGTTGTGGAGAGGTGGGAGATGGTCTCTTCTGCCAAGTGACCGGTGATAGGACAAGGGGAAATGGCCTCAAGCTGCACTAGGGCAGGTTCAGATTAGATATTAGGAAGCAATTCTTCACTGGAAGGGTTGTTGGGATGTGGCACAGGCTGCCCAGGGAGGCGGTTGAGTCACCATTTCTGGACGTATTTAAAAGATGGGTAAATGAGGGATATGGTTTAGGAGAGGACAGGTACGGTTGGGCTCGATGACCTCAGTGGTCTTTTCCAACCCAGTGATTCAGTGATTCATATCTGGATAAATTCAGATTGGTTGAACCACCTGCCAAGTAATATCCAGAATTCATACTCGGGGTAGGGGGAAGGAAAGAAAAAAAAAAAAAAGAGAAGGATGCCTTTAGTTTAGTGCCTGGTCTATCTATTTTGCACATCCCCGGTAATGCTGTGTACTAAGCAAGGGCATTGGGCATTAAATGGAGACGGAGAAGATGAAATCCTGCAGTAACTGTCTGTAGAGCTCGGGGAGGACGGTGAAAATGAGAGTGCCGAGCCTAGGGGCTGGCCCAGGCCGGGCAGGGCAGAGAGGGAGTCGGGCCGGCAAGAGCACCTCGGGCCGGCAGCGCGCTCCTTCCCTCCGCCTCTGCCGTGATGACGGCAGACTGCTGAATCACGCCGGTCACGTGAGCCCGCGCCGGACCCCCGCCCGCCCCCGGCGCGTGTGTGCCCGCCGGCCCGAGCCCTCGGAGCCAGAGCGCTCCCGCCCTCCGCCGGCTCAGCCTCCACACGGCTCAGGGCCTTGGCCGGCCAGTCACGCACATCGAAGGGCCCGAACGGCCAAGAGGCAAACCCCCTTGGGCCCAGGAGGAGCCCGTAACCTCCAAGTCCTTACTCGGGAATTGGGGGGGGTTCTGTGCCGGGGTTTTCACAGCTTGGGTTTCTCTAGAGTAAATTTTACCAAGTATTCAGTAACGAAGGAGTAGTCACAAATAACAGCCTTCCCCTTTGGACAAAAATAATAATAATAAATAATCCAGCATTTGTCACAGTTTGATCTGAAAACTAAATACTCCGGAGAAACAATAACGTGAAGTTGAAGCTCTCTTGATAAATAGTTAAATATTTTGATTACTGTATACAGTGTACTTATTACTTGTCTTCATTTGTGTGTGAGGATCTGAGATTCTGCGTGCCAGTTAATCACAGCATTGCAATGCGAAATATTTTCATAGTTTGGAGCACTCGGATGGCTTGAAATTACACATCTTGCTGGATTTTTAATTGCAATATTTCTTTACATAAATAACTTCGTAAATATTCTTTTAACCCTGCTGCATGAAAATGCATTAATTTACAATCACGCTAAAATTTATAAGCAATTTTTTTCTTTTTTTTTTCTTTTTTTCCTTCCCCCAAATGAAAAGCTAATGATGAGTGGATTGCGGCGAATTCTCTTCATTAGCTCGTGGCTATTCAGAGCCTCGCAAAAGAGCTCACGTGGTTGCCTAACTACACAAAAATAGCAGAATTAATATTCACTTCGAGTTCCCAGGCACCAGCCGGGGGGGCGAGGGGGGAAGGGGGGAGG
>VXBZ01008079.1:843672-983971 GCA_013399135.1 Heliornis fulica | reverse complement strand
GGTGGGTGAATTAATAGCCAACAAAAATAGGAATCGAAAATCTCCGAGAGGCAGCACTGGCGTAAGTGATGGTGCCTCACTGGCCCTTTTGCCGAATATATTCTTAGCGATGGGCGGAAAGGAGAAAGTTGTGGCATACTTTTTATTCTTGTCTTCTCTGCAGACGTTTGAAAGCGTGAAGGGAGGGTGGAGTGTGCCTCTTTTTTTCCTTTTTTTTTTAATTTTTTTTCGTGCTTTTCCCTCCTTTCTACTGAATTATTCATAATGTCAGTGGTGAAGCCAGGACTATTAGCATGCATCAGACATGCTGTTTGTCTGTTTGCTAACATTTTTCATTCAAGACTTGTTAACTACCAGACAAGCTTAACACGCTTCTCTTTTTTTCCCCTCCTCTCCCTCCGTCTCTCTCTCCTTTCCCTCCCTCCCTTCCCTCCCCTCCCCTCCCCTCGCTTCTCCCTTCCCTTCCCTCCCTTTCATGCCACCCCTCGCAGCCGCCCATTGTTGCTGCCGGGCGCTGGCAGCCGGGGGCAGTTGTGGCAGGGGAGCGGGCGGAGGAGAAGCCGGCGCCGGTTGCTAGGTAAGGACCGCCTTCCCCTCCTCTCCCAGGCCTGCATGCACTTGCAAGGGCAAGAAATGCCACAGAGCTCGCTCAGTGCCTTCTGCCTGCTTTTCCAGGAGACTGCGGAGCTGCAAGGTGAACACCACCACCCCACCATCGGCGGCTCCCCGAGGCTGGCTTCCCACCCCGCGCAGGGTAAGCTGCTTTCCAACCTCTTCACTGCTCCCCCTTGTACGTGCACCCCGCTTATTTCGTGTCTGCGTACCGCTGCCATGGCGTGTGAGCGAAGAGTAATTACCAAGTAGGAAAATTAAGTTTCGGAAACTACGTAGGTATCGGCAAATTGGCTCTCGCCTGCCTATTAATTTATTATTAACCACTGGTGCGTTATCAGCCCTGCGAGGTTTAGGCTCACGCACACAGGACGATCGCTTGCTGGCTATTAGGGATGTGATATACTAATATTTGCTATTGTTGCTGGTTTTTTAGGTTCTCTTGTCCCTCTATATCAAGTCTGCCCCTCCCTTCGCTAGTCTGTTTAAAACCAGCAAGCTTCATTTTCTTACCAGACAAAGGTCGATCACAGCTTTTATTTCTGAATGCAAATGTTCTAGGACTTGTGCCAGTCTTGCCTTCATTGATTACAATATAGCTTCTTTCTTGAATGGCATGCCCCCTCCTTCCCTTTCTCTTTCTTTTTTTATTTTTCTTTTTCTTTCTTTTTTTTTTAATAGAAGGAAGCTCAAGGAAAGCACTGAAGTTGGGCGGTGCAAGTTTTTATATTTGTTTAATATTTCAGTATGTTTGAAATGTTATCGCACATCCATGTGCAGAGCAGTTCTAACAGCTGCTAGCAAGTACGTAGGGTTTTGTGCCATTTGTGTGTGCACATGCGAGGGTACGTGTTCGGGGGTTTTTTAACTAACATTTTTGAAGGTAACTGTGACGATGGTCTTCAGTAATTGTATCTCATTACAATTACGTTTCCCGATTGTCTTAGCGATGATAATTTGGACGTAAATACTTTCAGGGTTTGCATTTAAATTTTATAATACCTGAAATTGCTCAGGGGTACTGGTTTGTAATTACCATTTTTATTATATATATTTTTAAAACACTTTTTTGAGGGCCTTTAAAGGTCCATAAGTGCACAAGTGTATTTGCTTCTTTATCTTTTACATGCTCGCCGAGGCACATGCTCACGCACACTCCCACTCTCTTTCTCTTACACTTCGGGGGTTAATGAAGAAATTTATTTTGAGTATAATACTTAAATATTAGATCAATTTCATTTATAGAATAAAGTAGCATGTGGATATAGATATCCTGAGTTAGGCATGATTTGGCAGACGGTTATACACTTAAGATTTATTACTACTATGAAATCACCAGACCTATTCTAATACTTACTTTGTATTCTTTATATAGACAAGTGCATGTGCAAATTAAAGTATCTGGAAGTAAATTTATTTTAAAGGCACTTTATGAGAAAGCTGGTCCTTTCATATGTATTTGTAAACAAAAATGCTTTCCTCTACACTGAAAAAATGGGATGCTTATGCAAAATAATCTTTTCCCTTTAATTCTATTTATACTCAGTAATTAAAGTAAATAAACCCAAACTTATTTGGATTTGTTTTTATGTTGCGTTCTTTTCCCTCAAAAAAACCCACCAAAATAATTAGAAAATACCTAGTGACTTGCATAGAAGTAGTTTTAAATTCAAGCCATTGACAGCATTGTATCAAAACCATCTCCGTATTGGTGTTGTATTTGAACTGTTTTATGGCAACATAAACTGAAAAAACAACTCATAACTTCAAGTAGTAAAGCTGTATTTATTGGCCGATCAAACTCGAAGTAAGTAGAGAATGTTTTAGTCAAGTGTGTAGATTAAGAATTGGGAAACGTATGGCTTGGTGGTAGCTAAAATTAATTTCTTCAAAGTACTTTTTAGAGGCCTGTGGTAGCTGCACAGTACAATGCAAATAAGATATTAGTTGAGGGTTTTAGCTTGTAGTGGTTATAAAATCATAAACTGCTAAACACTCCTCACTGAGAAATTTCAGAGTACTCGGTGATATTGCTCCTAATGATGCTGTTTATGTATAGTGGATTTTTTTTTTTCCTTGGCTTTCAATACTTGTTGGGGTTGTTTTGTTACTGAGAGCTAGCACTTAAAGGAATATAAAATTGCTTCTGGTGTATTAGTATTTTATTTTGTGGTGGCTTGCTGGAAATGATCACTGTGAAAGTAAAAGAAGGGGAATTGCCTTATTGCTTGTTTATTTCACAATGAGTATCACTGTAAGTATGCTGAAAATGCACATAGCAGTGCATAAAGATCATGTGTTTGTTAATTGAAGGGGGATTCAAATCTTGTTTGTTAGATTGGTGAATTCCAGGTTTTAAATTTAAAATTATTTTTAGCCTGTAACTTGAAATATAACTGCTGATAGAAATATCCAGCCCCTCACATGAATCCTTTCAGGAGTTATGCTCATGAGCATTTACATTTTGAAAGTGCTGTTTGTTGGACTGCCAGGATCTTCATACAAAACATTTGGTGCATTGAATGAAGAATTAAAAGCATGGACAGTAATTTGCTTAATTAAAAATAGTTTCTAAGCAGCTCTCTAGGATGAAGTTTTGCGTATTTTCAAATAATAGAGTGAAACACCGTGCAAACAAGGTTTCGCTCCAAACTCTGTNCCCCGCAATGGATCATCCACATTTTTTTATCATCCAAAAAGATATTTAAGGTGTTGCCTGTAAACAAACAGTCTATTCTTAAACTCCCACCTATCTTGACTAAAAAGACTGTTTTTACTGAAGGATACGAAGGCAGGGAAAGCGGGGAGCGCAAGGCAAAGGTACTCAGGTTCTAGGCCTTCGAGTAGTATCAAGTGCTCAACAGAAAGCAGCGTTACGTGCAAGGCAGGGAGCAGCTCGCAGTGAAACGAGAGGAGCGTAGTCCACAGTGTTGCACACAAGTAGGTGGGTTACGGTTGGGATGGTTACTTTCATAGATGATAAATGGGACATGTGGCGCCCTTATTCAGGCTGAACTTTTTGAAATAAATTGGAATTTTGCCTGGATGAACTCTGCCAGGTTTGGATCAGGTTAAGGGAGATTTTATTGTGGGCAAAGGAGAGGGAGAAGGGAGGAGAGAGGGCAGAAAGGGAACGGGGCAGGAGTTACCACTTTCAGTCGTGAGTGCAGTCTGGAGTTCTCGTCTGTGCTGGACACAGAAGATAACAGGAGGCTCTGAGGCTGGATTTTATTTTGTAGGGCTGCCTTGGTACAGCACTGCCTTCTGCCAGTACGTGCCAAGTATTCCTAAACATTTTGTAGCAGCTAAGGAGAAATAAGAGGAGTGGAAGGAATGCTTTCTTTCATCCGGTTTTCTATTGAAAAGATTATTTTTTTTGGGGGTGGTGGGGGAGGTAGTTCACGTCCACTCAGTGTTTCAGCAGCTCCCTTTGCAGGCAGAGTTGTTTTACTGCGATCGGCCTTCATCCATGTGCCACATATCCCTGTGGCCTGATAACCCTGAGCAGGGCTCTCCACCTTGTCCGGCAGCGTTCCAGGTCTCCTGTGCACATGGGCACTCAGGGCATGGGGCAGGCCTGTGGTTGTGACGCCTTCCCTCAAGAAAATGGAAATGTGCTCTAATTAGGCGTTTTTCTTCCTAACTGCATCAGTTGCTCGCAGCTTGGAACAGGTGCAGGTAATCAGCTCTCCCTCCCCCATCCTCTCCCCCCACTTCCCCATCCCAGTGGTGCCTGTTGGGGAGGTCTGATCTAACAAAGCAAGGCAGCCATCCGGCTTTCGTTTCCATTTACAGCGCCTGTACCTGTCTGAGAAGGAAAAAAAAAATAATTTAGAAATATGATTGCATTGCCTTTATTTCTCAAATAGGCCATACCGTAAAAGATGTTACTCCATAGCTACGTTTGTGTTCATATAGCGTGCTGGCTTGTGCAGGACGTATGATTTTTGCAAAGATGGGTATTTGTTTGTTCAGTGTGCATGCAGGTAGCTAGACGTTAAGGATTGCAGCCATAAGACAGAAAAGTTGCAGTCCCTGTAGCCAGCACAATAGACGTTAGTGAGTGGAGGGATCCCAGTAGATACAAAATGGCGGGGTGGAGGTTTTCAAGTGTGCACGCACTTGTGCACGTCCTGAGTTCATACTACTGTAAACTGTACTGGCTGTGCAAATGCGTACTTGTTTATGCATTTGACACTGTGCCTGATCCACAGTAGGATGAATTTTGTTGAGTTTGATGGGCTTNCCCCCCCACCTCCAGATAATCACTGATGTAACATACGTGCGCATTTGTGGAATCACTACTATATCTGACCTGTAACTTCTCAGTAGTGAGCAAACCAAATTGTGATTTTCCTAAGAGCGGTGGAGAAATTTGTCCACAGCTATTCCAGTACTCGTAGAATATTTTAAATATCTTGGTGAACCTGGTGCTATTACGTTTTCATTAACATTTGGCTTATGATCTCCAAAATAGAATGTATTTAAGATGCCTTGATCCATAGGGGTATGTGCTGGAATAAATGGCCAGAATCAAGCCCTATGCAGATTTTTAAGATTATGTACCGTCAAATATAAGGTCTCATCATTCTGAGTTTCTTTTTGTGAAACAGTATTTTTTTTTTGTAGATTGGTATTACCAGTTGTTTAGTAGTTGTACACTCTTCCTTCTTGCACACATTTGAAATTCGCTGTGCCGTACCTCTGGAAACAAAGGATCTGATCCAAAGGCTTCTGAAGGGGACGGAGGTTTTTCCATCGACTTCAAATGGGATTTTATTAATATAATATATATTAATGATGTAGTGGTTTTCAGGGTCTTCCACAGAACTTTTTAAAAACTCTGATTAAAAATTGTCCCCAGGTGTGATACTCCAAAATACATGTCTAATACATGTGCGGATCATGTTGTGTTGTCTCATTTAAAAAAACTGAGGGGGATGGGCAAGGGGGTAGGAGAGGAGTTCCAGAGAGTTTCATCTCACTGATGCTCCAAATGAGAGTTTTATGAATATAAAGAGTAAATGTTGGTCCCATATTTGGGGTGTAAGTGCATGCATTACCTTATGCATACTTTATTTGAATTCGGGCAGCCTTTTTGGAAGGAGTCTATAGATTTAGGATGGCAATGTGTATAAAAGTAAATGAGTAGTATGTAAGTTTAAATTAACCTCAACCATCATATCCTGTTATCTGCCAAGGAAAACATAAAGCTCCTGTCCAGTCTCTCTGGAGTTTGAAAGTGGTTTGCTCTTTTCAGACTTGTTAAAACACAAACAGAAAAGTAAATTGCTTTGGATACCGATTTAAGATTTTTGTGAAGGGGAAGGAAGAGGAGCTGAGGAAAAATGAATTTATTATTATAGTAACCAATATACCTTTATTAAATATTAATTAAGTCATTTTCTGTTGCCTTTGATTGTGTTTGAATTGCTGGCTGGTATTTTGCAACACTTTAAATCTGTGATACACTTAGCATGTTGTCTGTGTATTGAGATACCTGCATACAGATATGTTTACTGTGGCATTCATTCAGCTCCTGAAATTCTTTTGTCAGCATAAGCAGACGTTTCCAGAAGAAGGCAGCTTCAATTTTAATAATAAAGAAGTTCACGTGCTTTTATAACTACACACAAAAATATTTTTAGAATGCCAAATTAGAAAGAAATGCATTATTTTAAACTGGTCTTTTTTCTTGATTTTTTCTTTTTAAAAAATTTTTTTTTCTTCTTGTTTTAGGTAATTTAAAAGGTAGAAAAATACACTAGAAACGGTTGATCTTGTGAGCTAGAAAACAAGAAGCAGCACTGGGGGTTTTGGTCATGGTTTGGTTTTTTTTTTGGGGGGGGTTGTGTTTAGGCTGGCTGTGGCACTGGGCAGCTTGGAGAAACGTGAGAGAGCTCTTGTGGTATAGAGCCTGGGTAGGCCAAGGCACTCCACATCGAAGTGAATTAATCAGGGAGAGAGCTCGAGGGAGCTTTTGTAAAGGTGATACACCTCGTACAGGCTTTTCTACACAACTTGTATCTGTCTTTCTCACCGGTTGCTCATCTTCACTGGTGTTAATGGCTGGAAGTGGGATAGGTGAGAGAGGGGGCTTTGTTCTGGTCAGAAGATCGAGCTGTGGCTGCAGTCATTTATGTTTGTATCTGCAAGATGTAACAACCATTAAAAAAGAAAAGGTTACAAATATTTACAGTGTAGAAGGTGTAAACCCAAAACTTAGTTGTTTGGGTTACTTGTTACTGGTTTCAGCCTCGGATACACAGTTGGGGAACACAAAGCTTTGGCATGGACCTTCATATCCCTTGGCAATATTTTCAGGTTCAGTTTTGCTTTTTGTTGGAATTCAGTGTGCAGAAGGGTAGGCAAGCTGCTCGGTTGCATCCAAGAGATTTTGATCACCCTACTTGTTTTGCTATCCATAGACAAAGAGCTCTGGTTATTTACTTCTACATTTGAATAGACAGCAAGCATTATTTTAAAAAGATTCTATTCTTTGATAAAACTTCCCCCCCCCCTTTTTTATATTTACTCTTCTCTCTGGATGCAGGGTTTTTTTTTTTTTTGTTTTGTTTTGTTTTTTTGTTTTTCAAAGAGAGTTCTCATGATATTTTTGTTACCTTTGGCAGCTGAGATGTATTGTCTTATTTGTCTATAGGAAACAAAATAGTGTATTCAGCCTTGGGCCAGTGGAAAGTCTCCCACAGATATTGGAGAGTTTTGGATTATACTCTCAAACATAACTAATGCTAATTTAAAATCCTGATACAGGAAGCCTGAACTTGAATGACTCTTAAAGTGCATTTAAAGAATGCTACACATTCTGCCTGACCTTATGGACCTCTGCAGTTACTGTTTTTACTTTCCTACTTTGTCTAATTTAAACCAAGGAGTGTCAGAATCTTGCTTTCTTTTTTTTTTTTTTTTAAGGGGCACAGCATTGGTGTACTTCCTACTCCAGCATGTGCTTTGAATTGCAGCGTGTATGTGAGGGAATTGAAAGAATTGATCCATTTATATTCCACAATGGATGGAAATTCTGTTTGGGACCCAAAGAGCAAGCAGACATAAATTTTGCTGCAAGGTTTCATCATGGGGTTTGGTTTTGTTTTTAATGTGGTGTGAAATATGGGGAAGTATTTTTGTTGTTGCTTAGTTATCATGTGGATAAATCATTTCCATTTAAAAATATTTTTTCATTAGTAACCATTTTTAAAAAGTAGTTTTCCAACTCAGTCTGTTATGAAGATAGTTAGCAGTTTTTAATGGAAGGTTATACATTTCTCATTCTATAATTATTATAGAAGGAGAAATTAACATGATCACATGGAAATTTTGTTTCTTAAATGGAGATTTTACATTGATGGATTGAAGGTTTAAGATGCAGATTTACATTTAAATTACATATTACATGACATTTACATTTTAAATGATACTAAAACAATTATTTCTACTGTCTCTTCAGTGCCTTCCAAATGCCTCTATAAAATTATTTCATTTAAAGTATGACTCACTCTACAATATATATATATGCTTCATGTGTGAGATCAGAGTGGGTTTTGTATGGATGCACTCCTGCCTAGTGTAAATAAAAGTGAAGTTGAACATGTAATATTCACCTGTACACTTTTAAGATGCTATTTAATACTTTTTTTAGAGTCGCAGTTCCTTCTCTGTCATACAAAATGCTCTCAGGGTTGTGTGTTTAAAAGGATAAAAATAATCCATCAGGTGCTTGTATTTTTTTGCCTCAGAATACTTTCAGGAGTGAAAATTTGGGGTGAGGGGGCTGAGGTGAAGGGGGTAAGGAATAGCCCTTGGCTGCAGATACAGCCAGCTGGGAAGAAGTGGCCTGCAGTTTGTGGAAAGAGAGGACTGGTTTGGGACAGAAAAGCAAAAGCACCCTGTGAAAGGTGGCTGTGCCTGTTGTAAGGAGCACTCTGGAGTGATGACAAAGTAGCTCTAACTTTATGGAGGTACTGTACGCGCATACATCCGCACTTGCTGGTGAATATTTTGTCACTCTGTGACACTGCAGTCCCCATTTGCAGTCAGTTTTAGCAAGTCCGAAGGAACTTAAAGTATGAGCATAGTTCTCTTCCCAGAATAGATTTCTTTACACTGTCCGTTGGATATGGCTGCTTTACACCCATATAAGGTTCTGGGTTGGACACAGAAGCACGAAAATTCCATTATTGTCAAAATAATTGCTGCAAGCCTTTTCACTTCCGATGCCTGCCGAGCTGAATGTACTAAAGGATACACATCTGCTGGTAGTGGGTTGAATTTCAGGTGGAATGGGGCCGGGGTGAGGGGGGGCAGCAAGCCAGCCAGCATCAAATCCCTGAGTTTTGTAACTTTTCTTGCTCTCCTTCTGAGGTACAATCCAACCTAAAATACAGATTAATGGAAGGTGCAGGAGGAAGAGCTAACAAGCTTGCCTGAAAATCAGTCCATGTAAAACCAGGCCTAGGCCTTAAACAGTGTCTGTTTAGTTTTAAAGTTGCAAATAGTGGAAGAAAAAATAGAAAAGTCTCACATTGGCTTGAATTAAATTCAAGCGATCAAACTGAAAAACTGCTTTGACAGCACACTTGCAGACTTTGTTACAGCTCTGTGCGAGTTTTTTTTTTAAATAAAAATTAAAAAAAGCTTATAATGAAATGTTTTATCCAGGTGATCAGTGGCTGTGCTTCATACTACTGCCTAGTGGGTATTACTTCTGCTGGCAATTAAAATAAAGCCACTTTTCACAGAGTGAATTTCACCTCTTTGGAGATGGCTAGTTCAAGGCCTGCATAGAGTCTATCTCCCACTCAAACCACTTCAGATAGTACACAGCTTCTTTAATGCCCTTTATGTATTGTGAGCCACTGCTGTAGAAGCCACTGGGAGAAATGTGGGGTATAAAGAAAAATTTTTATTGTGCCACTGAAATCGGTGGCATTAACTTTTTCTGATTATATCAGTCGCAAGAGCTTATTTAGTCATTTTTCTATCCTTTAATGTAATACTCTTTAATTTGTAAAATATGTGTATATCAGGTATGCTGTTGTCCAGAAATGAAGGCTTGATAAAATATTCATATTTGGGAGTTGTGGTGTCCTTGTCTGGAAAAATGAGCAAGAAGTTGGGAGATTCATTTACACTCAGCCTTGGGTATAACGATAAGAGTCTCTTCAGGTTTCCTTCTCCTCCTCTGCCTCAGCATCTCCCCGTGTAAGTTGGAGGCAACTCTGAAGTTGCCCATGAGATGTCTTCCCTGACACACAGTTGATGATTGAATATGCTGCTTACAACATACACATGGAGAACGCTATGCTGAGAAGGGAGAAGTTGTGGACCGTTTTGAAATGCAGGGCCTGCAGAATTCAAGGAGTTAAATACTGCCTTGCATAAGGCGGCATCTTACTGTCTGGATCTGTGTTACAGCTGCTATTCTGGTCTTTGACTTCCTCTGAATGGAGACTTTCACTCATAGCTTTAGGAGGCGGTGACTCTGTCTCCCAAAATTCAGTGGTTTTCTCTCCCAAAGTGGAAGGTTAAGTGCCATCATACTTGCTTGCCATGACGGTTCTTTCATCACCACCATCTTGTAAATTAGTTGCTCTGTTTCGTGTACTCTTAAGTAGTAGGAGAGGTTGCAACACACAGAGCATCTCTATGGATGTACCCCAAATCAAAGTTTGATCAGAACAGCTCAATAGGAAGATGCTGAGAAATTGCCAGGTCTGTTGCTGTTCTGTTTTAGGATTCTGATGCACAAGTAATTAAAATCCAGTATGTTGATAGCACTTAAGATCATATGGGGAAGCTAATTACTTCATTAACTAAAAAAAACCCCTAAACCTACACCCCCTCCCAAACCTTTACAGAATGCTAAACAATGACAGTGGAAACTAAAACTTTGAAATCATATTATGTGCTCTCTACAGAATGGAAAACTGTGAGGGAACTTTTAAAAATAAATCTTTTTTGTGCTGACTTTTTTTTTCCCTCTTCTTCCTGATAATTCCATTCTTTCTGCCCTACTGCTTGGCTGAATGTAGTTGAATTTAGGATTTATTTCTCTTTACAGTGACCTATCTTCTGTTTGTAGGAAGAGTTTAGTTTCTGGAAGACAGGCAAGCATGCCCGGTTTGTGCGGCATTGGCATTGTGTAGCACGTTGCAGTCAGCTCAAGTGAGCAGGCTTTCTCAGTCACCCTGTCTACAGTTTTCATTCCCATCAAGGGCACCGCTGCACTGGAGAGTGCCCCAGACACACACGTGATGCACGGAGTTGGGAAGCAGTTGAGGATTTGACTGAGTGCAGAGAGCCACACTGGTTCCACCATGTGGACGGCTTCAAGCCAGCTAAAGCTGTACTGCTGCCGTTGCTGCAGAAGGCCAAGTGTGGTTTAGTGAATACTGTAAAAAAGGGGTTTTGTTTGTTTTCCCCCCACCTGTGTTTTCAATAAGTGTGTTTGTGACAATAAAATCCTGCTGATGCTTGTGCATGAGGCTGACTTTTGCACCTACCGGTAGTCCCAGACCATGTTGATTCCGCTGTGTCCCCTCTCCTCCCATCTGCAGCTGGGAAGGACTGTGTGAAAACCCGCATTTGAACCAAACGTGAAAATACAGCAGATCAACAGCCAGGGTTTTTGGCAATGTTTCCTAGTAACCCTCTGCCCAGTTTTAGTGCTTTATAGCCTGATTATTAATGGAGCTGAAAATCTTTGGGTGAGCACTTCCAGGCCCTGAGCATGTCCTAGCACTTGTGTTTGGGTGTCTCCAGTGGCTCCTGAGTGCTGCTGGTACCTCGTAGTCTTATACTCTCATTACCTGCTGTGTGAGAGTGCTTCCAGTCCAAGCTGCAGGTAGGCATCCTGAGCACCAAGGATTACAAGTTAGCCAGGGTACATTTCCCTCTTCAGTTCAGTATTGTTTGATATCAAATGAGTGTGATAAACCCGAGGAGAAAAAGAGAAAGGACAAATGTTCTAGTTTGGACTATCAGTTAGGCAGGGTTTTGTTTTTTTAATTGCTGTTTGCATAAAATTTTAATACTTCTGTGTCTGATTTTTGGGGTTTCCACCCCTTTTTGTTTCTTTACCCTTTAGGTTAGTTCACATCCAGTCTTTCCAAAATGACTGATTGCAAGGCTGTAGTCACAGGAATTGTTTTGGCTCGTGCGCCTCCTGCGTAGCCTCTGCCGGCCTTTGGCTGGTGCTCGGATCAGGGGGGAAGGCAAAACAAGAAGTTCCCTTTCCCATCAAATCGGTAAATGACACACTCAAAATGATGAGCGAATTTCAGCTCACTGAAGTAAAAACCTGGGAGCTCATTGTGCCACAGATGAACTGACATGTTTGGAATGCACTTTTTGAGCAACAGAGGTGTTGATTGCTCCAGGAGTTCATTGTCAGAGATAATGAGATCTGCAAGTACATTAAAAATCTCTGCTTGGAAGAAAATCAATAGTAAAACAATGTTTGAAGCTGTAGCCTCAGTAAGTAATTTACTTTCAAAAATCTAATTCTTCTCAGAGATGAAAACTTTGCTATTTGTGCTTTATTGAAACGCAGTATTTGAATAGTAAGTAAGCGCTGGGGAGATTTCTGTTTTCTTTTTCTAAGTAGGCCTTCCAATAACACACAAAACTCTTCACAGCTATTTTTCTTTGTGTCTGTTTTTTAAAAAGAAAACAAAAATTTTTACAGGACACATTTTAATTTTACCTTGCAGTCAGTAAAAGGTTGCTCTTTAGCATCAAATTTGCACATTCAAGATGCTGCTTAACTGCAAGCCAATTTTTATTTTGAGTATATGTATTTTATCAATAAGTTTGATATTGCTTATTCTCACCATGGATGTGCCTGCCTCAAATAGTGCAGTGATTTGTACCTCTGTAGGAGTTTTGCAGAGGCTAACACCACAAGGCATCTCCCTGAAAATATCTGGGCACCGTGAAACAGTAATGGCGTAATTTTTTATTTTATTATTTTTAGAAACAGAGATAGGGAAAACAAAAGAGCTGGGTGAAACATGTCTGACTGATGATTTAAGAGTTCATATTTTGTCTAGCATTCAGGATGCTTTTTTTTTTCTTTTTTTGAAATAAAGAAGCATCATTTTGACTTTCAATTTGGAAAAAAAAAGCCTTAAGTTTACATATTCCATTTACATTTAATTTTTCACTAGTATTTTAATTTTGTGCAGTGTGTTATACATGTAAATTTTCATGTTGAAATCAACTGCTTTTGTAAACTGCCCTTCTAAAAAAGGGAAAAACATGTATTTCCATTCACATCCATAAACGACATGACTCCGCGGCTGCTTCTGGTGAAAGAAAAGAGCCACAGTACCTCCTGTAAAAGCAGCATCAGGCCCTGAGTAGTTGTGTCTGTAGTAGCATTGCGTTAGTGCAAACACTGCCAGCGCTGTACTTTCTAGCAGGCTTCTGTTGTGTCAAAAGGTGAGAGGGGCTGCTATAAATAACCGTGATTGATTGTATTGTAGCTAGGGATTTTTTTTTTTTTTTACTTACTACAGAAGTCTGTGCTTTGGGGTTTTTCCTTCTATCTTAAATAGCATGCAATGCCATACCATTTAGTATACCTTTATTTAATTTGTCTCATCTGTGACACAGTCTCTTCTAAAGAGCTTGAGCTTTAGATTAAAATGTAGTTCTCGGGCGGAAAGAAACTGCAGTACAAGTAGTTGTACTACTAGTTCATCCTATGATTAATAGCAAGACTTGCTTAGAAGTTAGTCTTTGATTTCCTCTGTTTAATTGTAGCCCTAAGTGAAATGGGTTTTTGATTTATAGAAAATGCAAAATTGGGTACAGAAAGTTTTAAATTACAGTAACAGTAAAAAATTTCCCACAATAATCATCCCATATTGTTTCAATTCAAAAGAGCTAAGGCTTGATTTGTGTGGGAAAGAACCCATAGCAGCCAAGTTCCACATTTGAAACTGGGGAGAGGGGAGGATCAATTACCCTCTTTTGAGGGTATAAAAATATGCCTGAACTTCGCTGTGTTGTACTTTCATCACGTATTCCCTCTCTAGAAGGGTGCACTCTAATGAATTAATTCAGAATAGCTATTTTCTTATGTGGATGCCATGTAAAAGTAAGTAGCAAACATGTAAAAGCAAGTAGGAAAAGTGTGGTAGGACAAAGAACATTGGCAAAAAAAAAAAGCAAAAGCATTAGGAAAAGGAATGCCTTGTTATCGTGATTGAAAACAAATCTCTCTTTTTTTTTAATATATATATATATAATGCTTGCATTATACAGAGTGGCTCAGTACCGTGTTAAAGCTCTATTATCCATAGTTTGGTGGCAGTAGCTTTAATAACAGTAGTTTAATTCCTAAACTACTTTTTGGAAGTACTGCATGGCTGATCTCGCTTTTGCCTCGCTATGTTTACATTGAGTTTTTCTTTCATTAGACCACAATCGCTATGTATGTTTACAGGACTAATCCTAGATGTTGAAATTCTAGATAGCTAAAATATATTCGGTATCACTGAAGCTATTCTGGGGGAAATGACTTTGCTTTATCAGGGTGAGACTAAATTCTTCTCAGTTTATAGGGGCAGATGCTGATAAACACTATTCTGACCCATGGAGATTTACATCCGTGTTCCTGAGAATATGAGCTTTGGCCTTTCATTTTTGCTTTTTTGTGTGCTTGTGTACCAAAATAACAGATAATAGTTTAAAATAATTTGAAAAATAGTAATACAGTTGTTACTCACTTGGCCAACTTGCTGATTTTCAAAAACCTGCCTCAACGGCGTCTCTGCACGTACAGTTTTTATTTGGAACACACAGAGTTTGCAGTTTGAAGGTAAAAAATGCTGCTTCTGTCCCATTTGAATTTGGCATGACCAAAATGTAAAATCTGAACATAGACAATTGTATTGGGCCCTTTTAGAAGTATTTTCAAATTGCACGGCACTTCTTGGATAATTTATTATAGCAGCATTTTAAGGGCAGGTAAGCTCTGCTTTTGTGCTATAGCCTGACAGTTTAATCAAGATACAAATTTAGAAACAAATCAGCACTGTCTTTTATATAGTGCCTCTAAATCCATGGTAATTGGTCCCAGACCTTGGTAAAAGGAAAGGATCGCTGTTTCATGCTACCAATACCAGTGGGTGTTGCTCCACAGCTGCATCATATAAGAAGAGAAGATGCAAGGAAAATTAAAGGATCCCCACATGCATTTTTCTGTAATATACCTTTTCCAGAGTATGAGGTTGATGGAAAATTCCCTTGAATTGAGCGCGTTAGCCCGCTATAAATAGCGCCATATGTTCTGCACGCCTTAACTCTTACCTTTTGAGAGCACTGGTCGGTTTTTAAGTCAGCTTTCTTTACTTCATAGTTTTGAAACATTAAAAAAAAAAAACCAAACCCTAAAAAGCCCATCCTTAATAAAATTGGGACCGGGAGTGTAGACTACAGGCATTGCTGGTGCATTTGGATTGTACTGGTGTAAACTGGCCGACTTTGCTCTCTCCACAAAGGCCCGTTTTGGGTAGTTCTGTCATGTTGGAATGTACCTTGCAATGCAAGCTGCAGCACAGGTTGGGTTCCAGCTCTCCCCATGTTTTGAGGACTCGTGCTCAGCCATATACGAGCTATAGACTGAGGCTGTACGCTCTGGCAGCACAGATGGAGTATTCTGTCATTAGGACTGTTTGTTGCCTGTTGGAACACACAGCATATTTCTACCGTGGCATCAACAGTTTCTCAGAACTGAGGTCAAAATAAACAGGTTGCAGTTGGATACGGGAACAGGCTGGGAAACAACTTAAAATTCCCTGCTCAGGCGTAAGCGTATTCCTGGGTGCGTGGATAAAAAGGCGTGTTTATAGCAGGGGCTTGCCTTGATTGATGCTAGTGTATACAGATTAGCAGACATTTCCAGAGGTACCACACTTTGTAAGTTTTCTGTGGATACCGGCAAATGTATGGAAAAATCGACATACTTTTAAATAAAGGAGCAAATTTAAGCACAATCATCATGCACTGTTTCTCCCAGTATCTGTAGTACTTCAGCAAAGTGAAAGTGATGTCATCGTTCACGTTTGGGGGGGAGGAAAAAATAAAAAAAAAAGAGTTTAATTAGGCTTCAGTCTTCTCTGCAAGCCTGGATGTCACTAATTGCATGGGTGCATGCAGTCTCTTTGAAGTCGGTAGAATTCTTTACGGGAGTAAAGCTCGAGCGCTGACAGACAAGCTCTGGCAAACCTCCTTGAAGTGGTTTAAGTTGCTACTGCCCCAAACTCCCAGTTCCACCCTTTCACTGGGGATTAGTGCTTCCTCAGCAGAATTTGCAGAAGGGAACGTGTGCCCACACCTTAGCTGCATCGTTGCAAAACCCACAGGTTCAGCTTGAGCCCTTCGAACTGCGCCGCTTTCCGCAAAGCTGCTGGAGCATGCCTCGGGCCTGTGTTCGCTGATTCAGCATGGAGAGCCGTAATCTCCAGCAGCTAGGCGGAGTGGACCGCTGGGAAAAGTGACTTCATGTGTGACAGCAAGGTTCACCAGAGCTGAAATGTCAGTGTCCTTCCCTTCCATCACGGGTGAGTATTCACAGGATCAGCCCAAACTTCGTATTCCAGGTGAAATCCTGGCCCCAGAGAAAGGAGCGGAGCTGTGGCCAGGAATATCAGTGAAACCAGGGCTTAATTTATAGTGCTTAAAAGGCCAGCAATGTTTTACGTAACAGGACAAATACTTGTGATGATTTTGGCTTGACTAAAGATGTAGATAGATTTGCTTCCCGAAGGAATCAGTAAGTCACTTTGAAAGGTTTACTCATCTTTACCTAGTCACAGTTCATTTACAGTGAATGTAACTGTCTCCTGTTTATGGAACTGCCAACAGGTAAATGCATAGCAAGCTGCTAGAAGTTTGAAAATGTTCTCATGGTTTGGTTTTTTTTTTTGGTGGGTGAGTTAAATGTAACTCAAGTTTTAGAGGTTAAAATTAAAAAACGGGGTTTTTTTCCCTTTCAGAAATAAAACATTATTTAGCTGTATGGCATGCATAAGAGTAAATAGCTAACACAGAAACATGCAATGGCAGTAGAGAGAAGAGAAAATTTGAGGCTAATATGGAAGGATGTCTTCAAATCTTTACGATCAAAAAAGAAAACCTCTCCAAATTTTTCATTGCTACCAGTTTCCTGCTATTGCCGTTCTTACTTCCCATGTCACGAGGACTTCAGCGATCCATATTGCAACCACGGTAATAATGTCACCATCCCTTCTTACCTCCTGTATGTTCCTTCTACCACCGTGGCTGGGAGAGAACTCTTCAAGAAAACTTTTTATGGACTGATCTCCCAGCCCCTCGCCACTCCCCGGTCTTTTCTCAGTTGATCTTCTCCATATAACCCCAACACACACTAGGTATGTAACAACCTTTTTCTTTCTCCATCCTTCACGAAGACAAGACTTGTAATACCTTCTTCATCCTAACCCACCATCTCTTTGCTATTCAGAGACAGCTTCTGAGTCTCAGACTCTTTGCTGACTGTGAATGCAGCTGGGAATGCTACATTCCCACCCTCACTTCTTTCACGTTGGCTCTTGGAGCCCACTGCAGGTGGCTTGTACCTCACACGTAATAAAGATTTTACTTTTTAATTTTTTCTTCCAAGGCAGGTTTCTATGAATGTAAGAAGCAGGCTCTCTGGCAAGCTTAGACCTGTGGGGTTTTTTTTTGTTTTAATTTTTTTTCTAAGTGAGCCTTGGGAGACTTGTTTGCCATGGTATGGAACTCCCTAATAGCTTATGGAGCTCAGTAATGTCTTGGGGCCAGAAGTGGGAACCTGATTCGTCCACTTGATCTTTTCTTAGGGAAAAATTTGTACGTTAGCAAAATGAAGTTAGGGCACATTGAGACAAGACATTAAGCAAAAGCACTCTGGGAACTGATGGAAATCAGTTAGTTGCTTTCAGAAGGTGGTCTTCTAGTAAAAACATAACAAGTTTGTGCTAACTGTGTTTAGAAGTAGTTTGGGGTGGCCAGTTATAACTGTGCATTTCTTACTGCTCCTACTAAGTTTTTTCAGTGAGTTCCCTCTGCACTCTGAGGGAGTTCCCTCTGTTTTTAGACCTGAACAATAAGCTCTGTGTACCAGACATGTACCCAGGACATCACATGAGAGCAGAATGAGCATATTCAAATGTCAGATGGCTGAGGTTCTAGGTAGTGCAACACTTGCTTCCAGGCTCCTTTGTATATTGTTGTATTTACGTTTTTATGCTCTGTGTTATAGTAGTCATAAAAACAGGTACATGTGTGGGCATCTATTTCATGGGTCTTGCCGTGCATGTGCTTTGATTTTCTGTTATATGTGGAAGCTGTCTGCCTTTACAGGGCTGTTCTTGATCTCAGCAGTATGCTTTGGGAACTAAAAATGTAGAACATGTGCAGGCAAAAAAAAAAAATAAATTTATACCAGCAGTTTTAGCAGTTGATTTGACCCCTGTGAGAAAGGATATGTCAAGGTCAGACATGGGGTTGTATTTCTTGAAAAAAAAATGGAAAAATGTCCTGAACTTAGTTGGATTTTGTTTGTGATGAGGAAAAATTACAGGTATTTCATTCCTTGTCTGTTTTGCATGTTGATACTGTAGGAGGATCGCTCACTTTAGGCAGTGACAATTACAGTCCAGAATCAACTCACAGATTTCAGAGTATTTGCTAAAATATTTTGGGATTCAAGTGCTTGAAAGAATAGTTGGATTGTAGAGAGAAAAAAGCCCACTGGTGTCAGACAAGGGACTCTTTCAGGGCCTGAAGGGTGTCAGTGTAAGGGCTCTAAGGAGTGAACAGAGCAAGTAAAATCTTCTGAGAGAACCTGCCAGTTAGATCAGCAACACAGGTTGATTGTAGGATCATCTTTCATGTTGGACCTCAAGAGGGAGGTCCTTATTTCCAGCCTGAACCTCTCACATTTCAACTTAAGTCAGTTGTCTCTTGTTCTTCCCCCACACTTCACTGTAGAGAATCTGTCTCTGACCTCTCCCTAACCTCCATTCCGGTATTGAAAAGGCCACCAGAAAGCCACCTCTTTTCCAGGCTGAGCAAGCTCAGTAGCCTCCCCTCACAAGGCTAACACACCAGCCCCTGTCTGTCCTGGGGGGGGTCCTCCTCCTCAATCCACTTTGATTGCAGTAATGCTCAGCAAGACCCATCTGTGAGCTGCTGGGGCCCTCACCTGCAGGTGACAGCTGTAGCCAGGATAGGGTTGGTGGCAACGCGTGAAGCCTTGCTGCTCTTGCCAAGCTCTTCTGAGGTATAGGGGTGTTCTTGGTGACCATCAGGTTGAAGCCCTGCCAGGAGCTGGTGCTGTTGGCTGGCCTGGTCTCAGCTTTCACAGCAGATCACTGTGTTAATGGTGTGGCGTTATTAATTTCAGGTATTAACTTAGAGAAATATCAGCCCAGGTTTGAAAATTGTGACATAGTTTAAACGCTGTCAGAATTTAAAATGCTGTAGAGTTTATTTTGCTTCATGGTTTTGAGCTGCTGAGATACACGTATTGAGCATAAAACATGAGGGTTAGAGATATACTTAGTCTTGAAAATTGTTAAGTGTCTTGTAATTGCATAACTGCAGGAGCCAGGGCTTTAAGAACAATGCTGAATATCATGAAATTTGTGATTTGATTTTAAAATTAAGCAACATTGGTAAGATCGAGAGTCTGCTGCTTTTGTAAAGCAAATGTTCGTCTGAGAAGGGTTTTTGCGAATAGTGAGCCATGTCTGTAAAGTTCTAAAATGATAGCTGCTATTATGTGCTCATCTGCTTGGCACAGTAATTAAACTATACATTAATGCTCTAAGACATGCATTTGGAAGTATGGATTGAAATTAATCACCCTGGCACTATACAAATTGCTTGCTGAGAACAACAGTAGATAAGTTCCTGTAGAAGGTTGTGTGCTTGCGTACACATGGGTACAGTTGAATCTCATATTTCGTAGGTTTATTTTTATTACATACAATCCAAATATAACAATAGATTTAATCTTTATTTAATATATGTAAGTGTTTACATATTAAACCTGTCTGAGAAAAATGTTTTTAAAGGCAAATCATGCCCTGTACTAACCACTAAAGATTGTCAAGATGCTCCACTACTGCTCAAGGAGTCTTTGAGCTGTCCACGAGCATCTGTGTGAGCAGGGCAGGAGGAATTCCGCATCGTGCGAGATGACTACTTTCCACATACACACTGCAGATGGGGATGAGTCTCTCTGGTACACCAGCCTAGGCCCCTGTCTTGCAAGCTGCGGAGCGAATCTTTACCGAGAGACGAGTGTTGTAGGGGAAGCCCTCCCGCAGTTAAAAAGCATGATAATTCTTCAGCCATTAGTTATTTTTTTGTCTTAAATGTAAGCTTGCGATGTCGATTCCGTCTCCGGCTTTGTGAGCACTGCAGTGTCCTTAGGGAATCTCCAGGGTGGATTTGCAGGCTGTAGAGTCACAAAGTGAGGTACTGTCACTGTCCCTTTCCCGTGGCTACTAAAAAACCTTTGTAAGAAATAATCCACAAGACGTTTGAGAAGCCGTTAATGTTACTCCCGTAGCGGCCGATTCATCAGATCAGGTTTACCCTGTTATTTTACAGGCTACGTGACTTGTAAGGCAAAAAGCAGGTGTCTGTCCTTTCCACGTCACTGGAGTGCGTGCGGCGTACAGTTCGGAACAATGCCGCTGTCCTGCTTTACAATGCAGATAACTTCTTGTCTTCTACAGTTTGTCTCATTGTGTAGGGAGCGGTGGGCACCGCTTGATCTGTCGCTTTTACATCGCGGTCCCCTGATGAAGAGTATCGTTCTGTGCAGTGCGATCATGGAGCTAGTGGATTAAGACAGACAAGTATCTAGCAGCGTGGTGATAAAAAGGACACAAAAAGAAGAAAAATTAGAGTATGGGAGGGATTGTTGAGAATTGCCACCCTTTCAAAGTTAAAAACTGCACACTAAAAAGGTCCTTTTCTTCCCTGCTTACACTCTGATACAGAACCCAATTTTTAAAAATCAGTGTTTGTGTAAAACTTTGATCTTTTGACTTGCATTTCTGTACATACCTCTTCGTACATTTGAGTTAAAAATGTAGCATTCAGGCATCATTTGAGATCTAATTGTAGTGTTCGGGCATCCTTTCTGCTACAGTGAATATTGATGGTTGTGCCCAGGAGTTACAAAAAGTAGAAGACCCCCAAATCCTTATAGACACTTGCCACTTTGGTTGATATACATTTACGTGTTTCTCCATGGTGGAAGATTTAAATTTTTTTTTTAATATTTTTTTTATTTAGTGAACCAGCCTGGATGAAGTTTCCATAAGGAGTGCAGAATTTGGAGGAGAAAAATTACAGTTTTACAATGGAAAAGCTCTTTCTCATCTGAACCATCATTCAAAATGCAGGAAGGAAGTAGATGAAGTTTTCTATCACGTCATCTGTGGGACTCTTAGAAGATGCTTCTGAAACTTGAGGTAAGAGTTAAAAAAACCCCAAACAACTCAGTTGTAAATCAGAAACTGATGGGTAGCATGAAGGTATAATTCTAGGGTAGAGATGATACCAGTTGTGGATTGACCCCTATGATAAAATCCCTATAGGAGCAATTTCACGTAAGAAAATTTCAGTGCAATATTTTTTCAAATAACAAAAGCTGAAATAACAATAAGACTAAGTTTATTACCAGGATTAAATGTAGATATATTAATAAATTGCTTGCTATTCAAAAATGAAAACATGTATCATGTTTATTTTTGTATAATGCAAGCCAAATATCAGAAATGCTTGACTATGAGAAACGGGTTTTAGTGTAAGTATGGAAGTATGAATTGCAGAGTGGTACAATATATTTTGTAGTGCTTAGTTCCTGAGAAATAGCTCAAATATTTGGAGTGTATACAGTTAACATTGCCTTGCTTTTAACATTTTTGTTTTGTGTGGTGGTATCCATTATCTTGGTGAATTAAATCCCTCCAGTTTATTTCCTTATTGTTGTATCAATTTAGTATGTTTAGTTGGGATGTCATCAGGCTACCTCCTCTGTGACTGTTGTTGTAGTATTTCATATACAGATTGTTTTCCAAGGGATATCAGTACTTTCTTGTATACGTGAATCTTTTTCTCCTGCTTCTCTTTCGGGTCATATATACATATATGTAAAATTAATTAAAATTAATTCCAAAGATAATCTTGTGTGTTAGCTACAGTTCTTAATATTGCAGGTGTTTACATTCATGGCAATATAAAAGGCTCTTTGTGACAAATAATGGAATGTTCACTTCATAGCCTTAGGAATTTGGCCAGGGCATACAAACAAATTCTTTTTTTCTTCATTTGTTTATAGTCAGGCAAGTTTATAATTAAGACAGTAATGGGAATAAGCATTCTTGCAGCCTTTGAGTCTCATCTTTCTTGGTAACATCAAAGAGAAAATTTCTGGTAGAAGACATAGCAGTTGGTAATAAGTGTGTGAGAATCTATAGCAGGCGGATTTTATTTATTTTTTTAAATCTGGTTATTCCCTATCCTATTGTCTCTGTATCTGCAATAAAGGAAAAAGAATGCATACTTTTTTTTTTTTGGTTGTTATTGTTGTCATTCTAAATGCCTTAGATAAAAATGATAGCTACACTCTGTTACCATATTCTGTGCACACCCCAGACCACTGGAGATACTAATGAAAACGAACAAAGACTTACATAACCATTACATCATTGTCTTATTTCTAAAACTGCCCAGTGTAAATTGCCCTTTGTTGATGAATCCATTGCACTGATCTGTAGCCTGTGTGGTCCAACTATGGATTAAATGAAGAACATGATAAAGCTGAAGAGGAACCCTGCCATAGGGTGTTAATATTTTGTTTTACATAGAATATATCTGTGTTGATACATATGTGTGTGTATAACTATTTAAAGTGGTTTGGATCTGCTGTGTCTGAGATCAAAGCCTTATATGTGACTGTCCTTTCAACCAAAGGGGTTGTGAATCTTTTGTGTCAGCTCTGAGACAACTGAGATCGGCTGAAATGTCAGTCCTGGAGGGTCACTGGTGTGTAAGAGAAAGAGAGTTGCCAGCAACACAGTTTCTCTGAGGGCCCTCTGTGATTTGGTTCCTCCTGGAGCATGGTCCGAAATAGGGGTGTGTGTTGGCAATGAAGCCCGTTGAGCCCTGCCACAGATACATTTGTTCAGGACTGTGCATGCCTACTGGAACGGTACTGGGGGGTTGTGAGTTTCAGGGCCTTGAAGTTAGTTGTACAGAGGAATGATTTTCATTGATGAAATGTTACCAGTTCGCTGATTTTTGGCTCTGCTAATGTCTTGAATTATGTGCCAGTGGTGTTAAAAAGCTGAGGTTTGGGTGTCTGTATATTGTACATTGAATTTAAACATAGAATAGCTCTCATTTGATAAGAATCTTGTTACAAAAAAAAACAGACGGGAAAATCAGTCTGGTTAAGAGGTCATTGATCTCACTGAGAAAATAGTGAGCTGTCATAGCTACCTCTGATGCACGTAAGTCTAGTAATCCATGTATCCCTTTAATCTTTAGGGCCAGACTTCAGAATGAATTGCAAGATCAGAGACTAAATAAAAATATCCTAAAACCTGGTCCTCGTGTATTTCTAAGGAACTGGTCTATTCCAAGAACTCCAGTATTTAAACTCTCCTTGAGGTTAAAGACTCTGCAGGTCAAAGCTCAGTTTTTGAGAAAGAAACCCAGCTAACAATAATATCATCACAGTTAATTAAGGTTGTAGTTACAACATTTTCAGCGTATACAAGTACTAGCCTCTCTAAAGGTATGTTGTTTCACTTTTACTAGTAATTATATAGTTTGTGAAAACTAACTTTGGTGTCTTGAGCCTAACCTAACATTCAGTACTCTTCTTACCGTTTTATCATTCTGTTGGTTCTCACTTACATATTTGTTGGAGGACTTTGTAGAACATACTTTAAAAGTCTTCTAGTGCCCAGTAAACCTTCTTTCAAATACACTTGCTATGGATACTCTCTGAGGGTCCATGCTTTCCATGTCCTGGATATGTGCAGTTGACTCCCAGCAGATGCTGTGTTACTCCAGATATAGACATAAAGAGGAGTCAGTAAACCTGGCCTTGTCTTACATGTTTCAAAATGAGAAATGAAGTGTTTTGAAAATGGATGCAAACACAGGTTCAAAATATTTTGAACCCTATTCTGATTTCTCATTTTCTAGCCCAGGAAATAAGGTGTGTCCAGGTCCTCAAACCAGACCAGGGAAGGGCTTACCTGGTGCTTGTTACATTTCTTCAAAGTTAATTTACATATGTTCAGAATATTAAGGAGGTTTGGTTGTGTGTGTTGGCTTTTGTTGTGTGTTTCATAGAATCATAGAATCATAGAATTTTTAAGGCTGGAAATGACCCCTAAGATCATCCAGTCCAACCATTAACCTACCGCCACCAAGTCTACCCTTAGGCCATGTCTTCAAGCACTGCATCTACCCGTCTTTTAAACACCTCAAGAGATGGGGACTCAACCACCTCCCTGGGTAGACTGTTCCAATGCTTGATGACTCTTTCAGTAAAGAAGTTCTTCCTAATATCTAAACTAAATTTTCCCTGGCGCAGCTTGAGGCCATTTCCTCTAGTTCTGTCACCTGTTACTGGGGAGAAGAGACCAACCCCCACCTCACTGCAACCTCCTTTCAGGTAGTTGTAGAGAGCAATAAGGTCTCCCCTCAGTCTCCTCTTTTCCAAACTAAACAAGCCCAGCTCCCTCAGCTGCTCCTCGTAGGGCCTGTTCTCCAGACCCTTCACCATCCTCGTTGCCCTTCTCTGGACACTCTCCAGAACCTCAACATCCTTCTTGAAATGAGGGGCCCAAAACTGAACACAGTACTCAAGGTGAGGCCTCACCAGTGCAGAATACAAGGGGATTATCACCTCCCTGGTCCTGCTGGCCACACTGTTCCTGATCCAAGCCAGGATGCCATTGGCCCTCTTGGCCACCTGGGCACACTGCTGGCTCATGTTTAGGTGGCTGTCAACCAACACCCCCAGGTCCCTTTCCGCCAGGCTGCTCTCCAGCCGCTCCCGCCCAAGCCTATAACGTGTCCTGGGGTTGTTGCGACCAAAGTGCAGGACCCGGCATTTGGCCTTGTTGAACATCATATTGTTGGTCCCAGCCCAGCAGTGGTGGCCCAGTGTTTGGTGATTTTTGGATGGTGGGGTTTTTTTCCCCTTCCTCAGCTATTGTTTTACTTGTAATTCCACAAGAAATTGAATAATTTGGACTTTTCCTACCAAAAGCTTTAGACCTACCTGTGAAAAGCAGCCTTTTTCTCTTCATTTGTCCAAATAAAAATCTTTGTATTTACACTCAGCTGATTGATTCACTAGGTAAAATTGAGATGAGTTCCTCATAATTCAAACCTCTTCCTGATAGGTGCTAAAAAAAATGTTGTCTTCATTATATAGCTCCTTTTCTCTGTATGTATTTCCTTTGCAAGAGGTTCTGTAAGAGAAAGTGGCTTTGCTCTAGCAAACATTGAAAAAAAAATTTTATTCTGAAGACTTAAGGAACAAAAGGGGCTTGCAAGGAGTAACATAAGAAGGTAATTAAATTCCCTGGGTAACCAAGAGAACGGTAGAAAGGCAGTAATGTTACTTTAGAGTATTTTGAGTAAGTCAAAATCTTGCTGTTATTTTGGTATATGTAATACCTTTATTTTCCGAAAATACTATCTTTTACAAATGGCAAAATGGGTTACCCAATATTTTCATAGTCTTATAAAATTACTTGAGTACTTCTAATAACTTGCTTATAAAAGTAATGAATGTAATTGAATTTTTTAATTCCAAACAATGATTTGCATGTATGAATTCTCCCCATTGGAAGCTGCATACCCAGCTAAAGCAAAATCTGAGACAGATATCACATGAGTTGATAGTTCCTGTGTTTAAAACTGTAAGACCATAATTTCTCTGTTGGTGATAAGATGAGGTGGGTGACTTTTCCCATCTACTTCAAAAATCTGCTCTGGTTGGAGGGGTTGTTTCTGGAACTGCCTGTATCCTGTTCATCAGGTACAGGGAGTGCCTGCTCCTGGGAACCCAATGTCTACCAGACTGAAGTCACAAGAGATGGCCCTGGCCCACATGCCCTTATGGCTTGGGAATTGACTGGGAAGAGGTGTACTGCTTTTACCAGGAGAATTCAGGACCCTTCGGTCACGTTTGGAAGTGCCTTCTGTGTTCTTGCTTTGCAAAATGCAGCAGGAATTCTTCTTTTTATTAGAAAAAAAAGATTCTCCATTTCACTGTCAGAAATAAGAATGTCCTAGTTATTAAAACATATTAAATATGTACAGGCAGAAATGTAAAACTAAACCTTTTCGGTGAGGTTTTACTAAAAATGTTGTCACTGAATGAAATCAAATGAACTCATCATTTTCATCAGATACATTATTCAGTGCTGCATTTTGAAGTGTCTTGGTGTTGAAGCTTTCTATTTTTATTTACACCAGCAGCCTCACCACTGCAGTTCAGAAGAGCATTAGCAACATGCAGCTATTCTGACAGATACCATGCTAGACATCAAATTGCTTGGGGGATTTCTATTAATGCTTTGTACCTGTGTACCCAACTGATGGCAAAGAATTCTCAACCAAATAGTGGAAGCAGAGCTGTGTAAATCTGAAGTATGGAGTAATTCTTATGTTTTGGGACCTATAGTTCTTTACCGTGGCCATCTGTGTTATTTCTACATCAGACACATTGGTATTTCAACTTACTCCTTTTGGAGCAGGTCTTGAAATAGTAAGATGGTAGGTTGACCCCAGTTGCAGATTTTATTTTTTAAATTGTCTTTGCAAAAGCTGATTAAAATTGAAAGTCAGTTGTCTCTTTTTAGGAAGTATCACAGTTTGTTAATGTCATAGCTTTTCATGCATGTGCATTCATTTCTGTACACACAGTGGTGAAAATCGGGGTAGAAAGGGGATGTGAAAAAGATGACAGTATTCTCATTTGAAACGTTAGTGTGACGTTACAGTTCATCAGCATTAGACAAATCTGTTAATTCTGTCTTTTTATTGTATCAGACATTCTGTGTCTTGGTCTTTGGGCCTCTGTGTGGTTTGGGTACTTTCAGGGAAATGGATTTAAGAAGCGTGCCTCTGTAGTAAATTAAACCCACCTCAGGGAATCAGTCAATGATGCTTGCTGTCTTCTGCTCTGTAAAGTAGCCACGATTTTTAGCGCGATCACTCTGGACTTGGCTGTGTGTTGAGGAATTCTTCTTTTAGGTGTTTGACATGTTGTAGGGTATGCTGTCTCGTACTTAAAAATGCCCCCTGTTCTTCTCCAGTGTACTGGAACATAATACTGAGCACTAAACTGACCTTGGGTACATCCATTTGAATGGACTACACAACTTTCATTAATTTAGTCTCTCATCTAATGATGCTTGTGGCTCCCAAGTTTTCCTCCACCCATGCCCCGGTAGTTTATAAACATGCTCAGCAACATGGCAAGTTTGTTTTTCTGAGAACAAGTACCAGGTATGAAAACAGATGTCAACACTGGTATTACTGCTGCAGGACACAAGTGAAGTATTAAAGATGATTTCAAACTCACCATTGAAATCACTCACACACAAAGTCATCATTGCTTCCTTCGGGTCTAAAATAAAGGTCTCAGAGGGACCCTTAGCACTACCACAGCAGCCTACAGGCTGGCTGGAGTGGGGCTGTAGCATCCAGACAGCCTGTAATGCAGCCACAGTGACGTTAGATTAGTGAAACCTACTGGTTTGGAGGTTATTAACTCTCTTGCCTTGTGTTCTTGATGAGTTTGAATGATTCCAGCCTGATGTGAATATCAGGAGGCAGTAGCAATTCTTGAGATTGATAGCAGAATAGGAGAACGTGCTATGTTCAAGATAGTGGAGCTCTTTCACAGGTGATGTCTGGTGTTCTTTGATTCATATCCTGTATATCGCATCTTTAGATTTAATCTTGTAGTGGTTTGTTTAAAAATGATTTTTTTTGTTTGTTTTTACATGAGAGAACTACTTCTGCTTTGTGTGTAGGCTCCAGATTGCATGCTGTTGGTGAGAAGTAAATTTAAGGGCATGTTATTTCTCATATAAATGGGGAACCACTGTGGTCATGGGCAGAGGGGCTGCTCTGAATTCCTAGGTTCATGTAGCACTGCTGTCTGCCAGCAGCTGAGCACCAGGTGGCTGCTTGCTCACCCTTCCCTCTTCTCAGTGAGATGGGGAGGAGACTCAGAAGGTAAAACTGGTGGGTTGGGATCAGGAAACTTTGCTTGGACAGCAAAGGGAGAGGAAAATAACAGCAGCAACACAAAGAGCAGAATATACAAAGCAGGTGATACACAATGCAGTTTCCTTGAGTGGTCTCAGAGTGTGATGCCAGCAGTGATGCCAACAGGTGCTCGTCATTGGCCAGCCTCCTCATTATGTACAGAGAATGATGTCACGGAATGGAGTATCACTTTGGGCCAGCTGTCCTGGCTCTATCCCCTCCCAGCTTCTTGTGAAAATAAACTCCATCTCAGCCAAACATCAGGACAGCTACAAATACTGATTGTAGGATAAGAGTATAAGGAAGGTGCAGGGAGGTCTTAGATACAGTTAGTGAGTCTAGGGGCTGCTAAGGTGGCTGACATAATCAGGCCCATCTGTAAAGCTGGTTTTGTACAACCTGGGTGCAAGTGATTATCTGTCCTTTCTGCTTTTTTTTTTTTTTAAATTTCCATTCTCATTGCTATCATTGGACAGTGAAATTGTGCGTCCGCAAAATTCAGATTTAGTAAACTGGCTGCAATGAACAATTATCTATTGGGAAAAAAACAAAACATGAAAAACCAAATAATTTGAAGTGTCTATTAGAATTAATTGTAGCAGTTGTGCAATATATTATTTTCAGACTCTGGAATGAGGTGCTGGGACTGACATAAATTGCTCTGAGTATTCCCTGGATAAAAAAATTCTTGCTCTTTGGATTCTGTCATGAAATGGTTGGCATCCCAACAATCATGACAAATGTGTATGTTGGCAAGGAATTAAAAATGGTGGCACCTCTGAAGTTTTGCATGAGGTTTACTGCCTGGGGATGGAGGACAGTTGTAGCTGTAACTAATGCCGTTCTGTTGTCTGTATTGCAGCTAATCTCTAAAACAAAAGCAAGATTGGTCGCACGTTTCACTTGGTAATAGGAACTACTGCATTTGCTTTTCTTCGAGCATTTTCTGACACTGGTGTTTTCGTGTGCCTGCTTCGTTTTTTGTTGTTTTGATAACAAATTACATCTGACGACAAGATCTCTTTGCTTTGAAACCACAGTAAGGGCTGCTTGAAAAAGCATGACCCTCCTAAAATTTTTACCCTCAAGAGGAAATATCTGATTTTTTGTTTGTCTTTGATCCAGTCTCATCAATGCAATTTTAACTTCTTCAAACAATTGAGCCTGCAGTTCATTATAGCACAAGACCGGAACCCTTCTATTACCTTATTTTTAGCAACAATTACATTGAGCCTTAAAACTGCGTTTGCAGAAGGAAAGGCCTGTACCAATCCCAAATCTTAGCCCTTAAAATTTGATGTTGCTTGTGCTTCCAGGAGCAGCATGGGCAAGTTGAATTCCAGCTCCTTTGTTCTCTCAAAAGCAGCCCAGTTGAATGTGAGGTGTGGTTTGGTGGTGTGTCTTGATGATATATCTCTATGGCTAAGTTGAATTAAGCCTATGGTAACCTCAGAAAACAAGTTCAGTTCTGACATCTCCGCAGCTTTTTCTTCTTTGAGGTGTAGCGTTGTTTGGCTTGTGTTCTTGACCAAAAGGGTTCTTTGAAGCTGTGTCTGGTTTAATCCATCAGTCCATCTGGGGGTGGTTATGTGTGACCCATTTTGAAGTGCTGACTGTCACATAAACATTAATGGTCATTTCCACCTCCAAAATCAGGATGGATGGCCAAGAAAGTGCTTTGACGCTGTGCCTCAGGCAGGAGCAGCCTTGGTGGTGGTTCTGTGGAGCTTCTCAACCTGAGGCAGTGAGGCAACTCAGCCCAGCAGGTTGGACCACAGGAAACTCTGTTCCTACAGGTTCTCAGCGCACGATCCTTGTTTTCAGAGCTTATGTACCTGATTAAAAAACACTTTCCCTCCATCTTATGCTGCTGAGAAGCTCTTAAAGGCATGCATTAATGGGGAGACAGGTTGTGTCTGCTACAGGGTTGAGGAGTTGTGCTACAGAAGAGAAAATTCATTCTGCTAGATGCCTTGTTAGGTTCAAGCTATGCTTCCAGAAATTTTCAAGCAAGAATGTTTATCTGCAGTTGGTACTGACTGACACTGTCATTTCTTCTTAGGAAACTCTCCTTTAGAGAAGGATGTCATTTTCTTAAACATGGTTGTTAGAAGTCTAGGAGAATAAATGTGGTACCCTGCTTAGGCAGGAGGGAGAATATTTGAGAAGATTTGGAGGTGTTTGCCAAGCTTGTCAGAACAACCTCCTGTCTTTGGTGCTGTGGCAACCCAACTGGAACTTGGAAAGAGGAGCATAGTTTCCAGTTTTATTCTCATTGTACCTGACTGAAACAATCCGTGTACTTTACATTGTAAAGCCCCCTGAATACCCATATTAAAGCTGGCTGCAGGAATATGGAGCCCTCGTGTTATTTACCTAGCATGCTGTGTGTGGAAACATGGTTAGCATCAGGCAGGCTGAGAGACCCACAGAGAGAAAGAAACCTGCTCAACAGCACCTAAAAATGGGCAGAATAAATCCCTGCAAAGAACTGATCCACTAGGAGTGGAAAACTTGCAGGCCAAGAGAATTTCATGCATATGTGGAATAACTGTGCCTGTATATGAACCTGACAAAGAGAATAAAATTGACAAAATGAAGGTACAGCTTTTTAACATTTTCAAAGGATGAAATGAAAGAGCAAAATAAAGTTGCTGGGAATGAGTATGCAAACCTCAGAACAGCTGAGGAAAATATTTGAGGAAAATCCACACGAAGTAGCAGAGGGATACTTTTTTCCAAATCCCAAGAGCAAGAAGTAGGGAAGGGGATAGATGCTGAAAATTCTGGCATGCACATGTACTTGAGAGACATAAAAGATCTCCTAATTAGAGACAGGATCACTTGTGGGACATGTGATTCCAGTTTGTAGGAGGAATTGCTGAGAAAAAGACATCTAACCCTAAAGGAATGAGTCAAAGAACAAGAACAGCTGAACTGTCCAGGGAAGGGAGCAAAATGACGGCTGCTCTTGCAATGCATAGGCCACGCTTAAAATCAATCCAGGAAGCAGGGCAGAGGCAGGCGCATGAAGGATGTGTCTGGTACTCTCCAGGTGTGCTCCTCTGAACACATGCTGGAAGGACAGTGGAAGTCCTAATTGCTGAGGTCTCGGTGCTGCGTGCCGCCTCTTTTGTGAAAAAGCAGCTGTACTTAAATTTTCAGGGAAATTTGCAGCAGCACTGAAGCAAAATCAATGTCTTGTAGCACGTGTCCACTGAGGAAAATGGTCGCTATGTCTGTTTTCAGCTCTTGATTGCAACAACTGGTATTTGTGCAGTCACGCAGATGGCGATGGGGACGTGGAACCAGCAGCACGCCAGGGAAGTGCGGCCAGGTTGTGGGGAGGGCAGCCACCCAGGAGCGGTGGTGAAGTGAAGCCTGTGAGCCATGCTGAGCAGTGCATCTGAGGGAAGTAGCATTAGGGGCTGGTAGGAACAGAGTCACAAGGGTGTAATTTGGTAGTGAGCAGCAGAGCTGTGAGTGATAAGGAAAGGGGTAGCAGTTTTAAACTGAAGAAGGGTGGATTTACATTAGCTGTGAGAAAGACATTCTTCCCCATGAGGATGATGAGGCCCTGGCACAGGCTGCCCAGAGAAGCTGTGGCTGCCCCCTCCCTGGCAGTGTTCAAGGCCAGGTTGGATGAGGCTTTGGGCAACCTGGGCTAGTGGAGGTGTCCCTGCCCATGGCAGGGGGTTGGAACTAGGTGGGCTTTGAGGTCCCTTCCAACCCAAACCGTTCTGTGGTTCTTTGTTTGCCTGAAAAGCACGATAGCTGTCAGAAGGAAGGGAAAGAAAATGGGAAAACCCACCTGCAGATCAGAGAGAGGAGAACAAGTAGGAAGATAACGCTTGAAAGAAGCACCATGAAGTTAATCCATGTGAGCATGACCTGAATGTTACCCCCATTTTTTGTGTTTCTGTACACCGTTCTTCAAAGAAAAGCCAATTATATTTTAGAAGAATGGGGCCCTCTCATGTTGTTACTCATCATGTGGTACATGAAACACTAACTCAGAAATTATGAGTTAACCTTGTTCTTTCATCACGTATGATCATCTCATCACTAGACTGGTGACTGTTCAAAGCTGCCTGAAAGTGATTTGGCCTGGACAACTAAACTTTTATGCATCAGTACAAAAGCAGCAAAGAAGATGAGAAGGAAAGCTGATTGTCCTAAGGGACACGGCATAGCGGTTTGGGTAGTTCTGCTCAGAAAATCACTTGTGGCTTTTATAACGAGGAACGTAAGGTTTGAATTTTCAGACTTATTAGCTGTACACTTGTTTGGTTTTTATTAACTTAATATACTATGCACCACTTTTTCTTTGGGATATTGATTCTATTCATGGATTCATCCAGTTTAGCTCTGAATGGTTGGGCTTGCTTTTTCATCAAACTTTGAAGAGATCGGGGTCTCAGATTTCCTGAATTATTTTATTTTATGTCTTTATATTTTTGGTACAGCAGCTAATGTTTTCTGTCCAGTTTCTGAGACTATGTGCTTCTGGCTAATGTAGAAACGTGATGTAGTTTCTGTTTGTTCCCTTTCTTGACCCCTGTGAGTTAGAATTATCTCCTTAAATGAACTGATGCAATTAAACCATTTCACTCTGCAAAACAATCACCAGAAGTTTCCAATCACTTAGCTCTCTGCTCCAATAGAAGAGAAAATCGGGTTTTAAAAAAAATCTGAGAAAGATACTGCTGTTAAGCTAATTCAGCATACTTCATTATTAAGCTAATACATTATACTTCATCTTGACTCTTAACAGAAATGAAGTATAATTGTGTCAGTGAAGGTGGTGTAAAAAAAAAAAAAAGCAACCTAACTCTCATTAAAAGCTGTCTTTAGGAAATTCTGATTCCTTGAGCTAAAGAGTTACACGTAACATTGCCATTTGTTGTTGTGTAGTGATTTGAAGGTTTGTAGAACCTTTGTAAAAACTCAAGATTATGTAGAAAGAATAAATAAACCATAGTGGAACAAATACACAGTTCTGAAGTATTCTGCTTCATTATATACCTGCAGTACATGTGGTTAATTAAAAAAAGAAAATTGGGCATTAAACTGTAAAGTTAATGGAAAAAACACTGAACCATCTTAAAGATATGACCAAACAATATAGATATTTGCAACAGGAAAAAAAAACCCAAAAACAAACGAGCAAACCACCAGCTATGTGCCAGATAAAATTTTCATTGAATTGAATGGAAGGACTCCCAGTAATTTGAGTATTTCGGTCAAAACTATTGAATGATATTTTTTTGTTTGTTTCTTTTTCTTCTTTTTTTCTACTTTTCTATTTGGAAAGAAAATAGGAAGAAAATTTGGAAAATCTGTTGGTTATTTTGAGAGATGAAAAGCAAAGTTGCTAAACTTTTCCTTTTCTTTCCTGTATTTAAAAGCTGAGCTGTGCCATGTCCTTAATACTACATCATCTTTTATAGAGGTGGTAAAATTTCTCTGAGTTATGTGATGTGAAAAAGTTCTTTCTAGACAGTAAGATGTTAAGAAATTAAGCAGTTTTGATATAATGCTGAATACCACATGCTGTTCTGTGTTCCAGTTCAGCTGAACTGGATATTTGCAGATTTGGTTTTATTCAGTAGATTATGAGAAATGATGTGAGCTTGAAAGAGGACTCTCAAAATCTCCTCTGGTGAAGTACTGAAAATTTGGAAATACTGCAATTCTTCTTTAGCTTTGTCACCACCAATGTTAAATATTACTGGAGGTATTTATTGTAAGAGCTTCAGTTTCTGCTAAAACAAAAGTGTAAGAGTGAGCCCTGTTGGCTTGGAGAAATCATATACTCTGGATGTATTCCAGAAGAATAATCAAATGTTTTTTTGTGAGTATTCAAGAAAAGTGATAATTCTGAAGCAAAGAATGCTATTGATAATGTTTTCACTGGGAAATGCAGCAAAAATATATTCAGCTGCTCCCCATAACTGTTAAAGTTTAAGTCCAGATCTTGAGATGGCCTGTGGTGAGGTGCTGAGCTAAACACTGGTTTGTATTCTCCCCATATAGGCGCTTTCTGCTTTTAAGTTGTTCAAGATATTAAAACCATGAAAATGTGTTGATATTTAGAGCATTTAATGAAATCTTGGAAGAATGTAAGTGTGTAGATAGATACAAGGTAGATCTGCACTACACAAAACAAAGTGTGGGTAAAAAACCCGAGACCTTTGTGAATTATTCCTATTCCGCTTAACTATTTGCCTTTTATTTTTCAATCTGGAAAAAAAAAATATTTTTATAATCTGTGTTTGGCATTTTTGGCCCTCATGCAATTTTGATTCATGAGTTGAAATCCCATTTCCATGGTAATCATCTGAATTTGTTGATCAGCTTTGAATTTCTCCTATAAATTAAGGCAACTGGAGAACATAGTGTCAGCGAATTCAAGTCCATAATGTCAGCCATAATATTTCCCTTTCATCCCATATGAATAAGGTTTGCATTTTGGTGATGATTCCCAAATGTAACTAAAAAATTCTTGTATATCAAAAGAATCACAAGTTTACCAAAAATGCAGAAAATAGTGTGACATATGTACAATGTATGCTTGACACCCTGATAACGTACATATGCTCAAAAACCCCCAGGGAGAGCTGCACTCATCGTCACATTTACCTTTTACATTTCTACGGCCAATCCACCTCGTCTTTAGTGAGGTTGAGTGACAGCTGTATAGCCTTCATTCACAGGCTGTTTCTCTTCCAGTTACTGCCAGGGAATTTGATGGACATATTTGAGTGGAAGGAGACTGAGCATCATCCACATAAATGCCTGCTGGACATAAACTTCCCCCGTTACCCTCGGGATGTAAACCTCCTCGTTACCTTTTGGACATCCTGAGCAGAAGGAAAAGCAACATATAACCAAGATTTATTGAAGAGAATAGCAGATTTTATTTTTTTTATCCCCCCCCCCCCCCCCTCAGATTTCTGTAAGAGATAAAGCAATTCCGCAGCTGTAAGATTTGTAGAGGGCTGGACAGTGTCTGCAGTGTTTCCCCCCGTGTGAAAAGCTCATACATGTCCTGCAATCACACAATACCTGACCATCACAAGTTCTCAGGAGGATGGCAGGGTGGTAAGCAGAGCACTGTGATCTCTTCATGTCTGTCCTTTGATCAACTTGAGCAAATAGAGCTACTCTGTTTGGATACTTGAACCTGACAGCGTTCCCAGTAGTTTTGTTCAAAAGTGGAAGTTCAGCCTGTGGGCAGTTATTCTCCCGTTGTCAGCATCAGGTGACTTTTTGTGTGACAGCTGTCAACGATTTCCTCAGCAGGAGCCAGCAGATCTTCCCTTGCTCCATACTGCCACCACTAGTAACGGGTGTAGTTTCTCTCAGAATACCTTTCAGACCAGCTGAAATAAAAATGAATACTTTATTTTTTTTAGAAAGTCGTGTATAGCTTGAGAAGAGGGATTTAAGTTAAACTTATTTTGATTAGAGTATTAGGAGAAACAAAACTCAAAAGGCCACCTCTGTTGTTTCGTTAGCTCTTAACTCAAAGAAGTGGATGTGGTAGGAATTGGCTACTGTGTGGAGGATGGGACGAGAATATGATTGCTGCTTTGAAAGTGTGTGTTCAGCAGGCATTCGGGTGGGAGGGTGTCAGCGACAACAGACCCTTCCCTGCACGGGAAATGCCAGGTGCTGTACTTCAGCAGTGTTCAGATTCTGAGTGTATTTCTGGCTTTCCTAATCTTTGATCCTGCCATTGAATCCGCGGGGGTGCAAAAATCCACCCACACAGATCCGACTTTGAAATTCTGGCCTTAATTATTTATGGTTTGGGTTGAACAAATTACTGTTCTCTGTGCAATAACCACAGTTATTACCAGAAATATAGAAACCATCTAAACCATACACGTGTGTGTGTATATATAAAAAGTATGTACATTTTTTTTAAAGATGTTGCTTTTATTAATGTGTTTCAAGGCTTAACTGAAATTCTCATTACTCAGTCTTGCCCTGTGCTGCTTTTCACCTGACCATACTGGCCTGGATCCACAGCGATTAATTTTCAGAAAAAACAGCTCGTAATGTTTATATCCTGAAAGCAGTTTAGAACCTGAAAGCAGTCCTAGAACTAGCAGAGCATCTAGCTTTTTTTATACACCTTGCAACAAGATCCTAGTGTTTTGTTAAATGGCAAATGGATGGGACTAGTTTCTTCTGCACAAAACAGACCCCCTTTTAATGTCTCTGGGCTCTATTCACAGGAGTAATCTATCTCGAGTTAGATCATTTTCATCTACATATAAATAGAAGGAGAATCCATTATGAAAACAAAACAAAATGCTTTGAACCAATGACAGTAAATTTCACGAAAGAAAAATAAACCCGGAATTTTATAGCAAAGTCTGTCAAGCCAGTGCTATTACAGAGCCTGGAAATACCAGCCAGCACCATTCTTTAATTAGAATAAGGCAAACTTGGTGACTTTAATGTGTTTCCCAAAGTCACTTTTCTCTGTCTTTTCATCTTTTTCCAGAGTTTTTAACCATCATTTCACGATGATATATTTGCTGTCATACTACCTACAGATAGGTTCTCAGCACTTGAGTGTTGCTTTAAATTTGGATTCTTGTCTTCGGTTTTGTCCCCTAGAAGACCTGAGTGAAAGAAAACATGTTCTCTTCAAATGTTCGTAGGTGGGATATGGCAAGCTAGGGAATTTTAGTTATCACTTGTTCTCAGTTGGAAGTCAACTGAAAATTAGCAGAAGCTTTCAAGTAATTCCTGTGCCTGATGAGAATTGTGTAAAACCAAGTTTATTTGAAGTTGGAAACCCTTACCTCAGCTTTCAGTGAGGTGCCATCCAGGTCCTCTACAGGGTGTTTGTAATTCTCATCTGCCTTGTCAAGTGTTAGATTAGCAACCAAACCTGGTAACAACTGGACATCTTTCTCTCTTCCTAATACTTGCTTGTCCTCCCAAAAGGTGGGGTAGAAAACTTCTCTGTTGCACCTCCTATATGATTTGCCAACCAGGGGAATGGGCCTGGTGCTTGAAGCAGTGGGCTCGAGCTGGCATGGTGGTGAGGGCTCTGCTCTCAGCTGTACCTCAGCCTTCCTGCTTGGCCTCTGTCGGTCACCTGTCTCTCTGTACCGTCCTTTCACCACCACGTGATACATCGCTACCTTGTGAAAGGTGTCTGATAATGTTTGTTGAGCAGAAAGGTGTTTCAGGTGGAAGAGATATAAAACACCATTCCTAAATGTATGTTGCTGCCTGCAGTGTATTGAGAAATTGTGTGCAAGAAGGTCGTTCGCATTCTGTCTAATGAAATAGTAGCACTAGTTTTGATTTTCATCAGCTTAACGTATGCTTTAGGATCTGAGACTTCAGTCCAGTGTATTGTGGATTGCAATCCCGGTCTTGATGTCCAGAACAGTCCCTGGAGTCATAAGCAATATCTGGTTTGAACGTGCTATTGATGAAATCTAAATGGCAATAGAAATGATCTAGAATGGGAAAAAAACTTCCTAGTAACAATCGTGTTTATTCGAGTGACCTATCTGAAGATCACAGAACCTTATATTTGTCTCATAGGAAATAGCGTACTGGCCTTTTACTAAATAGGATTTATAACTTCAGAAAATAGAATGCATTAGCATTTTTTCCAGATTATGAAATAATGCAAAAGACTTTTTATTTTATCCAGTACAGTTAGTCTGTATTTCCAAGTCATGGTTGTGTTTAGTGCTTCTTTAAAAAAAATAATTTCTCGGGCTTTCAGAGTTGTCTGTTCAGAGCTTTGGTACTCTGTTGCAGCCTGCATTGGAATTAACTGCTTTCTAAACATGAAACAAACCTCTTGAGGGCATCCTCAGCTTCCCCTGATGGAAAGCAATAGTAAGGTAGAGCAGAGGGTCTATCTAAGGCCTTTAACACCAGCTACACAGTGGGGCAGCATTTTGCCCTTAATAGACGTGTACAGTATTTTACCCTACAGAATTGTAGGAAACTTGGATTGTAGAGATATTACAAAACTTCTTTTTAAAGATTATGATCCAAGGTTTAAAAATTACTAGTAATTCTGGAAATGTCAGTGTTGGAGAACAGAGGTTGAGATCTTGCCAACACCCCTTCCAGAGATTTCAAAGCAATTCATCTCTGTGCAGGAGATCCACCTATAAGGTCTCACGGGTTGGGATACAAAAGTCCAAACTCGTCACCTTTTGGCCTTTGGCCTTCTTTAATTTTTATAAGAAGATGCTATAAATCTGTACTTGCCCCTTAATACGAAGTGATGTCTTAGATATTTAATGGTTGCCCGCAGTAAAAAATTGTCTGCAGATATATCTACATGGGAAACACGGGGAATGTCAGACAAACAGGAAACGTGTTTCATCTTTCACTCTACAAGTAGATTATCCTTTTCAAAGTCTGCAGATTTTCCGTGTAAATTAATCTCCTGCTATCTTCTCTTGGTGTCTTTCAAGTTCTCTCAGCTTCCAGCTAGAAAGGTAATGATAACGCGTCAGAATCGCACCCTTTTAGAAGAACAAAATCAGGGTGGGCATCCGTAATAATGGTGTAATGACACCAAATCTGTGCACGTATAGCTTACTGTTAGTTACCTAAATGCTCCTTCATTGGCACGTAGACACTTTCTTGGATGCTTTATCTTCATGTTATGTTTTACAATGCCAGTCTGGCATCATTAGACATCCACCCGCAAGCGTTTTAAAGATTTTTCCACAGAGCCGTAAAATTGCACCTTCCTCATTGAATATAGAATCAAGTGCACCTGTAATAACAAAGCGGTGGAATAGTATGCATCTCTTCCTGGATGTTTCACTGCATTGCAGTGGGGCTGTGCTGGTTCGCCTTCACAGACTCAGAGAAATTAAAGGTCGTGTCCTAACGTTACATCTTCCTGTTTAAAATGAATAGCTTGTAAATGTTTATCTCAACCAGAAGTGAGAACGTGGTCTACGTTTGCGCTCTCCGATTCCTGTATTGAGAAACCATGCAGAAAACCAGCTGCTTATCCTTTCATGTCCTCCTCCTGCTGTTAAACATTTACATCTTTGATTTCAGTTCTTTTCCAGGTTTCCCCCTCCTCGTATTTGGATTTCTGGTTGAAGCTTGCAGCAGTGCTGGCTAGATTTATAGTGGGTTACATTGTTTTCCGCAGAAAAGAGCGAGAGAAAGAACTAAATCCAGCGCAGAAGTACTGAGAATTCACGTACAACGTCATACAGTATATAGTTTCTCTGTGTTCTGCCAATATGTATTTCAGTTTAAAATGTCTTGAGGCCAGTTGGGACTATTCCTATAGAGAGAGGACCAAAGCATACAGTATATTGGCTTCCATGTTGCTGTTTTTGGACAGTCGGGGCTGCTTTCCATTTCCTACAATGTTCCAATATAACTAAATCACATCTACTCTGTAATGGAGGCTTCTGAGACCTGGGGCTTCTGTAAAATGTAAAAGAGCAAAGTAGTATTTATACAGTATAATATTTTGATTCGCTAATGAGCTGTGAGGTGGGTGTTATCATGAACTACTGTGCAGCAAGAAAGGTTCCTAAACCATGCATCAACTTACTCCATCTCTGAATCTCCGCAGATAACACAGTGTTTAGTTTCTAATTAGACTTGTGTTGTGCTAATTCTCATGAGTACTGCAAGTGATTGACATTCTGCATTTAAGTGGCAAGTACCAGAGCGGCTGACTTTCAGCTTTGTGATGGAGCCAGCATATGGCTGCTGAGAAAGGCGAGCTGTTCCCAGAAACTGGTTTGCAAGATCAACACAGATGGGTTGGTGTGGCCTTGTTCTCGAAGGCAAAGGAGGAAATAAGGTGCCTAGCCTTGAATTAGACTAATAATATTCTAGTCCTAAAAGGGTTGGGAAAGAAGTGTTTAACTGAAAAAAAAAAAAGCATTAAAAAAATTCCCATGCATAGTAGTTCATAACTTATTTATTTTCTTTGGATAGTCTTTCACCCTGTATCTTAGGAGAGGATGAACATTAGCCTTCTCCCATGCTTCAGTCCCCCGTATTTAAAGTAGAGATGGTTTGTCCTAGGTCTGTATGTATGAGTAATAAGTGCAACTTTCAAGGCAGCATCTCATGAGCCATTTCTCGATGGAACATGCCAGTGCAGCATAGGCATTTTATGTGCCTAAAATTGTTTCTGAATAAATTTTGCAGGCATGTTTTCTGTGGCTATCTTGAGTCCATATTTTTGGCAGGCAAGTTTCAATGTGTAAATCAAAATACTGATACATGTTGGATGCATCAGCCTCATTGAACTAGATTGGGTTATTGTAAGGTACATCTAACTTAAACTCTCCAGTCAGGTCCAAATCCCTTCAGTTAGATTCTAAAGGTTAAGTTGAGCTTTTTCAACTCATCATCATAGTTGCGTTCTGCGCTAATAAAGGCTGCCTGTGGCTTTTGCATGTTACTCATGCAGCCTTTAAGTTTCTCACAGCCTCTAAAGCCTTACTCCGATCATCCATTTAAAGTACCGCATAAGGTAGAGTGGTACCGTTATTCTGTTTCCTGAACCACAGTTAGGTCCCTCGTATGTGTTGTGTTACAGGCAAGGGGCTGGCTACAGAGTGGTGTTTGCTCAGGATGATCAAGCTGTGGCTTTCTGCAAATCCCATCTGCCCTCTCCACATGCAGCGTTAGAGGCCCTTCCTGGAACAAGCTCCCTGGGTGATTTATCTGCGTGAGGTTGCTGGTACAGGAGCACTGGAAAGGCAGATGGGACACATGATGGCAGACTTGGACCAGTTGCATTTGGCAGGGAGAACAGATCTGTGGAGCATGATAGTCACTTTATGGGTCAGAATTTCCATTCATATGGGATTCCTTGGGGATTTCTAGTATGAAAGCCAGCAGTACGGTGCGGCTGTTGGATTTTCAGAATCGCTGGGTGTGCACTAGAGGCTGCAAAGGGGGTGTTTGTACAAATGGTGAAACAAAGGTTGAGTTAAGTTAGACTTCAACAATATCCCACGTGATAAAAGTTAATCATGAAGTAAGAATGATAACATTTCTCATTTGCTTGAGAAAGGAAGGGGTAGAGTAACTCAAACCTCCCATTTACGTCCCCTCTGACCCCGTTTCTTTTTTTTTCTCTCTCAGAAAATGCAGAAAGATGGCTCTGGACCTTGTGAGAGCATTACGAAACTTAAAAGTCATGTGCCATAACCACAGACTTGACCCAGCTATGGTCAACTCATTTTAACTAAATGAAATTGCAAACTACTCACACTTTATAATACTGAAGAAGAAACTTGTCTTGGACTTCACTGGCGGTGGAGTCCGGCTTGCTACAGATCCATGTTGTAGATTAGGTCATTTGCTTATGTTTCAGTTACGGTGTTTTTTCCAGTTTCTCTCCACCGCTGTTCTGTTAAAGCAGTGCAGCTGGCTGAAGGGCTGTAGGCATTGAAAGGGCTGGGGCATTAAAAATAGAGGCTTTGGGTCCTTTTTCATAGTCAAACAAATTTTTATATCCCGAGTGCAATATTTTATGCTGCCCAAGGAAAAGGATATTGTTTGCTGCACTTTAAAATAACACAAAAGCCGTTCCAGCTCTACCTGAGGCCAGTGGCAAAATTCCACTTGCTTTCGGTGGGAATTTGCAAAAGGCCCGTGACGCAGTTTCTGTCAGAGTGGAAGAAAGCTGTGAGTTCATAGTACCATGCAAATGTAAAATGCATATATTCCCTTTTGGTTTTGGTATAACTAATTCTCTGATTACTTTCTTCAGAGAATATGGAAGTGGTTGGTCACAGAAAATAGCTGTAACAAGGATTGTTGAAACGCTTCTATTCCTCCAGATAGTCATAGGGATGGCCCGTAAAACAAGAATTTGCTCTCTGTAGAAAGCCAGCCTGATGGCTGTGTCTTGGAGATGTCCCTGCTTACTGCAGGGGGGGTTGAACTAGTTGACCTTTAAAGGTCCCTTTGAACCTAACACCTTCTGTGACTCTATGATTCTATGGTGACATTGCAGTCAGGAGTCACTGTTTGTCCTGCTTATTCAGCAGAAATGAATGGGAAAGAGAAGCAACTGTGAGCATTAGGAAGAAGCAATCCTATCACGTCTCTTCTAGTTACTACCACCTCTTAAAATAGAAGGAAAATGAAACTTCAATTCTGCAGATAGAGATATATGATCCCTATAAATTTGGTGCCATACCATTTGCATGTTGCTCTGGTTTTGGAGGAAAAGTCCTTAAACCTGTTACTGAGGCACTCACATGTCATCCAGAGAAGGAGGTGAAGTGCGTGACTGCATTCCTGCCTGCTCATGTTTTGTTTGGGTTTGCATATGCTCCCCTAGAGCATAGGGAAGGAGGGACCACCTCCATCTTCCCTGGGTATTTTCCTCAGTTTGGAAGGTGAAGCGTCAGCTACCATTTGACTGTTTAATAATCACCCATAAATCTCTAAATCTTTGAATTTATGAAATTCAGGAAAGTATCCTGAATAACTCTTATGTGAAGCAGAGATCAAAATGTAAGAACTTAAAGGAAGACGTCTCTAACTTACGCTTCCCCACCACAAGACAGCAGAAGTTTGAGTGCCTCAGGGGATCCTCTTTGTATTCCTGTTCCTTATTCGGCCTGAGCAGATGTGTGAAGGAGAACCCAACAGTGAAGCTTCGGCATCACTGTGGCTTATATGAAGGTAGATTGTAGATAAATGTACCTTCCAGATACCCACATCAGCAGGATGGCAGGAAAAAGAAATTTCTCATGTTCTCTCCATGTGAGATCTTCCTTAAAATTCCCGAGAACAATGAGGCTTCTTCACAGCTGCGAAGAGCCCAAGGGCCTTGTCAGGCATTCTTGCAGTCCTCAGCTTATTCTGTTGCACCTTGGTAGAGATAAGACTAATAATTAGATGCTCAGCTTTAGACTCCCTGCAGTTACTCCTTACACAGGGTTTCCTTTATCTATCCTTTTCCACTCTAGCCTTACCGTTTACCTCAGTGAGATTATATACTTGCTGCTAATGGCAGAACTTGGCTACCAGTGAAGGACATGGTTTTGAACTCCATGGGATGTTACTGAAGTGTAAATTATCCGATCTCTTCCAAACAGTGGCCACTCCATCACTTTTCACAAGGTACCTTACCTTAAGATTGGAAAATAATTAGTGGATGTATGTACCTTAGCAAACAAAAGCATTTGAAACTGGGAACTATTGTGTCAGTCTTCTGCTACTGGAACTGGGTTTGAATTAGAGCTGTAAGTTGTTCTGCAACCTTTGACTGTGTAATGCACTAGTCTAGCATGTGCTGCAACCAGTATCTAGTGATAAGGAGAGGTGAGAGACAGACATGAAGAAGCAGAGGGTAGTGGACACTTGGACTTGTGCCTGTTATGGGCCCGTGGTAGTGTCTGTTTGTTAAAAGTGCTTATCTTTAATGAACCACTCATCCAGCATGGTTTGGTGGGTTTTTTTTAAAGGTAGAAGAAATCAAGTAATGTATGCAACTCCTAATGGTATTTTAGGTGTGAGAGTAAGGAGGGTTAAAACTTCTTTCATACCCATTCTTATGTTTTAAGATAAACATGAACCTTAAATCAAGACAGCATGCCAGCAATAACAGCTGACATAGAAAACTTGACACAAGCAGCCTAGAAGCAGTTCTGGTACACCTGAGATGGGTGAACTAGCCAGTGACCTCTGGTGAGAGCGTGTTTTGGGCTCTCTACTGAGTACTTAGGACTTTAGGTTAGCAGGATTTGGAAGAAGCAGTGAGGAGGAAGATACATTTTAATTTGGTGTACAAAATTTTGTATTAAGATGGCCATGTCCAAGTTGCTTCAACCAGGGAAAGACTCACGGTGGTCTAAGGTCTAAGGAGGTTGAATGGGAAGGCAGATTTTTGGATTGGGTTTTTGAAAGATGAGGAGGATCAAGGAAAATACAGAAGATGAAGAAAAAATGAGGTATACATCAAACATTCTGTAATGCTTTTATTCTGATGTAGATTTACGTGAAGTTGCAATATTTGTGTGTTGACTTATCTTTGTGTTAATGTCAGTGAACTGACTCACAGAAAGAGAACAAACATTTTATTGCTGGCCTGGAGAGAAACAGGTTCTTTGGTGTTTATTCTGATGAGTTTAGAGATACTTCACAGAGGTTTTACAGAGGCAGTGACCAAATTCTCTGCTTGTATGAGCTGGCACAGCATCACTCGTTACAAGCGTATGCCCGTTTATGTGGCAGATGATTGGGCCTCTGCATACAACAAATGGTTTGTTTCTCATTCTCCCAGTTCCAGAGTAACCAATAGAGGGAAAGTTTTCATTAGGTCTTGAGTGTAGCTTTGCTGTAATGTGTATGCTCTGGGTGTGGAGTTCCAAGCCGGTGAGGTGTCTGTATGTTGTAATGGAGATGTTGTACTCCAGTTAATAGGCTTTTCTGGTTCAACTGAAGAAGGGGAGATGGAGGAGAGGGGTTGGCAAAGAAGCCACTAAAGCCAGTAAAGCCAGCAAAGCCTCGAGCACTGCCAATAGTCGTGAGCACAGCTCAGCTCAAGAAGTTCAAAACCACTGGTTAAAGGAACAATGCAAACATTTTCCATCCTTTTCTATGAAACAACGTGGTGTGTTTACTGTTTCTTGTTGATCTGCTCTGCATGATATGTCACATTTATCAGTAAAGAGGACTGTAGGGGGTAACAGTACTTAAATGTTTATTTTATGATGTTTTGGCTTTTGCTGTGTTTATTCTGCATTTTCTGACTAAATTCATACTCAGATAGCTTTTTCTTCTCCTGTTACAGCATATCTGTCTCAGGCTGCCCCTAAAAAGATGAAGTAGTAACCTGGCAAAAGGAACTCAAGGCACACAAAGAGATGACACTAGACTAATCTGCAAGGAGTTCAGGTATTTGCACTTTTGTTATGTATACCAGCAATTGGTGCTTGATGTGGGGTCCTCTGCAGTTCATGCACTTCAAGACAAATGTTCTTGTTAGCTTGAGTGAGGCGGTGATACAATGGTATAAAATAAGTGAAAAAGTCAGAGGAAGGATTAGAGCTGTTGAGTTAAAATGCCACCATGTGACTGAAAGATGAAGCAAGGGTTGAAAAGGTACTGCATCAGGGTTGCAGCTCAAAGTTCAACACACATTGATGCTTCTGCATCTTCCATCCCATTTGTTACTAAAGTCAGATTTACCCCTCTATTACTATCCAGAGCATCTGAGAAACAGTGGAGAAAGTGTATTATTTTCTGATACACTCTAGAGCAAAGTGGACGGGGCTCTCCTCTAACTGATAGGGCTCAAGCACTCTAAAACTCCCAGTGATCTCAGGAATTAGGTGCTGGGAACTGTGTAAGCCCTGGGTTAGGCCTACAGCAAGGGTGAAAATCACTTTGATCCCCAGAGATGATAGAAGGTCCTGTGTGCCTCTTGGGAGGCCTCACAGGGTTTAGCAAGATTTGAGTAGTGTGTCTGTCCTGTTCAGAACTGAAAGGAAATGCGGCATTTTCAGTTCTTCCCCGTGCAAGAATGGGGCTTTCTATTTGGATAGCAAGGGTGATCTAGAGGAAGGTTGTAAAGGTTGAAATTATAGGAAAATAGATACATTTTTTTAATGAGTGCACACAGGGAAAAGTAGTACAGCTCTGTTTAGTCTATGTCCTGCGTCTCTGCAGCAAGGAGAACAGTTGTGTGATTACTTTTCCAAGCTCCTTGTGAGCAAGTGATGACAGAAGTGCTATAGATGTGCAAAGTGATAACTTAATAGCAACAAGTAATTGCAGACATTTCTGTGTTATGATAATAGTGCAGAGCTACTGACTGTACACAGCTAGGTCCCTTTATAGCTGATTAATTTGGTGAATCAAATGGGATTGCTAACAGGTGTAAGGGTAAGAGTCGTGTTTTGCAGAATGCATCAATACAAAGTGCATTCGGAGAAAACATTTTACTTGTATAGTCATTATGATCTTACATCATCTCCTTACAATTATTAAGTTATAATTAACATTGAAAACTATTGTTCATAATTAAGTATTTTAAACAAAACCACAAAGGCAGAGGTACCTCCTAAGGGTATATATTTAACGATTATTTCACTAATATGTGAAAAATCCCTCTTGTTAAATGTTATACCATATGTGGCCATCTGAAAAGCAAATATGAGTAAACAGCAAAGTCACTCTGAATATTATTGCAGTCCCTGACCTATACGCTGTATCGGATTCCAGATATTTATTCAAGTTCATATTTTATTATGTGTGCATTCCCATAGTTTTGGCAGTGTGTTCATAGACAGTATTGATGTACTCTTTGGCATTTTGCTACCAAACTACTTCTTTGACATGGTGCAGTTTGCTCCATGTGAGTGAGCCTCAGATAACTCATATGTAAAATTGATACTGAATCCCAGGGCATGAAGTTTCGCTACAGATAATAAAGGTGTAATGGATGGGACCAGCAAATGCTGATGTAGCATTATTAGTGCTTTTCATTTCACTCTTTTGTGTTCATCAGATTTTTTTCTTTTTTCTTTTTTCTTTTTTCTTTTTTCTTTTTTCTTTTTTTTTTGTAACTGGTCCCTCAGTGCAAGTAGTTGCTACCAGCAGCATCTTAAAATGTAAAGTCAGGGGTGAGAAGTCTTTTCTTCCAAGTGTTTTTGAAGCTTGAGTCAGATCACTGGCCTTTCTTCGGAGCTACAGTTTTCTCCTTAAAAATGGGAAACTGCTGTCAGAATCTCCTAATGTAGATTTAGGAAAGGTTTCTGTTCAACTTTGAAGAATGATGCTATTTTCCTGTAAGAAGATTCATTTTTTTCTAAATAATTTTAATTTTTAAGCCTGTTGAAACTAAGTACACTCAAGATTAAAAAGTGTGTGACTAAGTAGTGCGACTAGTGTGTGACTACTAGTTAGGTAGTTCTTTCCAAGAGTTAACACACCTAAGATATGAGAAAGGAGCCTTATACAAATTTTATTGTCAGTAGATAGGAAGAAAAGTGACTGAGGACATTCTATTACATGAAATTAAACAGTAATTCTGTACCTAAAGATGGTGGTCAAGTCATACATCCAGTATTTTAGATAGGAAATACTGACTTCACTTAATGTTCTTAAAACTTGTAGTTATGAGAAAAATAGGCTTAAGTTTGAATATCAGATAGTTATCATTCCAGTACTTCTAATTTCCTCAAAACAAGACAATCTAAAAGTCAAATTTTCCTCTTAGAAATTTCAAACTATATATGATTTGAATAACTATGACTAACAAGCTACTTTAGAGAGGAGGATTTTTTCCTTCTTAGAGGAAAAAATTACACTTAATACTCATTGCAAGGTTTTCATGTTTCTAATGCTACCCCAGTACACTATTCTCTAAGTAAATTACAATTATAACAAAGCTACTTACAAGTGTTGCTGGATTTGAGAGATGCAAATTGCAGTTCGTTTTGGTGTTCACAGAGGGAATACTTCTATTTCACAAGTTTTCTGTAATTTTGGGACCGGAAAAGCTTGAAATCAATATGTTATCACAGTCAGTGTTTCTTGAAGATGATGACATTTTTAAGGGGATCTTTTCCTAATTGAAAAACTTTGTGAAACGCTCAAACCCTAAGTCCTTCTTATTCCAAAACACATTGTATCGAGTATCAGCAGATATCAAAATACTGATCGAGAATGTGATCCAGGATTATTCCAGTTACTCTGTTAATTGCTTTCTTCATTCCTGTGCGCTGCCACTTATAACCAAGGCAATGGTTTCAGAAAGTGCCGGAGCATTGGTTATTTTTTTTTGAACATTGATTCTGCATTGAGTGCTGACAGTGATGTCTGGGTGCTGTTAAGTTGATGGTGCTGTTTGGATGCCTCTGTATCAAAATGACAGCTTTGCACCTATTAGGCAGCCCAGGCATGAGCAGTTCCTGCTGCAAAATCAACACTGTGTAGCAGTGGTTAGTTGAATGTCAGCTGTAAAATCTAAATGCAATCAAGACACTGAGGAAGAAGAAAATAAAAACTTTAGACAGGATAATGGTTTAGTTGACAGCTTTCATGCTGGAAGTTCCTGAACTTGTGGTCTAAAAGTTTAGTTTCCTTGCTAATGTTAAAAAAAAAAAGAATTGATTTTTTTTTTCTTGAAGGCAAAGCATTGTTGGACCTAAGTAGCATATATTGAACAGCAGTGTGGGGAGGGAAGAGAGTTTCAGATGTGAATTAAGCCTGAGTTATAGTGACTCATAACTGACAACAAAACACCCAAGAAGAGACATGAGACAGGATGAGATGAAATGAGACAAGCCATGAAAGAAGGGGCTGATTTATGAGTTATCGGCCTACAGATGGAATGTGAAGATATATGAGTAGAGAATGAGATCATCATGAAGAAGTATGCTAGGGGAGAAGGAAGGGGGTCACAGGGCAGATCCCAGTAGACTCTTGTGGATAGTGGGAGGATTGATTTAAGCCACAGGAAAAATTAGTATTTAAAATGATACAAAGATGGGCGAGATCCCAGTCCTCAGAGGGGCCAGATTTTTCTCTCACCACGCTTCAAATACCAAAGAAACAGCAGTTAGTATGACCCTGAGCTTCCAGGAGTATGTGGAGACCATGCACCTTGATGGTGATCCCACCTAGCTGAAATCTCAGAGACATGCTTCAATTTTGAAAATGCAAGGCAATTTTCAGTGTTTTAAGGAAACTGCTGCATAGCCTAAAGACAGGAGGCAAAATTCTTTCCCTTCAATCTAAACAGTGCAGTAGTTTTCTTAAGACATTAAAATTTGCCTTTCATTCCTGAAACTGAAAGTGTGTTTCCAAGTAACTACATCCTTTGTGCTGCGCTGCAGCCAAAGCATTTCTTATGGATTACAAGTGGTGGAATTGATTGCCAAGTCCATTTGAATGAAATTTCGTCTATTTGAAATTTCAGTTGGCACAATTATAATCCATTTCAAGATAAAGCATCTTAAAATTTCCACCTAAAAGATGAAAATAAATACTTGGCTTCTCACGAGGTATTAAATGGCGCAGACAGATCTGTGAAGTTTCTGTGTTACTTTAGTTGCACCCCCCGCCCCTTTTCTAATTTCGTTCTCATATCCTGTGAAGAGTGATTAGGAGGATCTGTTCAGAGAAGCGCACAGAAATCTGTTATTTAGCTGAATCTGCAGAATCTGTTGGCAGTCTCATGAGAAAAAACTTTTCTGGTGGAATTTCATCTTCCATCTGATACAAATAGATAGGAATTGGGAAGAGGCAAAGGAGTGATTCTCACAGATTTCAATCTTTTTTGCTCTGTGTCTCAGCTAAGAATACTAGGGGACATCTGTGCTTCTGGTCACATTGAATTAAAAACCATTAGACTTGGGAACTGGTGGGTGGAATTTGAGGTTATTGGTAAAGCAGCTTTGGTTTTGTTGAATATCACTAACTTTTTGTTTGAAATGTAATTTTTAATACAAAAGTGAGTTGCATTAAAAACTGGTGGAACCTCTGTTATTCTAAAACTGAATCTGGAGCTATTTAGTTTTGGGTGGAACGGAAAAAATGGATAGAGTATTTCCTTAAAACAGGAAAATTAAAAAGCTTGGAAGCATTTTTCTCCATTTGAGCCAGTGGGCTGGAACAAGAATTTGTTAAGCCTCAGTCTGTAATATTTCACATTTTGGTGAACTGTCACTGATCATTCACCAACAAGGAGTTCCCTTTAGGAAGGGCTGGAACATCTGAGTTCCAGAGAGTTCACGTAAGAATGAGCACGTGAGCTTTGTGCCAGGACTAACCCAGCAGCGGGTGCATTTTCTAGCCACTCAGACTGTCACCTGTCCTCAGTGCTGGCCAAAACTGAATGCCTAAGCAAGTCTGTCAGAAGAAGGAAATTGTATATCATATTTCGACTGAGTAATAACCCCTTAGTGTTCAGCCATCCCAGAGATGTATGCAGCCAGACACAGTTCCTTTCCATTTAGTAGGTGCAGTGGACTTCCATTCTGTAAGCTTGCAGGGTCTCCCCGCTCTGAGCCCTGCAAGCTCTGAGAACCCACCTTACTCTGTAGTTAGGGGCCCAGCAGCTCAACATGCACATAATGAAGAGACACTTCGGTTTTGTTTGTTTTGAAACTACCTCCTGCTAGTTTGGGATGCAAGGATGCTGTATGGAATGTCACAGCGAAGGATTATTGAAGTTATATTTCTGAGATGCGATTCATGTTTACAAGTTAGTGTGGTAGATGAAATACAGTTAAGTAATCCAGGACACAGTAGCTGTGTAAATGAAATCACTTCTAACCTAAATGGGCTGTACTTCAAGAGAAATTACATCTTAGCAGCTATATAAATTATAAGCATGGGTGTATTTAGTAACAGCAGAAAACCTCATGATAGGTTCCAGTTCAAGGAAGCATTAAAGCATGCATTTAACCCCACTGCCAGGTTTCAGAATAAGTATATGCCAGGGTGTATTACTGAATCTGGGTGCTATTCTTTTGGTAGTTCTCTATTTCTAAAATTTAATGCTGGTGGAACACGTTTTCGGTTGTATTTTTTATATATATATATATATAACATATAGAAAGCTTTTGACTTTACTGTCATTTGATGTGTATTGGATGTCCTTCACTTTGTGTAGAGCACTGATCCTAATCAGGATCTCATTGTGATCAAGGTATTCAGGGATTTTCAGATTTCCAGTGCTAAGAGAGATGAATGGTAGAGAGAAGTGGGATAAGGAGAAGAAAGCTGCAGGAGGAATCCTGCCATTTAAAGATAGGAAGAACCAAAATCATCAGTCTCTTCCATATTGAGACACAAGACCTCCTTAGGTTGGGCTAATAAATGCTGGAATAACACTTAGATAGACAAAGGAGATCAGAAAGACTTTTAGAGTTAAGTTGTCGAAGTTTCTACTTTCTAAGAGTTTGATGGTGCCTTCTCTTCCCTGGTAGAACCGGTGTTTTATGAACACGCCTGTGGTTAATGAGTTAGAACATTGCCAAAGTTACAATGTGTGATTAGGGTTGGACTGTTCTTCAAATTTTAGGCATAACAGTAGAACATGTACAGTGTCCTACAGGTCCTATGCAGCCTCTGCCCTTCACCAAACACTCAGGTTACGGGATGAAAAGAGTGATGAGATTTATCTGTCTTTCGGCATGGGCACATCTCAGAGTTGAAAACAAGCAAGTTGCAATGCCCTGAGCTGCTTTTTGTCCTCAGATGTGGTCACACCTTTGTAGTATCTTCTATTAAATAAAGTGACAAGCTCTGTGCTTCGTTTATAAAACACATTAAAACCTTCAGATTGAATGGAATGGAAAGAGCAAAGTGTTAAAATTGCTATTTACTCACCAAGTTTTGCAGACTGCTAAGATTACTCCTGCAGAACCAAATGACCAGCTGAACAAACATACAAAATCATGATATCAAGAGACTGATTTTAACTAAATTGCTATAAAGTCTTGCTGCCGGTGGGAGTTTTTCCTTACTCAATTTCATTTTGAGAAGGCTTCTGAATGCAAACAGACTTTGCACGTTTTAGTCCTCTGAAACTGAGCTGTCTTAAATGTCAAATCTTCTTTTAGGCAAATTACTATAGTAAATATAATGTAACATAATAGTGGTGTTCTTAAATGAGTTTTATCATAGAATTCCAGGTTAAAATTCAAGACAAGCTGCATATAGTTCAATATTTGATCATGTATATACTGAATTCCTTATATTAAAAGATTAAGCTTGGGAGAAGACAAATACCTTCTTTTTTTAAAAAAAACAACCTTTCATATGACATATCAGGGCCCTGAAAGATTAGGGCCAGAATGTCAAGAATTGCAAAGTCCTGTTTAGACAGCAGAATAAAAGGCTAGAAACTCAGCAATGCTCACCTCTATTGGCTCTGAGCTGTTCCAAATATCTCGTTGTAGGAACTGAAGCAGGAACTGGCAGATGCTGAGCTTGAAAATCTGACATCAGTGGTGGGCTTTTAGCACTGGAAAATAGAGAAGCTGTTTCAAAGGTAATCCAGTGTTTTACACAAAACCAGTTTCTGGGTTTTGGTAGTAAGGGTAAAGCAAAGGGGTAGGAAACAGAAAGAACAAAAGGAAAGAACAAAAAAATCATAAGAATAGAGAGAAATAAAGACAACAGTAAAGAAGGTATAAGAAAATTGCACGGACAGTAGGCTGCCAGTGAAAGACAACCCATCAAAAGATATCTCAGAAGTAGCTTGAGATACCAGAAGAGGTAAAAAACGGGAATTATTATTCCCACATTGTGTTTCTGTTGAGCAGAAATCAGAAAGAATCTATGAGGACTGCTACATTCAGAAAATGGAACCACCCATCTAGATGTGGTAGAAGGACACCATAAACCCCGTTATGGGATTGGCGTGGGCTGGCAGTGACCAGCTTCTTTATATTAGGAATAGCTGTATTTTTTAGATAAGGTAGAAAATCAGTTTATTTCTAAATTGAATTGGCAGAGAACTGTTTTTATCAAAAATAAGTGCAGACCAAGCAAAAAAAAAATCTCTTAATATAAACTTCTAAAATCAGTGACTTTACATCTTCCAGAGGGCATATATGTCTCGTGTATATTCAAGGTTCATCCTGCTCTGATAGAAGTATCTCAACACAGAATACTTAAGTAATTCTGTCTGTTCATTTTCTTTCTTGAAGCTGTTTGCTGCATTTCAGACAGGTTAAAATGGAGTGTTTTTCTGACTCTTGGGAATGACATTCAGCTTTCCTATTATGTCTTATTAAAGGCTCTGTCAAGTTTGAAAATCAGTAATGTTAAAATAAAAACAGTGTCTAGAGAGAGAGGCACAATATGCTTGAGTTTTCAAGGCTGTTAATAAGTGAAGAGTGGAAGGGAAGGCAGGGTTTTACTACAGGACTGAAGGCTACTTTAGTCCCTTCAGCTGAGAGTGGGGAAAAAGGTGTTTTGGGTTTTTGTTCTGTGGGTTTTTTTAGAGAACAGTGTGTATTTGTATGTACTCGAAATGATGACTGATTGATTTGCTGATATTGACGAACAAGGTATGCATTTAAAGTCCTTCAATCACAATTTGCAGTAATTCTGTTTTCCTTTGTGGAGATAATTGAGCCCCACAACAGCTGTCTGCCAAATATTCAGGCTCTGCTACCTGGTCCCAAGAGAGCAGAGGGAGACAGTAGTGATTTGACCAAGGTACTACAGTTGCTGGGTGGCAGAACGTGCGGTAGGGGGCTGAGATTCAAATCTTAACCAACACTTTTGTTATAAAGGTGGTGTATGTTATGGCTGAGGAGGATGGACTCCTAGCAGTTATACTTGCAACATCTTGTACAGTGTGCTGTGCAAATGCAGAAAAGACAATAATTTTATGTGCAGAATAAAAAAATAAAGCTGTGCTCTATAAACACGAGGGATCTTTATCTCAGTGCTGCTCAGTCTAACTAGCTAGAAGAGGCAGAAGTCTCCTGGAATTTTCATTTGAATAGTAAAACAAGGAAAGCTCTGTCCCAACTGAGGAAGATTTAAGCACTTGTCTCGATTTTCTTTTTGAATCAAGACCATGTTAGCTAAAGCAGAGACCTTTCAGTTACAGGCATATGGACACATTCCTGTGTGGTTTAATCTAGGTGATCCTGCTCAGGTAGGGGGGTTGGACTAGATGATCTTTCGAGGTCCCTTCCAACTCCTAATGTTCTGTGATTTCTCCACATACAATTTACATGACATTATTTCACAGAGTCACAGGATCATTTAGGCTAGAAGTACAAGCTTCCTAAAAGCCTCAGTTGGTTTGTACAACGTCCTCTTTCTCTATAAATAATTTAATGTATGACCTTTTTACTCTAGAAGCCTAATAAAGACCCTGGCAGGATATCACACAACCTCATAATAGAACTTCCCGGCTATTCGTGGAACAGCCTTGGTGTCACTGAGAAACAGAGTTGGAAGTGACTGTTCAGATTTTGCATCCTCCTTCCGGAAGCCATGTTACGTGTCATACTTTGTGTTTATAGCTTAAGGAATCATTTGCAGATGAAAATAGTCCTGGGCACAGTGGAGATGAACATAGAGTGCAGGCAAAGGTACAGCTTTCTTATTTGCTTTAAAGTACTGAAATTAAATATATATTTACTAAGTTTTTAGTGAAGATGATAAAAATAATACATGCGATTATGTACAGTTCAGTAAAGATGTAATTTAGAATGTTCAAATATTTATGTGAGCTCTGAAATACTGTCCTAAGTAGGTGTTATATTAAAATTGCATATTAAACCAAAAGACACATTTTCCATCCTTACTTTAATGTCAGTGTTTTCATTTTGATTAATGAAAATATTTTTCAGTTATCTTTCAGTTGGCTGATTCTTCTCTTAGATAAACTTACAATTAATTAATTTAAACTTATAACCTTCAATACATAAACTTATTTCTGGTTTGATAAATGAAATGAAAAAATATAAAATAAAAACTTGTAAAATACAGGTGTAGCCATACTGTTTTCAAATGTTCATCCATGTTACATTGTTCTGGCTTAACATATTAATATTGGAAGAAAATATACATCCAACTGTAGGAAGGCTTCTTAAAAGCTTTTTGATGGGTGTTGGGGCTCCAGTAAGCTGTTTAGCCTTTCTTTCTTAGACTTTTTGGATGTGTGTCAGGGCTCTGGTTTAGCCTGAGAGTATGAAGTGAGCATACCTGAGCATCCTTTCACATGAGCTACTTGATTAGCTTCTATGTAAAGGAGGGTTTTTTATTATTTTGTGTTTTCTTTAATTTTGGAACTGCTAAACAAACTCCAAAAGAGTAGTGGATATTTAGATCCTCTTAGGTCTTCAGAAAGATTGGATTTCTCTCCAGCATGTATGAACTCGCCCTCAGAGTCACCTGCTGTAGGGTTCATTTCTGTGCCCTCCTTGGGTCATCCAGTGCAGTTCATGAGCTTGATCTTGCACAGACCAGATGTTCAAGCAGAGATAAACTGCAGCCTTTGAGAGAAACAAGCAAAGAGGACATGGTTTTCCAGGCTGTTACATACAGACCTGCACACAGGCTACTGCAGCTTGCTTTTCTTGGTGCTGGAAGTGGAAACTGGATTTGGTTGACGCATGCACTTCTTGCAGGGATGCTTGATTTTCTCTTAACTAAACTCCAGTGGGGTTTTGGTGACTGGTCAGCATGTGCTTCTCTGAGATGCGGAAAACCACGCACATGCTTAAGCTCAGCTACATGTGTAACCTTCTGCGCTCGTTCCCTTGCTGCATTACCAGTGAAAAGTACAAAGTGCAGTGAGTTTGTTGCGCACGCTGAATTTACTACAACAGCTTTACTTTTTCAGGGCAGGAGTACAATTTTGAAGCAGAGATGAGAACACAGGTTCTGTTTGCATTGCACTATTCCAGTGACACTTGCTGAGCTAATATTAGAGAGCAGGTCCTAAAGCAGCCATTTAAATAAATGTAGGATTCTGGAAAATACAACAATATTTCAACTGAAAGCAGCATTTACCATGAGCTATTAAAAAGCAAAAATGGTGATTTTCCTGGATTTTAGATAGAATTTATGGTTTTTAAGTTTATACCTGCATTAGTGCTATGTGTTAGTCGATACATCATTTAGTTTACTTATTCAATCAACATTCCTAGAGCTAGATACAGGGCTGTTAGCATTGAATAAGAGTCTGTTAGTGTCTACATAAGATTTTTATCAACAATTTGTCAAGGAAAATTGAAATTAAAAACTTTCTCATAGACTTTGCAGTTCTTCCGTTGTTTTGCTGTTTGAATTCTTGAAGTGCACCCTCAGCAGGTGACACAAGCTGAGTGGTGCAGCTGACATGCCAGGAAAGAATGTCATACAGAGTCAAGCTGGAGAAGTGGGCCCATGTGAACCTCATGCAGTTCAGCAAGGCCAAATGCAAGGTCCTTGCACGTGGGTCAGGGCAATTCTTGTCACCAGTACAGGCTGGGAGATGATGTGATAGAGAGCTGCCCTGCAGAGAAGGACTTGGGTGGGCTGGTGGATGAGAAACTTGACATGAGCCAACAATGTGCATTTGCAGCCCAGAACACCATCTATATCCTGAGCATTGAGCATGGTCATGGGAGGTGATTCTGTCCCTCTACTCTCATGAGCGGCCACCTGGAGTACTGTGTCCAGTTCCAGAGTCCTCAGCATAGGAAGGACATGGCACTGTTGGAACACATCCAGAGAAGGCCCATGAAGATGAGTAAAGGGCTGGAGCATCTCTCATATGAAGACAAGCTGAGAGAGTTGGGCTTGTTCAGCCTGGAGAAGGCTCCGAGGACATCTTATAGTAGCCTTCCAGTCCCTGAAGGGGCCTACAGGAAAGCTGGGGAGGGACTTTTTAGAAGGGCATGTAGTGTTAGGATGGGGGGATTGGTTTTAAGTTGAAAGGGAGTAGATTTAGATTGCATATTAGGAAGAAATTCTTCACTATGAGAGTGGTGAGGCCCTAGCAGAAGTTGCCCAGGGAAGCGGTGGTTGCCCCCTCCCTGGCAGTGTTCAAGGCCAGGTTGGATTGGACTGTGAGAAGCCTGGTCTAGTGAGAGGTGTCCATGTCCATGGCAAGGGGCTTGGAATTTGGTGATCTTTAAGGTTCCTTCCAGCCCTAATCATTCTGTGATTAATGAACGTTCAGTGCAAAATTACTGAAAATTTGGATGCCATTGAAAGGGAAGATCAAACTCAAATATTTTTTATGAATCATTTGTTTTTCTTACTTCCTTGTGATTACAGAAACAATGTATTTTTAGGAGAGTGAAATAAAGTTCTAAGGGCAAGTCTCTGAACCAGGACAGAGATGTGGTCTAGTCACCAGTCTTCATGCAAAACAACTTCTCTTGACTTCCCTCCTTCCTGCTGCTGGAGCTAAAAGTGGTTTGTAGCTTTTTGGAGTCCTAGAGCTTGTGGCCTCAGTTGTGTGGGTATATTATGTGAGAATTAATAGTGCCAGTGGAATTCAGAGTTGATAAATGCTACTATTATTTTACAATTATATATTAAATATTACCTGTATTACCCTCTCAGGACAACACACTGCACTTCCAGGGAAGAAACACATGACATGAGGAAAATGAGAACATATTTAAATAGAATGTTTCCAGGATAGTCTAGGGAGAGATTAAACTGGAATTCAGCTGAAGTCTTTTGTAGGTACGTGCACTAGTGAAGAATAAAAGAAATGGCAGAGCTAAAGGGATATGCTTAGCTGGCTGTTTTTCTCCCGGCTGGTAAAATTCGGTATATAATTTTTAATATAATGGCATTTGAATGTTGTGCCCTGTTTTGGTTTGCTTTTGGTTTCTTTGAGAAAAATAATTCCAGGGCTTCTTTTCTTTTCCTGCTGTTGTTGGACAAGGTTTCTTTCAGCAACATCTAACTGCTTGACTTATGATAGGAAAAAGTGCTGTGGAATACAGTGTATAAATAAACAAAACCAGAAAGGCTTTTTGTGTGTTTGTTCCCTGCTAACTTCTTTCTGTGATGATAATCTCAGTGATTATTTATAACTGTATGAAAACAGTGCCTATCTGCACGGATACTGAGAAGACACGCCTGATTTAGTTGTGCCTATGAAGAAAGGAAACTACATAAAATATTTTTCATTCCTCTTGTTAATTCTTGATTGAAATCCATTGAGCGTTGTTATTCTTTTGCTGGTAATGCACAGACAAAAGAGCAGACTGTCCCAAAAGACAATTCCTTAATTCATATTTCAGAGGAGAAAAACGTGGAACATTATCTTATTTTATGGATATGTATGTGCATAGTTAAATGTACATCAGTTGTAATGGATAGCGATACAGTAAAGCTCCGGATTGAGTAAAGGAGAAAAAAAATCCCTTGAGGCATTGCAATACATAGATTGTGGTTACAGTTAGGACTGCTAAAATCCTGATTGCTCTGTGATATTAACACTTGCTCTGGGTACACATGCAAAATATGGCTGGCACCACCTTATTGCAGGGAGGCAAGAAGTTGTGGTACTTAATGTGCTGTGGAACACATGTAGCATGTAAAGGAGATAACCAGAACGTAGCTGGCTTTGAGAGTTTGGAGCAGAGGCAGGGCATTTTATGTGCAAAGGATCAGGCTTATATTGGATTCTCAGTACCAGTGCCATAAAAGTTTAATTTCCTTATAGAAGCAGAGCAGTTTGAAGTCATAGGTTTGATGATGGAAGCTGAGTATTGGTTTTCTTTTTAATCTATTATTTATAATTTAAGAAGTTGTATTTTATTTTATTTATTTTATTTTACATTATCTTTTAAAAATAGTATTATTTAAAGTAATAGGGTAGTGTTTGCAATACAGATTTATAAAAATACCTATATATTCATTGCGGAAAAAGATGATGAAGAAAAGAAAATAGATCAGATTTTGATCAGTTCAATTTGACATTGTATGGCTTGGAAGATGGTCTATTCCTGGGAGCCTAATTTGTACTGATGATCATAAAAATAGTTTTGGGGAGGGAAAGAATGTATCCAAGGCAGTTTCTGGAAAATGTCATTAGCAAGACTAAATACTACACCACCCTTAAAAATAAAATCACAGTAAAGCACCCTGCAGACAGTTTTGCTCTCCGTAGCCAAGCTCTAACTGTACACAGGCAGCTGTCACGAGTCCAGTCGAGGAATATACTCATCTCCCTCTGCATGGGGGAAGCGTAGGTAGTCACACACACAACTCTGTATGATTGTTTGATTCGTGTGTGCGTTTTGTGTGCTGAGCTTTGAGGAGTAACAAATGCTGGGCCTATTCAGGCACTTCAAGTGTGTACTTAATGAAACCTGTATCATGCATCACAGACTGGTTTGGGTTGGAAGAGACTTCAAAGCCTATCTAGTTCCAACTCCTTGTCATGGGCAGGGACAGCTTCACTAGTCCAGGTTGCCCAAAGCCCCATCCAACCTGGTCTTAAACACTACCAGGGAGGGGGCTTCCGCATCCTCTCTGGGCAGCCTGTTCCAGGGCCTCACCAACCTTATAGTAAAGAACCTTTTCCTAATGTCTAATCTAAATTTGCCCTTTTTAGCTTGAAGCCATCACACCTTGTCCTATCATTATGCTCCCTGATGAGCAGTCTCTCTCCTACTTCACTGTAGTAAGTATTGTAAGGCCTTTAAGTATTGATAGGCCATAATTATGTCTACCCTGAGCCTTTTCTTCTCCAGGCTGAATTATAACTTGAAACGCAGATTCCTGGTTTACTTACTCTCTTTGACTTGAAGAACACAACCAAGCTAATTTTGAATGGGTTTAATGCATTTTAAGCTCTAGCAGAACATTATATTTTTTTCTGGGATTTTGGAAAATAATTACAGCAGCTAGTATTAAAAGTACTGTTTGAACATTACTCTTTACAAGAGTAGAAAAAAGAGAGAAATTGTATTTTGTTGCTGTGGTGTAACTTTTTTCTTCAGGAGAGCAAGCCCTGTCAAAACTTCTTTTTAATGAGCTAATAATTGGGAAAGGTGAAAGAATATGTGAATTATGCAGTAACTGCCGCTGGCTGATGATACGTTAAAAAGCTGGCATTCTGAACCAAAATGGTAGGCACATCACTACTTGGAATTACTAAGTTGTGAGGTTTTAGAAGCAGTTAAACAAAAATCAGATTCCATCATGGGTGTGTTTTTCTTCTTAATTAAAAGATTTTTGCCAATGACATTTACAGGCTTTTTTCACTGTTGGATATGCTGCTGCTTGTGTCAGCAGTAGATTTTTGCACAGCTCTTAGATGGGATGAATGAGGACATTTATTTCTGCATAGTGATCTGCAGAGATATTAAGTGAGAGCTCAGCCACTGAGAAAGGAAGGTAACATATCCTAAATATGACTTCATCTGTATAGAAGATGGTTAGAATTTTTCAGTGTAGATGAAGGCCTTTTCCTAACAAGTTTACAGACTTCATGATAACTGAAAAGACCGTGATTATAATATATCCTGCCTAACGAGAGTGGTCCTAGTTTTCTGAAGCTAGAACTACCTTCTCAACAACCTTGTAAAAGAGAAGGATGCTGTATTTATGAGTTTGGTACCAAGATGCTTGCAGTAACAACAAACACAGCGAATGTTATTATCTCCATGATTGGATTTTGCAGCTCAGTGATGTAATGCTAAACTTCACAGTCCTCAGGGGCAATTTGGGATTGTTCCTAGATAACAAAGTATAGTGTAAAAAGTAGATGATTTTTTTTCTGCACCAGTGAGATTCTCGTGTTCAGTGCAGCAGGATTTCTTTGCTGAATCTTGTGGCAACTGAGAAAACAGTCAGTGATGAAAACCAGGAGGTACAAGTTACGTAATTGTTGCAGAGGTCATCAGTCTAGTGTAGTCTTTTGCAACAGTCTGGCGTTGCGTGCAGTGATGGAGATTCATTATTCTGTTTTCCACTCATACAGACTCTCGATTTTGATAAAAATAATGATTCCTTCTTTAATGTATAAAATCAAGGCTGTGGAGCTTAATAGTCTTGCTATGATGCATGCTCATGAGATTCAGCTATGAAAAGCTAAAGGTTTTTTGCTTTTATCAGAATATGCTGATCAGTATTGAAGTGCATGAGCCATGCTGTTCATAAAAAAATTTAAAAAGTCGTTATTTCATAAGGGAGAGTTGTTGAAATGGTAGTAGTGAAAACGTGAGACTCAGAAAATCTTCCAGTTTGTTTAAGCAATGGTCATACTTTGATCAACATACCATTGAAAATGGACCTAAAAATTATGTGAGCTTCAGACTTACACTTGGACGTCAGCTGAACAATAATTGTTATGGGTAAGAAGCTTTTGTAGATCTTTCTTTAAAATTACCTTCACTGGTCAATTTGATACTGAAATCATTTGGTACTGGCTTCTGATGGGTTGGGCTGTTGTTTTTGACAGCTCAGTGGAATTTTCAGTTATGCCAGTACTGAAGGATGACAGTGCTTGTGTTCCTTGAGGCATGGAAAATAAAAGTAATTCTAAACAAAACGATTTTCTTTATTTCAGATTCACCAATAACATGTGAACCAGAGTCTGCTTACCGTTGTCTGCTCCAGATACAATGTCAAAGCAAACAACGGAGACTTGGAAGTGGTGTGACTCAGAAGGAAGTATTTTGGTAAGTCACCTAATGTGCATGAGGAAATTGATAAGTGATCTTTCATTTGAATAGATTTTTTCTCCCTGCTCCTTTTAGTTAAATTACGCTTTTAAGAAACATTGCTAAAATCACAGTAGGCTGCTCACATTTTGGAAAGTGTTTATTCTTTCAGAAGGGTAGCAAATCCAAACTAGTACCTTTCTGCAAGGTGTGCTTACTGAGAAGATCCAGCCACAACCTAAAATTCTGGAAAACTTTGCAATCCTGCACCATTCTGATTTTGGCCAAGCGTGACACAGTGCTCTTCCTATCTATGCAGCTTTCACATTCTTTCAGAGCTAATTATTCACATGTTTCAGTTAGAACACCCTTCTTGGTAAGCCTACATTGCTTCATCAGGTCAGAAGAAATAATCTCATATTCAAACTCCATTGAAAACATCATCTGCTTTGAGGATTCTTATTGCCTTCCACGACACAAATTGATCAGAGCAGAATTAAAAAAAAAAAACACACACACCTAATTATTGTGCAGTCACTATCCAAATATGCTTTACAGGCTTTTAATCTCCTTCCTGAACTCTTAAAGGTTTTTAGTGTGGTACCATATGGCTTTAATACTATTAGTTCTTAAATTCTTAAATTCACTGACACTCTCATTCTAGCATGCACTGTTCTTTTATACCTCAAGGACTGTTGTGCTAATATAGTTAACAACATTGCCCAACTTTATTAAATCCTATTAATGTGTTTAAATGGGATTGAAAGGTCACACAGTTTCCTTTCACACCAACAGCAGTCAGTTCTGATCCGTATTTTTATGTACTTACATATGAATACCTATGCAGGTGGTTAGAAGAAAAAAGCTCTTTTGTGTCACTGGAAAGGGTACAGGTATGTAGCCTACTCAGGTCAGGCAGTATATCAATATGTAGATACCATCTAAAGGTAAATTGTGTATACATCTACAAGACAATTTCTGAAGAGAGGATGATTTTATATTGTCATGGGCTCCTGTCCCATTTTTATTAATGTCCCAAATATGAGAATCCCAACTGAAACACAAGATAGTTCCTTAGTATAATGTCTTTGGTGTGAGACAGTGTGCCCTTTCTGAAGCCAGTTAACAGTCTAAGAATTATTTGGAGAAAATTGTCCTTATTTTTCCACTCTTACAACTCTTATATCTACCCTGCTTTCTCTCCCCCTCCTGCCCTCCCCCAACCCCCGAGCTTCTTATAATCTGCCCTTTCAGTAACTGCTGCACTTTCTCAGTGTTCTTTATCCCAGTTGGGTTCAGGTAATAAGTAGAGACTAAAGACTTTCCCTTAATCTTTGTATCTTACTGTTGACATATTTTTTAAGTAAGGAACAGATTATTTTTAGTTTTCTACCACTAGTGTCTTCTTTCACTTCCTGGTCTTCTTGGTGTTGTTCAAGTCACACTGTTCCCAAAGCAAGCCTAGTTGACATTACAGATCCTCTGGACTGGTGTGCGCATGCTGTTCCCTGCCTGTACGTGCTTTACCTGTTTAGTCAGAGCCAGGGGAGACATCTTGTGCTCCTCAAAATAATGCTTCTTGGTGCTGTATTTAGAGGAACATACCTGACATCTACCATAATCTGGGAGTGATAAGAAGAGCAGAGGCTAGCTGAAAGGAGCAATCCTGTGCTGTATTTCTCATGGTACACATATGGGAAAAAGACATCTGAAAAATGCATCCAAATGCATTTCTGTTCTGCAAATGCAGAGCCTGGGGTGGAATTGGAAACAGCTGTAACCCCTGCCTCAGTAAGGTACAGCAGAGCTCTTTTTCTGTAGGGATGCTATCCCAAAAAAATAAATTGAGAAACTCCTGATCTAAGGTATTAGTGTTTTCTTATCATGAAATTGTTCTGACACTCACACATGAGCCCATTACCAGTGCATCAAAAAAGGTCACAGTCGCTTAAATAAATAACATTGGTATTTTGCAAATGAGCAATTAAGATATGAAAAAAGCCTCTTCTCACATAGCTGCAAGCTTCGATCCTTCTTTGCATTATTTTAACACCTAATACTCCAAAGTGAATTCCTTCTGCCAGATATGGAGTCTAGCTTTGCTGAGGAAACATCTTGTATGCCCTCCTCAAGCTGGAACAGGGCAGAATACAGACTGATAGCAGTAGGTCTTGCCTTGTCTCCTCAACCTCTCTGTTTGCTCACTCCCCTCCTTTCCAAGCACCATTCCTTCAGCACTGGTTTCCTCTGGTTCCTGGCACAGAAGTCTGTGATCTTGGCACTATGTGTGTCCTCTGCAGTAGCTGATCTCCACCTTGACTGGCTTTTCCGAGGCTCTTAATGCATTTGCTGCCTTCCCTGCACCACGTCATTCATATTTCCACGTCCCAACACTGCCTGCACAAAGTGCTCAGGTTGACATAGGTGCACTCACCTGAGTCACCGCAGGCAGGAGAGTAGTAAGCCTGACATCTGAAGTCATAAAAGCTGATCAAGAAGTGGTAATGTCCCTTTATATTGCAGTTTATCAGAAGGGATTCAGTATTTTTAAAAAGAAAAAAAAAAAGAATTCCTGTGAAATTCAAAATTACATTTGTTGGGTTGTTTTTGTTTTGGTTTGGTTTTTAAGAGGCATGAGTTAATGTTTACTGCAAAATTCTTTTTTTTTTTTGACTACAGACTGAACAAGGAAGGAAACAAAACATTTGAGTTCTCTCTGTAAGGCAGCTACTTTCCCTGTGCCTTTTTCTTTCCTCTGTTTAATTCCCAATACTCCAGAGACACAGTTTCCTCCCTTAGCAGGGACTGTGACCTTAAAAATAGCTGGCTCCAAAATAAACACGGAAAAAACTCCACTTCAATTGTTTCAAATACAATTGGTAAATTTGGTAAGTAATCAAAACTCTGTCCATGCTGAAGGTGAAATTCATAATCTTTTGAAGCTGCAGCTGGGACTTTTTGCTTCTCTGAGAGCCAGCGTTCAATACTTTGTGTTCAAGCTGCATGCCTGCCTCTTTTTCTCCACAGGAATTTGTTAGAACTTTAGGTGCCTTTTGTAAGTAATTAGTCAACGCTTTTACCACTTTTGCAAAGGTTTGAGAGGGGATATTTTCACCAAGAGGGGACAGGAGCTGTGCAGGGCACCAAAAACCTAAGGAAGTGGTGATCCCAGGCTGTTTGCATGGTGTTCTCCTGCCAGGTTCTATCTATGCTGTGAGGGATCACAGATGCCTGGGGCCAGCTGGAAGACTTGATTATTTATCAAGCAGAAAGCTTCTTGTTTCCCTTTGGCTTCCAGTTTTAAGACTCCATTCTTTAATGAAGGAGGTATAATCCCATTCATGGGCTGTCTCATTGCCAACACTGCCACTGCTGCCTTCACGTCTGTCTGCAGCTGGATCAGAGTTTGCAGTTTCTACAAAAGCTTTTTCCAGGAAAAGGACTTGCCATCAAACAGATTTCATGGGGGTGGGGAACCAAGTCCTGACCTATTACATTAGCGGAAGGCTTGTGTCCATATGCTAAAGCAGTTGTTAACAGCTGTACTCTACGTTTCATTGAGGAGCCCTTGGTCATATATAACAGAAGGAAAGGAGAAAGGACATTCAAATCTACAAATTAAATCCCCTCTGGCAAGCAAGTATTGCAGAGGAATGTTTTCAGAGTCTGGGCAATGCCCTTGCACGGAAAAGTTTGTCAGGTCTTACAAAAGCATGCCACTAGGCCAAAGTGTCTTCTGGCCTTGCTTTAAAGCTGATACAGATTCAAGGTTAGTAGTCTGATGGGTCTTCAGACACATTTCAAACACCTCTCCCATGAGCAGACTCCAAGTACTGCCTATGCAGGTGGCCACAAAACCCAGGTAATCTCTCTGCTCTTCAACGGCTGAATTAATGTTGCAGGGGAGAATTTCCTGCCTCTTCTCACATTAATATGCCAGCTCTCTGTGTGGTGTAGCAAATATTTAGGCACTTGCACATTTTCTTGTGGATATAGTATTAAATCCTTAATTTATTCTGAAAAATGCTTGTTAATAGGACATAAATAGGACTATGAAACTCTTTTGATTAATGTAGATGACTTGGCCTTCAGGTGTAGGGGGAAGAGGAGCAGCTAGAAAATGAGCAGAGGGAAATAGCAAAAGAAATTTTGTGTACTTTTCCATCTAAGATATAGCAGGGTTCGGGAAGGGTTTTTTTAATCCGTTTTGTTAGCCTAATCCACAGGGAACTCATTTTGAAATTAAATATACCAATGCATTTATGATTTACAAAGAGAGAAAAAAATAAAAGCCTTAAAAAATAACTTGTGTTTGATCTATTTGTCGGTATGAAAATATTGGCAAAGGGCAAAAGAATGACCTTCATTTAGCATATTATTGTTGGCCTGCTTTAATGCTTTCTTATTAAGGGCAAACTCCCGTTAAGATGTGAGATTAACTCTTTAACAGTTGCAAAGGATTGAAAGATGAAAACTTTGAACATAAACCTCCTGTAAACAACGATTCTAAACTAGGTAATTTGTGACTCCCACTCAGAAATATGTAATGTGGCAGAGGGAAGCTTTTAAAAGTAAAAAACCGGATACAGAATACTTTGTGCAGAATTTATGTTTCAAAATATCTTTAAAAAGCAGCCTCCCGCTTAAAATCAGAAGCATGGTGTTAATTACACAGTTCTAAAAGTATTTCAGAAAATAAATTCTTTATGGGGGAGAAAAAAGAGCACAAAAATATTCTTGTAAACTCCTGAGTGTGCATGTGTAAAATAAAGATTTGTCCTCGTGGAAGTGTTAACTAGAGACCCAACCAAAGTGTAACTGGGACCTTAACTTCATCCACCCACAAAACCCTCCAGTTTTGTGGAGTGGCACTTTTCACTTGAGTCAGTTAGTCCTTCGGGGGAGCCTGTTTTGAGGAATAAGTGCTACCGATGTTTAAATTGGTAATGCAATAGAGAAGTGGCGAGAGACTTCAAACTTAACACAGAGCATCAGCTGCTAATCCAGTCATGCTGTGCAGTTAATCAAATCATGCTGGTGGTCCAAGCGCTGTTTTCCAGTGCAGTCACTGTCGCACAAGTGGGAGTGTGGTTGAAGCCCCTGCCAGAACTGCATCTTAGCAGAGCGTACCCAAAGCAGCTTCTGGCTGGCCAGTCTGGCTGCCAGGCGCCGTCGATGCAAGAGGTCAGCTTCTAAGGCAGATAAACCAGTCCCTTGTGAACACTGTGCTGCAGTGGCTACATTACTGCTAATACTACCTGTACTCCTTGGTTTGAAGCCGGCTTAGGTAGCTGGAAGCTCATTGAGAGAATGATTACCTAGCTCCAGGTTAGTAATGTGATGCCGCATGTTGCGAGGAGGAGGCAAACCCAAGGTTGAAGCTGTCTGTTGTCGCTTTACAAAGACAGATGTTACTGTTGCCAGCCTAGAATTCCTAAAAGAAATCGCTAATTTGAACTATTTATTCCATTAAATTCCCATTGAAATAGCATTAATAATGAAACTAATTGTACTGTTATCACTGTAGTATCTGAAGAAGCCTGTTGGCCAGAATGTTGTGTGAACAGGAATGTCTGGTGGGATATTTAATTTCATCTCCCTTGACAATGTGTGATTGTTCTCTTCTGTACATTTTCTGTTAACTCTTAGTGGTCTGGAGAACTCTGTGGAAAAGGTAGAAGTCACTCCAGGCCAGCACCAAGCACATAGGAGTCGCTATCCGAAGAATGACAACATGCAGGGAGAATTTAGAGTTAGTGTTTTGCTTCAGTGAACCAAGACGTTCACATTTTCCTTCCCAGAATTTCCCAGCAGGCTCTGGTTATTTTCACTGACCAATACACTTCCGTGTCTCTGTAATTAAAAGTAAATTTTAGGTTTGTGACTTGTGTCGCAAAGCCCTGATCCTGTACAGGCATCTGTGTAGTCTTGTTTGAAGACTGTTTGCTTAGATGAGCAGGATCTGCTCTCCCTTGGCACTTCTCAAGCCTTTCATCACTGCCTGACATCAGATTTCAATTGATGCCTCGGTCTCAGAAGGTATAAAGCTCTCAGTATTTAATACATTATCCTTGCTATGCTTTGCATTGTGCATGTGTTATGCTTATTTTATTGAGTCCAATTAAGAGACACGGGTTTTGATCAGTTGGACACAGGGACACAGAAGGAAGTTACAGATGTTGGAGGTATCAATAAGAATGATTTTAATAAGCAGTAAGCTTGTGCTTGGAGTCGTGGACCAGGAGTACTACTTCCATGCAAAATTCATTTGGTGTGAAGGGTTCTCCTTTTCTTTCCTCAGCCTCTTCTTGTACTGTGTTATTTTATATCTTTGGAGTTGTGTGGTGGATTTCTTTGTCTCAGGAACCTGCAGTATTTAAAATATAGGGGGAACCTTGCTTTATTAAAACAATTTTTTTAGTTGTCACGGCAACTGGTCTTACATAAATGATGACAAGAAGAGGAATGTATATAAAGAGATACATTAGGTCATAATGGTAAATCCAGTACTTTTTAAACTAACAAGAAGGCCTCTGGGATTTGTGGTTGCTGTATTTTATTTTGTTCCAGATGATTTTTACAACTTTAGTATTATCCATGTTCACAATTAAAAAACCACAGCACTTGTATGCTCACAACTGTAACGTTTTGACTCTCTTATCTATGTAGCTATTAAGCTCCTCCATTAGGAAATAATTTTTTTTGCAAATGGATGCAGAACTATACACTAAAATCCAAGTGTATTACTTTGTGATTTTCCACCAAATATTTTTCTGCCCATATTTTCCAAGACTTCACTTGGTCAAACAGGCAGCAACTGCAGCATTAGAGAGAATGCTGCAGTAACCCTGAGGTGATCTGCTTGAAGACCTTCTATACAAATGGTTAATATTCTTGTGACATTTCTGTGTCAAAGGATAATTGGAGACTGGGGGATAGGAGATCCTATTCTAGGATCAGCATATGTAATTTCCAGCATTCACAGGTGCTTAAGGGATAGTTCAACAGAAGTGGAACCACAAAGACCAAAACTGTGCTGGAAAAATATAGGGATAATAGAATGCCCCTGGATGGAAGCAACTCTAGCTCATTTGTTTCATCAGCGTTGAAAGCTTGCTTCTCTTTCATTCTTTTCTGATCGTCGAATATAAGCATTGGTTGCCTTGGTGGTCCTAGAAAGGGTGCTGTGATACAGCCTGTGGTGGTGGCACTGCATAGCTTCTAGAATAACAGAATCACAGGAGTTGGAAGGGACCTTGAGAGATCAAGTCCAACTCCCCTGCCAAAGCAGGTTCCCCAGTGGAGGTTGCACAGGTAGATGTCCAGATGGGTCTTGAATATCTCCAGAGAAGTAGGGTCCACAACACCCCTGGGCAGCCTGTTCCAGTGCTCCAACACCCTCACCATGAAGATGATCTTTCACACATCGGTGGGGCACCTCTTGTGGTCCAACTTGTTACCATTACCCCTTGTGCTGTCCCCACAGGCCTCTGAGAAGAGGTTGGCATTCTCCCTTTGTCTCCCACACTTGAGATATTTATAAACATTGATGAGATCTCCCCTCAGTCTTCTCAAGGCTGAACAGCTCCAGCTCACTCAGCTTTTCCTGATAGGAGAGATGCTCCAGCCCTTAATCATCTTTGTGGCCTCTGCTGGACTCTCTCCAGGAGATCCCTGACTGTTTTGTACCAGGGAGCCCAGAACTGGACACAGGACTCCAGGTGAGGCCTTGATCAGGGCAGAGGAGAGGGGATGGATCACCTCCTTCCACCTGCTGGCTACACTTCTCTTATTGCACCCCAGGATCCCATTGGCCTTCTTGGCCATCAGGGCACACTGCTGGCTTATGAACAACTTATCATCCACAGGAGTAGTTGAAAGAACAGCAGTGGGCTGCAACGTTAACAGGGACTCTGAAGTCTACTCACAGGTACCACAGTTAGGTGAGTCAAAAGTGTAATGCCACGGTGCTGTTAAATGTATGTCCCTATACGATTGCATGTAAATTAAAGTTGAGCAGGAGGGTGTGTAGACTTTTTCAAGTGTCAGCAGGTGAAACTCAGTATATTCTTCCCAGGAGCTCATGCAAACATTTTTTTCTTAATCTTTGTCTTGCTGTGTTTAAGTTTGCAGCTGCTGGAATCCGCTTTGAGTTTCAAGTTCAAAGGCACCCAGACACTCTTTGTGAAATATCACAGAAACCACTGAACTTCACCTGGCTTTGCAAAGAAATCTTGTCAAACCATGGGTTTCCCACACTTCCAGTGTGAAACCTGGTGTTAACTCAAAGCTTTTCTGCTCCCAGCTCAGGTTGGAGTTAGCTTCATGCTGAAGACTCACAACCCTTAGGGAACTTCCTCGTGGGCTTTGGCCTCTTTTCAAATTTGTAACAAAACTCAGAATTCTTTCTATGATTTTGGTGGTTTTGTAACAAAAGCAAAGGACAACTGTAATCCATATTGCTTTTAAATTGGTGGTTTTAGAGGCGGGTCGTAACCTTTGAACATAGCATCTGTCTAGTAAGCCTGGCAGGCATCCGGATATTGTCAGGTTTGTTCAAGTTTTGAAAGAGCTGTCCCACCTGTTGTCACAGCAGTGCGGCAGATTGCTAGCCCCGCCACAAAGATACGGGACGCTGCAAAATATGTCTCGAAGAAATAACATCTCCCATAAAACACAGAGGGCTATATTGTGTTTGCAAGAGACAGCCTTCGCGCGAGTGCTGAAGGGGGTCGTGTAGCAGCTGGACTCTTCAGACACGTCTTGCTGTAGCACAGTCTGGAGTGGGACCTCCACCATATGTTAACAGCATCGCACATGTGCCTGTCCTGGGCAGGTCTGGCTCTGCTGAGGGTATAGGTTCTGGTAACAATTCTCCTCCTGTCTTTATTATATATACTTCGGGTCTAGGTGGCCAAAAAGAAAATCACCTTTCACTTGTTGTATCTCTTCCTGGGTTGTAAAGGAAGGTGCAGAGCATAGCTTGGAAATTTCTCACATGTTAAGGCACAGAGCGATACAGTGGCACTGGCAAATAAGCCACAGTCGTATGAAAACCACAGGCTAATTTCTTCGCTCTTCTGTGAACATTTTACCCTGCTCTCCTGGAGGGCTCACAGCAGTTTCCTTTCAAAGCAGTCCGGCATGCCAGCTTTCTTCCATTGACCACCAAGAGAGAAAGTTTCAAAATAAGCTGCTCCAGACCATTTTCCAGGTAGCTGGTTTACTCTGACACCTCCACTCCAGGGAGGGGTTACCTCACTTGGGCTTGGGGGTGTGGACAGCCATTTCTTCCCGTTCAGTTGCCAGTTTAGTGCCCTGGGTCCTTGAATATCAAGTAGCAGCATTGCACCGGAGCACGATTCTTTGTAAGAAAAGAGAAGTGGGAGCAGAGATGCCTTGCTTTAGCCTAATCCCTTCTAATGCCAGTGCAGCTGTATAATGCCTGTATTTTCAGCATGCCTATGTAATTGTTCCTTACCTGTTTTGCTAGTTTAAGTCCTATGTTACAAGTCCCTCAGAATCAGAGATGAAAATAGATAATTTTTTTCATAATTGCAGGGTCAGGGCTTTTTTGAACCCCTATCCCCCTTAGCCCTGCCACTTTGCACTTTTCATATCCTTAAAAAAATGCAAGCAAAAGGCCCTCGGACATTTTTTATTTATAGGAGGGTGACAGAAGCATAGTTTTTTCTGTGTTAAAAGTTGTAGATTTGTTGTTTGGTTTGGTTTTGTTTTTTCCACAGGGAACAGTGGAAAAATATCTGAATCTCTAAACCTGAAATTTGGCAGGTACCTAAATCTTTAATGAGTAGCACGTGCTTTGCAGTTTCTCCTACAGATTTGCATCTTAGGATACATCAATTGCTAATACTTCTATGAACAGTCTGGTGGGCACACAATTTAAAAAAAAAGAATGTGCTTATTAATTGTTAGCCTTTTTGCTTTTTTCATCTATGGAATTACTTTGTTCTTGTTTTGTTTTCTGTAGCCTGTTACACAGGAGATAGTAAAATCTGAATGAAAAGTTATCTGCAGAGATGGAGGTAGGCTCCGTTCTTTAAACATTCACTTGCTGATTTTGTTGCAAGTGATTTAAAAGCTGCGCTGAAGACTGTAAAGTTTCTGGAGCTGTAATAGAAAACATTTAGTGTCTGGACTTTCAAGGGAAGAATGTGGTTAAGATTATAGCGACTGAGTCACTGTCAATGGGTGGTCTCGAGTCCATATGGCACACAGTAGGAAGGGGCACGGAAGAGCCTTTGCTCACATAGGTGACAAGCTGCGCTCGCTGAAGAGAAAGTGTCTGGAAAGGGCCGCCCTAGGACTGCATTTTGCCTGCACGGGGGTAAAATACCATAGGGTTGCTTCTCGGTGCAGCTTTGTTTTAACTTTGCTACAAAATAAGATAAAGGGTTTGCTAAGAAGCTCCATCGTCACAGTGCTACACGCTCCTGTTGGCTCCTCAGATCGCTTCTTTTCATTCGGCGCATTTTCATTGTTCTGTTAGGCTTTTAATGAGACAGTTACAAAATGTCTGCCTCACTCTGACCGCCATTTTGTAGCCTGATTGTTGGATAATGAAGACTGTGAGAAATAGAAAATAAACAGCATGGCATGGAGGAGATTTCAAAAGGAGCACAAAATCTGCATGTTTTATTTAGACGCTTAATTGTTGCCGACTGGCTGCATTTAAACAAGCGACTTTACAGTGTCTGGAATAAAACCAGCTCCCGAATTTGAGGAGCTGACCTTGGGTAGATGCCATCAACTGTTCTTTTCTATTGGCACGGACGTGCTGCTGGCAGGGTCTCCCTGTAGCTGCAGTGGCTCACCCAGCTCTGAATCAGAACCTGCTTACACTGTACTAGGCCGTCAAATCACACCATTTATTCGGAATATTATCTGGGGCCCCTTCGATAAATCTAGATTTTATATAGGATGTTTAAAGCTCAGAACCTTCAAGGTAGCTATGACTGAGCTTCTCACATAGAGCAACACAAAATGTTGTTCAGAGTTTGTGGAAAGGAAGCGAAAAACGCATGGCTGGAATTGAAAGGACACTACAATGGTGTTACCACTGTCCTACAGTCATGGTACTGACAGCATGAGGAGCGAAGTTAGTGGCATTTACCTGCTTCCTTTATAAAAAACTCTGGTTTCTTTGTATAACGTGGGCAAGGGGGTTGGGGGTGGGGAAGGGTGCTTTACATTCACAATAGGGTGCAGCTTCAAAGCTGTTTAAAATTCTGCCATATCTTAATGATAATAGTTAATCCCAGTATCAGAACAGTACTTCTATTTTTAAAATGCAATCAATCAATCATTTTAATACATTGCACCCTTAGTGCCAAACACCTCAGAAAACGGTGTGTACGGCAGTAAAAATAAAGCATCTGAAACTCCTTCTATAGAGTTGTTCTTCCTTTCTTTCTCACGTACATACAGTAAGATCTCAAAGCTGCAAGAAAAATCTGGAATTACATAACAGAGAATAAATCGTCCAAACCAGACTGATTGCCAAGTGGGAATTGATGCCACAGACCAAGCAAGGAGGGACAGAGGAATTGCCCCACCTGCCTGAAGTTTTCTCTAGAAATACAGCATGTGCTCTTGTGTTCTGGGGTTTTGTTGGGGTTTGGTTTGGTTTTTGAGGTAGGAGTTGCATACAGATGCCAGACCTTTTGGTTTTAAAGAGGATTACACTGAAAATGTCATGTGGTTGTTTGGGCTTTTTTCTTCTCAGGACAGCTTCCTATGTGTACCATTCCATTTCTGAAAGCTGTTTGTATAGATTCAGTAGAGGACGTTAGTAATTCAAGTTCAGTTTCTGCCTCTGCTGCAGTGATTCACACATAAGCACAGAAGCGTCTTGTACGTATGTTCTTCATCTGGAAAATCAGGATTAATACTGCCTTATCATTACTGCTTATAAATTACTTTGAAGTTCCTCCAGTGTGCTACAAATACACCTATCAGTGTTGTTAGTGATAAAAATGTGAACTGCGTGACTCACTTGTGTTAAGTGTGTATTAACTGGGAGGATTTTTAATATAAGTTAAATATAAAAGTATCAGCCCATACTCCATCGAATAACTAACTAGAGTGAAAGCATACCTCTGGAAGTTATTACCCATATTTTCAATTCTATGTGGATATTCTTGTGAGTGTGCTTTTTCTTGGGTCACTCATTTTCTCATCTATTGCATTGCTCAAAGGCTTAGCTGTTTTATAAGTGATCAGTAGGAAACTGTGATGTTTACAGTCATCTAACTGGTAGGACCATGGCATGGGACCAGATCATCTCACGTGAATTATAAATTAATTTCAAACATTCTTGTTGCCTCATACATAAATGAAGGGGGAGGTTCTGAAAGAGAACGTTAGCCTCAAAAAATAAGTCTTTTTGTAACAAAAACTGAATACAAAGGAAGTTTGGTTGAGGTGAAATTTGAGACAAAGTCACAGATGATCTGCATTCAGATCTTACGTGACAGAGATGAGACATCTGGATTTCAAGTCACTTCTCTGAAGGTGTATCGAGGAGTTAATAAGGTTTGCTTTCCTACTGCTGAATAACATTTTTTACTCACTGTCTGAAATCTAGGTTCCGTGGGGGATTAATAAGTGTTTTTCCATTAATTCAAAATAACCACCTTGGAACTACAAGGCAGTTTATGATAGTACTTCCCAGGCTTATGCATTCATAGCTGTAATAGTGGATTTTTGTGATTTTTACATATAAGTGCATCCCTCCTAGGGACATTTGCCTCAGCAAGCAGAATACAAGCATTCTTACCAAGACTTCTTTAAGATGTTTACCGCTTTGACAAGCCATATCTTAGGCAGTATCTCAAAGGATTTAACTTTTTTTAAGTAGGAATAATGAGGGCTTATATTTTGTATTTATCTGGTCCACTAGGTCCCTTCCCATTACATGTTTCATTTTAATAGGCAGCAGTCATGTTCTGCTGCTTTCTTGACAAGCATCTGCATTGCTGACATCTGGAGAGCAGCCATATGGGGTTCCACACAGAGTTTTTGGAAACGCCATTTGCTGGAAGAACAATCCAGGGGAGACACCTCTTCTAGCAGAACTTTACTGCCGTCTATTTCCAGTTTTACTCTTGTACACCAGATTACTGTGTGTGAGCCACGGGAGTGTGACTTGTAGGCAGACACTCCAAGAAGAAAGGAAGACCTCTCTGTGTACTAGCTAAAGTGCTTCAGAGCGAATTACTGGCACATTACCTTCCATGACTTCCCTCCATCCCATTAATATAATGTTACAAACTGTATTTGTAGTTGACAAAGACACTGAAAGGAAGGTGGGACTTCTGCTGTCCTTTGTTAGCCTCATGACACATGGGAGTGTATGATGAACTTTGGAGGACAATCCTGGACAGACTGCTGCAGTTCTAAAATAGCAGACATGATATACTGCACCAGCAGAGCACATGTACGGACAGTGCATCTCACAGCTGATAGGATTGTGATCAATAAGTCTTTTTGAGTCTCTTGGCTGAGATGTGTGGCTTTCCAGTAATCCTGAGGAGGACTTGCAACTGTTGTTCTGCCCAAAGCCAAGAAAGAGTTGGAGTTCCCCTAAATGTTAGGGCAGTAGAGAGGATGAAATCTATGTAGGTACTCTGCAAAATGTTTCTATACAAAACTGCCTTTCTCAGAGGTTTGCAGAAGCAGCTTGATTTTAGTGATGCTGCTGCTCATTTTTAAGTTATTCAACAGTTGTATGTCAAATTAATGTATATGTGGTTTTAGTTCATCTCACGTAAATACCTATGGCATAAACGAAAGATTTATTAGATCTCTTAGTATGATATTATTGTGTGTTTTGGAATTCATCCTACAGCTACAAGTGTTGCTTGTATAGATTGGTAGAGGGACTGCTGTGTTGGAGTATATCAAGCATCTGATTATTTTCCAAGTCTTTTCTGCAAAGGAGATATTGGCTATAGGAGGGGTACAGCACCCCAGAGCTTAAACAAAACGTATCATCTGTTTACAACACAATTGCTCCAAAACGCATTAAAAAACTTAGTTTCTTTCATGAAGATGCTTGGGCTTATTTTGTAATTGATTCTTAAAAAAAATTATCTTTTAAGTGAGGCCTTTCTCCTCTGATCGTAGAGAACTTTTTGCAAGTGAACTAGTTTGCAAGAAATTTGTTTGCACAGTGTTTAGAGACTCGAAAGAACTTTACAGAGGAACAGTGGTTGGGAATGTAAGCTAGTGCCAGGTGAATGACCAGCTTTCATGCTTTTCCCACAGTTAGGGTTAGAAATGTTCAAGTTTTGGAACAAAATTGTAAAAGTTGCAGTACCCTTGTTTCCAGACATGAAAAAAAACTTGCTAGCATTCAGCATGAGCTGTGTCAGGCTTCTTGTGATGATGACTTTTTACTTGGGTATTTTTTTATTTGTCTGATTATTGCTTCTTGACATTACTCTGTCAGATTAATTATTTTCAAAGAAATCTCAGGAAGAAGAGCTCAATCAAATGCCAGTATTTAAAGGTCATTTAAAGGTTTTGGTGTTTCCAAAACCATTGTTTCCCTTCGATATCAGATACTTGTTATCATGTAGCAAGATGCTTCTTTTACTCCTCTTTATCAATCCCCACTTACAACAACACGTGTAGCTTGAGTAGATGTGCTGTAGATCTAGTCAGGTATCCAGACACAGCTATAAACCTTTAAAAGTTACATCGAGTGCTGTACCAATCTCCCTATCTGTATTGATCATTTTTGGAGAGCCGACCATTCTGAGCTCACTGGTGTTATTAGAGAAGATATAAATGAATTATTTGTGTAATCTCATACACCTTATTAAAGTAGTTCTATGTATTATGTTCCCATCTTGCCACAGATACTGCAGAATACTTAGTTTAATTTATCTTTTATCATGCAGTGTGGATAGTCGAAGCCGTGACAATCCTATCAGTCCTTTCTACTTCTGTACTTGGTAGTAGGTTATGTTTATGTTAGAAAGATCAGCGTTTTTCTTACATGAATTACCAAGTAGGTGAGTGTTATAATTGTTATTCAGAGCTTAGATGATTCATTATTGATAGGAAGTGATGTTTCTTTCTTAAAAGAATGGGCTGTTTATTTGGAACATTCAACGTTGCAGTTGTCTTTCCAGTGATGATGATTTGGGGTTTGAATTCCTTATTAGCAACTAAGGATCATTCTGGCAAAAAAATATACTGGTAATCAACCACCAAACTTTGCAGGTTCTGGTTTTCTACCAGCTCAACCTGCTGCATAGACAATACCAGCTGTCTTTGGAGGAGGCAGATTATCACGCTGCAAAATGCAAAAGGCTGAAATGTCATTGAAGAATTCAGCAAGTCCGAGAGACTTCTGTGCTGAACCTTCACGTTTGCAAATTCACATCCACGTGAAAATTTTCTATGAAAGTTTTGTTTGCAGTTGTAATCAAAGAATTGTACCTTCATAATGTTTCCTACTGGGCAGGCTCTATCTGCCTTCACGGAAATAAATCAGCCACACAGCCCAACTGACAGCCGGGCATTTTCAATATCCAGCACCTAGATTAGAGTGTGTTCTGGGCAGTGGGAAGGATTATAGTACCCCAGAACATTAATGCTAATGTTCTTAGAAGAGAAATTACTCCACTGTAGACTTGTTATGTCCCAGTTTATCATCCATATTTAATTAAAAGCCTCAGCATGTGGCTTTTTTGTTTCCTTTTTGTAAAGGTGCACTGTTGATGCTGAAAAGTGTGGAAATTGGGAAACTTGGGTATTAGCACGCAACCATAAAAGATTGTGGTTATGCAATATATGGGCAAGGAAATATTTAAGTGCTAGTGGAGGAAGTTAAGCGTTCAGATTTCTTTGACGTTATACAAATTCTGGAAATTTTTGTTAGGTTTTTTTCTCCTTGCTTGCTTATGTATTTTACGGGCTCTGATTTTCTGGCCACAATGGAGCAGACAGAATTACTTGATGTTGAGAACCTTGTTAATTTTATGGCCCATTTTCACATGGAGATCAGCTTTTATTTCCCTTCTCACTCTTTATTCTTGATTCAATTGTCAGTAAGGTTTACTGAGCAAAAACAGTGGATGTATTATGGGAAGAAATCTAATCAATGCAGCACCAAGGGACAGTCCGTCAGAGTCCTCCCTAGTGGCGGTGAGCCAGACTAGAGGTTACTATGAGGTTACTCTGTCTGACTTCAACCAAAATACCCATCTACTTCTGAAAAGGCTGCGGGCAGCCCTGTACATGTGTAACAGAAGCCTCGTTAATATAAGCTCCCAGTATATATACACCTGTTATACTAGCCCCCAGCACAGAGGCTGTGTTTCCTATTTTAAACACTTTGCATGTCTGTCTACATTCCCTTCTGTCTGCAGTTGCTCCAGTGTGGTACTGCAGAGCAGCTCGTATGCAGTCCCTTCAGGGAATGTAGAAAGCTAAATAAAGTTGTGGCAGATGTCGGTGGACTCATCCAGACTATTTCAAGATAGATAGTTAGAACGATTCATTAGCTGATCCAGACTTGTGATACAGAAGTCACCTCATTAGTAGCCTCCTTGAGTGAGTGTTTCTTTAATGCCAGGTCCTTTTACATGTATTGATGCTGAGAATTCCATTGACATGTTTGTGGGAAATCTATTTGATCGTCAAAACTCTGCTGCTTGCCTTCCTCCCAAACCCCAACCCTCCTGTTCTTGTGTTGAATTTGACTCCCCTTGAAAAGTACAGCACTTCCTTAGGGCTTTTACCTGTTTTGGCTCTGTGTTCCAATAAATCATTTGACAGCAAAATGACTCTAAGATAAACTTCTCCCCTTTTATGAAATATTTGTTCAGCACATTCCAGAGTATGGGTTTACCTCAAAAGTTACATGTTTTCTTTGTTCAAGACAAAAAAAAAAAAACAAACCTGTATCAAAAGCTGTACCAGATACATCTGGTGATTCAGCACAGGAACAAAACCTTAGCAAACCCACTGAGCCGTGTACTTTCTGTCTGCTTAGCTTGTTTTTTCCTGACCAATGTGTTGGGTGTCCCGTATGTCTGTATTTCTTCTAGTCCCTGGATGTGTTTTGCATAAAGGAAGAGCAAGCTTGCTTTATATAGCTCTCAAGGGCAAGCATGTTGTTCCTCCAGGCGGGTCCAGAGGTACTGCAAAGCAGTGATGTTCAGAGGCTCTTGCCCAGGAGCCAGCAACGCACTGTTAGCTGCACGCCAGTCAGCCTCCGGGAACACCCTTCTGGTTCTTGGGTAGCCTCTCTTACACCATGCGCAGAGAGACATTTCTGTAAGCAGGCACATCTGCTGTAGCATTCACAGTTTTCCTAATTGTTTTCACAATGTACAGTTGATAATGTCTGTGTTTTGTTTTTGTTTCCAAAGCTTTTTCCATGGAAATTTTCAGTAAGGTATGAATCCTAGCACTAGGTATTGATGGCAGTTCTACTGTGTCACAGTGAATCAGAGACACACTGGATGAACTGAATTAGCTACACCTCAGTTTCAGCACTTCTCCATCTGCAGTGATGTTCTTCCTCCTCATGCCATCTTGTAGCATTTGATATGAATTATTGCATCCTGAGAAGTATCTGGCAGCTTCAATATGCATGTATATTAAAAAAAAAAACAACTTTGAGAAGAAGTCTCCTCAGTTAAAAATCCCAGTATCTTAAGAATTAACAGTCTGGGTCAGACCAAGGGTCTGTCTGGCCTACTGTCTTGTTTCCAGCAGTGATTAGCAGGCTGTACTTATGGAAAAAATACAAGCGGTAAGTATGTGGAGTAAACACCCAGAAATGCTGTGGTTGTTCAAGTTAGTCACATTGCATGTGGAAAATCACCCTGGACTGCAACAACCTATAGGCCAGAGTATTTTGGAGCTGAGATCTGCAATTTGTATGAATGTGTTCACAGCAATGTATTTTACCATACGGGTCTGCACAGTGCATCTTGTCACACTACAGGCCAAGCCTGGTGTTAAGTCTACATATTCTTGTCATTTGCAGATGACCTCATTCATTGTATGAGTATTCATTTGAATGACAGTAAATATGAGATTGTTCAAATGCAATTAATAACTAACTCTTAATTCTTTTAGTAACCTGCTTCTTTACATAATTGTTTTGATTTGCTTTGATTGTTTCCCTATTACTTGAGCATAATCCCTATTCTTTTAGTCTTTGTGGGTGTTTTGAGGACTTTGACTCAGAGATGGTTCTCATTTCTTGTTTGAAGTTGCATCATGTCAGAGAAATTTGGTTTTTGTATGGAAGTGTTTTAGTAAAGTCGCAGGGTCAGATTGTGGAGTTTATGAGCACAGGAAATAGCTGTAGCTACCACACCTAGGATGTCTTTTGGCAAATATGAAATTATTCCAAAACAGATTCATAGCCAATACTTTCCTAAAATGGGATTGGTGGGTGCCAATTCATGGAGATCCTACATCATCAGCCTTCTGCAACATCTGTTGCAGTTTTGTAGGGTTCACCTCTCAAGCATTGGAAGTGTAACTGCATTTGACCACAAATCCTATTTTATGCTTTTCATATGTTCTCTTTATTCCACCAAGATTATCTTGAAGCAGAAATGAGTTATAGTTTTCCAAGATATATCTAGGAGATAGTAACTTCTTTTCTCAAAAGTTAAATAAAGTTCCATAAAGTTAAAAAATAAAAGTATCAGACCCAGTAAGCTAACACTGAAGACACTAGATTGTTCAAGGACCATTTAGAGTTCATATCAGTTTTCAGATTCCTATTCCAAGACAACAAGTATTAGTTAAGCACTTTAAAGGAATAAAGGAGTAAAACTCTAGTCTGATGATGATAGCAGAGGAGATATTTCCATAGTGGGCAGTTCAGACCTGTACTTTCAGCTGTGGTTAGGTTGCTCTTTAACAGTATGTCTCAGTGAACAAATGCTTTAGTTCACGTGAAACAGAAACAAGCATCTGATTCTTTTATGTGACTGCTATAAGTTAGGTAGGTTCAGGATTTGCTTATTTATAATTTGGAGTAGTATTATTGGAGTTGGAGCTGGACAGTCAACAAGAAAGCAACTCTTTGAAAACTTCCTGTGGTATATGAGACTGTTGAAAAATAGTTGCTGTAAGTTATGCTAGTATTGTAAGTTTTAAAAGGAAAACATTACCCTAAAGAGAACCCCAAGTGCTTTTGGTACTTTGTAGTAATTTGTTGCTAGTTTCAGATCTTTTGCATTTTAGTGGACATTATGTATCAGTTATACATCATTGAGCATTTTTCATTGCACTACTGTCATTATGTGTAAGAATTGCATCTTTAAAATCATGAGTTAAAACAGCAAACATGTTGCATTGTAACCTGCCATGGTAAAAGGGTGGCTTATCCCTCTGGCCTTCAAAAAATACGTACTCGGTTAAACTAACACAGGGACATTGCTTTCCACTGTCAGCCATTAATCCTTGATGCTGGATTTAGTACCCTTTTGTGGTGCATTGTGTGAGAGAGGAACCACCAGCTCTGTGGCTTTGCCTTAAAATAGATGTAGACTTGTTTAACTAAGTTGTTGTGTAGATACTAAGTACTAAAGAAAATTTTACTCTGTTTCTCTGTCTCTGCCTCTGTCACTTTGCTGTCTCAAATAGTGTAACACTCCTAATGTTTGCACTCTCTTTTTGCTTTTATGCACAATGTTAAAATACAGCTCTTGCTAAAGAAGGTCATATTTATTGCTTGGGGAGCAATATATCTGATGTTCAGTACTGTCCCAATTCAGAACAATACATAACCACATCTTTAATTTGAATTCCAAGTATGTCCTCGAAGCCTCGAAGCCTCGAAGAATCAGCACAGTGCATTTCTGAAAAGGGATGCAAGTTTAATGTGGTGTTTCTTTTACATTCTCATGTTTCAACAGAAATATATGTGGCAACCGCTGCTCTTCTGTGATAAATCTAAGAGTGAGGGTTTTCTTATTAGCTCTCTGGAGAAGGAATTTAAGACCCAGTCATGAAAACACTGACATGACTGAGAAAAGTTCTTCATGTCTAAGCATCCACAGGATTGTAGCCTACTGTAATAATGGAATAGTCTGAAAACTCTGTCTATAAAATCTCAATACGGCACTGTACCAACACGTATTCTTTATACAACTTCAAGGCAGCCAAGTTTGAAGAGTTTCTTTATCTGTAGCATTTCTGTCCCATCCTGTGTCTGGACTTTTTTCTGCCTCTGGGTTCCCATTGGCCACATGTCTGGCTGAAGCTAAAGATTATTTTCACATACATTTTCGTACAGTACCTGTATTCTATTTTAAGGAAAAATATACACATACATTTTTCTTCTTTATTAATAAACTGAGTGACAATTTAAAATAAATTATTTCAGCTGTTCTGAATGGTACACAGATGTACCAGCACATTTCAAGGTAAGTTAAATAGAGAGCAAAGTACTATGTCACCAAAGGAGCCAAAGAAGAGGAGCTGGTCTCTGACCACTAAAGCAAAATAAAGCTGTACTAAGATGGTGGCTTTAAGAAAAACAAGTCAGACTATTTTAGTACTTAGGTGAACTATGGAAGCAGTGACGAAAGAGAGAAAGAATTTACCAAAAGAAAAGTATGGGGAAAGTATAAAGATAATTTTCTCAGAAAGAAAGGTTTGGAATGAGGAGTGAATAGGAATTGCTGTGAAGACCAGATGACAGGCAAGCATGGGAATAACATCCTGAAGTCTTTAGCTGTCCTTGCAGATTGTGTGTGGAACTCTGATGCCTTACTGTGTTTCATTCCACGGCCAGAGATCCTACAGTGGGTAATCCAAGCCTAATTTTTAGGATGCTTAAAACTTTATAGGACCTTGCTTTTACACTTGGCAGTGAAAGGAGCATTCACTTGCATTTAGGTTTAATTTGGGTGCTCCTGAGGGTTTGTTAGATTTGTACTACAAATTTCTCTCTGAAAGACCCTGTATCTACTGACACTATATATGATTCTGTCATCTTAATTTAGACACGTAGAGTGAGCTGTGTCCTCTCTATCTTCCCATTCTAGAGATGAAAGGAATTATTTTTCTACAGCGAGGTTGTGACTGTAGCATTCAGTGGGAGTTGTGAAGCACTTGCATATTATGTTGGTCACAGACTGAGAAGTGCCAAAATGGGAGGTGCCTTTTTTTTTTGGAGGAAACAGTATTCCAAGGAGATTTGATGGGCTGTTGCATATATAGAAATTTTAAGGACGTTGTGGAGAAAAGCAACCTTCCTTCAAAAAATGGCAACCAAATTAGCTGAAAGGAGCTTGAAGCAGTAAGTAAATAGATTTATCATGCAATCTGATTAATAGGCAGAGAACAGTCGTAGCATCACTTTTCTGGGATGACCCAAGATAATTTTTCTGGTGTTGTTTCACATCCTTTAAAGTTCTATCACAATAGAAGAAAATAAAAATTGTTATTTCACCATACTACATATTTTATATGTAATTACTGGTTTCTACATATGACAGTGATTACAAAGCATGTGCAAAGGCATTGACACAAATGGATTGTCAAAAATTTTTAGTGTCACTGACTACTGAACCTAAACTGCTGAATACTACATTTTATGAATAATACTTAATGTATTTATGTCCATGCTTAATTGATCAGTCTGAGCACAGTTGATCTTTCTGCTACCATTACAGCATAGTAATTTTAAAGGACTAAAAAAAGGCTGATATTCAGGAGTAAAGTTTGAAATATTTGCATCTGTTAACTTTTCTTTAAAATTGCTTAGCTGTGAAAGTAGAGGAGGCTTTTTTACTTCAGGCTTTCAAGGTTTGCAGCAGCTAAATTGAGTAGTCTCAGAAATCTTAAATCCTAGTGCTTCCCTGAGGGTAAAGTCATTCCTCTACAAGGTGCCATTCATGTATCACTTACCCTTGATTAAGGCTTTTAAAATAAGTTTGAAGTGGCCCACTAGCCTTCTACCAAACCACATTCCTCACCTGCAGGAAAGACTTTGGAAGGCCCCACATTTAATGTCTGCATGTCTGTTTCTCACTTCGCTCCTTCATAATAATAGCGTATCAATTTTTTTTTTCTTCTTTCTTTTTTGAAAGGAAAGAATGACTTACTGAGGAACCAAGTCAGAAGATGAAAGAAGTGAAGACTGGCCATCTCTGCAGAGGAAATGACAAGGTATGCAGAGCAATCACACTGGAGATTCATTTTTTACTGGTGCTTAGGTCTTCATGGTAGATTACTTCTGGCAAGAAAGTTTAAAAATAGTCCTCAGAAACCTTGAAAAAGATGTTTTGAAGAGAACATTTTTCTTCTGTTTGATTGCCAGAGTAAGCAACGTATTTATATCTTTGTAAATATCTTTAAGATACACCTTTAAACTCATTACTGTGTTGAATTGTAACTGTATTTCTACAGGTAAATGGCAGTCACATTCATGGACTGTTTTTCTGACAGAGGCCCATAAAAACAATCTTTGTCCCAACACTGAACTGAAATCCCTACAGACATTATCAGTGGTCATTCTTGAGACTAAAATAATTGTTTCATGGATTCATATAAATCACTGTACATCCGGGGCAGGAGGTGTAGTGTTTTCTCTTTGCTTTGTCATTTCTGACAGTCCCAAGGAAGATGTGCTAGTACCTGTTTTGCATTGCAATCAAATAATATCCTCTTTTACAGTGGTAAAGATTTGTAACTTGAGGAATGCAAAATTCGCACTATTGACAAGTCACATTTCTCACATATTTTCATTAACATGAATGTATAACACTTATGTAGTGACTGCAAAGTGCCTGGCACAAGGCTATATGCCACTTAAATTCCGAGGTTAAATGTTACTTCGGTGGTGCATAAAATTTGTATTGACCATCTGCCCGGCATTGCATTGAACCCATTAATGAATAAGCCTCGCAGTCTCACTGTGAGATAGGGAGTTATGATCTCCATTTAACAAGTGATAACACTGAGTCCCCAGAGGGCTCATGTAATCGCTGCGAGTCATGTGGGAAGTATATAATAGTGCCAGCAGTGAAAGCCAGCTCACCTGACCTGCAGTCCTTCCTATTTGGACATCCCCGCAAATGGTATCCTTTTCACTACGTTCTGTCACATGTACAACGTGTACATCAGCAGCTCTGCATTCTTTATGCCTGGTTTTAACCACCAAATTCTCTAGCAAAGTAACTTCCAACACACAGTTAGTATGAACTATGCTCGTCCACAAAGAACAACATGAGATGCACAATACAAAAAGGCCAGCACAGACACCACCAGATGGCCTTCGTAAATTGAGCAAGTTAGCACAAAATGCCAAAAGGGAGATCTGTTTTTCTGACCTGTCTTTTTGGTTTTTTGCATAATGTCGAGAGGAAGACCAGGCAAATCTTTCTGTAGTACAGAGAGGAACTGCTGGTATAGGACGAGTAATGCTTTCTCTTTTGTAATCTCGCTGAATGTCTCTTTGATTTCCCTTAGTAAATGTCAGATCACATGTTGGCTTCTCGCATTCTAAAACTGAAGTATAAATCATCTTCTCAAGTGACAGAAACTGTCATTTTTCCTTGCAAAATATTTTTCTAACTATACCTTATGTAACTGTTACAGTTGTTGACATTTTCCTTAAAAGCCTTGTTCTTTTGACACTTGAGATTCAGTATAAAGCTACAGACCGGAATAGAGAATTCTTTTGCTTTTCCTTATACCTGTTTCCTTTCCCATGAATCAAAGAAAGGAATATGCGTTTCTGAGTCATGCTGTAGAAAGGTATTTTATTTTTAATATGATTAGAATTTTATAAGTAAGAGAAGGATAAATCTTAGCATAGGTGAAACCAAGAGTTAATACACTTCAGTTATAGAAAGCGGGTATTAAATTTTGATGGGATGCTATCACTGATACTTCAAATAAAATGTTGATGTGAGGTCTGTGGATAATAAATATGAATGTTAGAGAAAGGTTGTTGATTTTTATGGAAAATGTATAAAAAAAAATATATGATCCTCAATGAAAAACATTCATGTGGATATATCCATGGCAAAAAAATCAGTGTAGACTTCTCATGTCTGTCTTCGGTTGTGTGTGCAAGAGTACAACCCTATATAGGGTTGGTCACCTTAGATTGAGGGTACCTGCCCACACCTTATGTTTTATTCTGCCTGATTCCTGCCCATCTTAAGGGTGATAGTCTAGCATTAATGATCTGTTTTCCCTCTATGCTTACATGTCTGCAGAAAACTACTGATATGTCTTCCTGATGGGTCTTCTAAAACCAAACTTATCAAATGTAGCAAATTCTTAGGAAAAATGGCTGCAGAATGTGGAGTTGGTGTGAAATTCCTGCTGTCAAGGCCTTTGACTTGCAGCTTCTGGTGGACCGAGATGAGGGATGGGAGACAACTTTTGAAAGTGTTTCAGGACATTACCTGTCCCAACTGCCACCTAATGAGCAGTTAATTAAAGTGTTTCAAAATTGTTCTGGAAAAGTAAGTTCAAGAAACAAAGTCTTCCTTCTGAGGGAATGCTGTAAGTGTGATCTGGAATGCCAGGGTTTTGGTCTTGAGAGTGGGTCCATTAATCCTAATGCGTCCAAATCCTAATGCTTTAGTTAAATTTTAAGGAAGCTAGGGACCTTGATGGTGGATGCAGGGTATTTTAAGATACCTTTAGGATTTTGCAGATACATTAAGATGTCCGTATTGACATAATCTCTCAAAACCAGGATCTGAATTGTTTGCTTAAAGATCCTGTTGCTGTCAAAGAATGTTGCTGAGTTTAGGAAGGGAAGTCAGATCTTGGTCTAAGAATCTCTTCTTTGTAATGAGATAATGTGTAATAACAACCTGCACAGTGGACAGTGGAACTCCACACAGACACATGTTAGAGGGGGCCCTTGTCTCCCTTAAAGAAAAGGAGTGATAAATGCTTTTTTCATTCCCATGACCAGTCTGAAGTCCAAACTCCCTGTAGAGTTCAGAGCAACCTACCCTGACATCTGTGGCATTTCATGACCATGAATTTGGGGGTGGTAGAATTACAGTTCCCTTTTTGTCAAAGCCAGAAGTAGGAGCTAGGTCCCCAGGAAACAGACTCCTTGCACCATTCTGCGTACTTCTATGATCTTATCACTAAAGATTCTCAAAGCTGGCCCATGGACATTATAAATCTGTTCTCCTCAGCTCACAGAGGTAGGAACATAATATTTTACAGGTGTGGAAGTAAAGCACAGATGTGAATACTTTAAGATGTATAGCCTCAAGAGTTGAGGCCGGATATTTGAAAGCTTTCAGCATGGGTCAGCTCATCTTGTAACATTTTCAGGGAGACCAACAGCCAGGTTGCAGTTTGCCTTTGAAAACTGAATTATTTTAGCAGCCAAATAAACCAGGAGAAGTAAGCTTATTTTTCTGGAAATCTGACTCAAGTATTTGTCCAAGATCCTGAAGGAAATACATGGTACAGTTTTTAAGTTAATCCCGCTCTCTCAGATTTCTACGTACCCAAAGGACCTTCCTGCCTCCTACCTTACTGTCTTCTCTGTTCCAAAGACTTCTTTTGCTGAGTTTTTGGAAGACAATGCAACTCTCCTGTGAACTTTTCTCATTAAATCTTACTTTCTCTTGCTGCAAAATTGAAGTCCCATAGTGCACATTAGACAGTATTGGGTCCTGAACCCTCAAGTCTCCAGAGGCTTACTGGATGATCTCCTTTTAAGACCTCTGTTGGTACCAGTCATCTCAAATTAGAAACCATTGGCAGGTCTCAGAAAGCTGAAGGAGTTGGTCTCCCCAGTTGTTATATATCTCAGGAGATCTGAAAAGAAAAGGAAGATGATTAAAGTTTATGGCTTGAGCAAGAAGAAGTCAGAGGGAAAATTTCAGTCTTCTTTTTTTATGAGTTTTTTTTTTAAAGGAAAAATATTTTCACTGACAGGCCTTTCTAATGATTGAATACACTGTGAGTTCTGTCTTTGCAAGAAGGCCTAGAGGAACACACTTTTATTTTCTGCTGGAAGACTGCAGTCTTTAGCACACTCAATATTAAGATCATTGGAGCCAGGGTTCCCTGCTGATATTACTAAAATGAGCTTTAATCAATCTTGAAAAAAGACTTTAATAACCTGAATTATGGCCCCCAGTGCTAGATCTTTGATGGGAGAGTGAGCCTAGCAGTATTGATTTTCTCATGCTCAGCATTTCTGCTGATATATTTGCCACTTGTTAGCAATGCAGATTTTAATAAAATCTCCATTTATGAAGTGCCTTTCCGAGCAATCTTTCCATGTTTAAGCAGAATGTTTCTACATAATTCACTTATATTTTTCCTCATTTTGAGGAAAATGCATTTTTTGAGGAAGATTCTGGATTCCAAAACAAATCTTAAAATGGAAACTTCCTTCCCTCTCTACTTATGACACAGCCCTTGTCAGTCCCACCAGATGGGGAAGATGAGCCAGAAAGTAGTGTGGACAGTCAACCAATTTTATTCTTTATTTTTCAGTTTTTCTGTGAGGAGTCAAATATTCTATTTTTTTTTACTCCGTACAGCAATTTAAGTCCTGACCTCTGTGCTTAGAAGAACTTGGAGTTAGTTTTAATAAAACAGCCTGGAGAGTTTTAAAGAATTCAGACCCTTCCTGAGAGAACTGTAAATATTTGGAAGGGGCTGCTTTCATTCTTAGCCACAAAATCCAATGGGGAGTGCGCAGGACCAGTTTGCTGTTCATACATGAACATAGAGAAAGAGGGAGCTGAAACTAATAAAGCTGCTAATATTTCTCTAGGTTTGTGTTCTAATAGCATGAACACATCTAAGTCCACAAGTGGCATCTTGTATATGGTCTGCGGCCTTCTGACCTCCTTCCAAAAGGTCACCTTGTGGCTTGATAGGTTGGCTCTCCATGAGTAAGTCGTTACTGAGCAGACCACTAATGCTTCTCCACTGCACTATTGCTGTACCTTTATAGGTACTGCTCATTGATGTGGTATGTACCACAGAGACCACTGTCCAGAGGAAAGTGCTGTCAAAAGAGTGAGAGGAGGTTAACCACAAAATGTTTGCCATTTTAGTGTGCACTGAAAAAAAACCCAACAACCTGTAGCTGAAAACAGGATTTTCCTTTAGTGCTCTTTGTGTATTGTGGCTTTACATTGGCTGCAGAAGTGGTTCTGTACAGTGTTGATTTTCTAAAGCAGATGGCAAACAATGATTAACCAGTTCTTTCCAACTGCTCACTAATGAGCAGAAAGCAAGTTGAACCAGTTATTCATATTGAATTAAGCTTAAAAAAAATGTAGTTATGAGCATAAATGTCCTCATCTAAATCTAAACTTTCAGAAAATAGTGCTCTTGGGGCTGCATGTCTTTCTTCAAGTTTATTTCTAGTGGCAGAGGATATGAAAAAGTAAATGGTAGTAGAATATGATTATAGTTCTTAATGTAATTTAAAATTATTCCTTTTTAAGTGAAATACTGATGCAAAAGAGCAGGACCTCTGAATTGCATACATTTATAAGCCTGGCCTACACAAAAGTGTCTTGTATGCTGCTGTTGAGCCTTACTATCTTGACTAAAGCTTCTTTAAGGTTTGAGTGGAAGCACTGCTCTAGCAGCAGTATTAAGGATTTTGGATCTATGGCCTTAAGAACCAGTGAGAAGCACCTTTGCTGTACAGTCCCGTTCCTAAGCTGGTTTACTCATGGTACTTCAAGACCGAGTGAGGCTTAAGGTAGATGAGCTTTCACATTTAAAAAAAAAAAATTGGCAATTTGAGAAATGGTATATATACTGCCCTCAGTGAGATGGTAATGAAACAGGCTGGGGGCCAACTGTCTGTGAAGCAGCTCTGTATAAAAGGATCTGAGGGTCCTGATACACAAGTTGATGTCAGACAGCCATGTGCTCTTCCAGCAAAGAGCCGACTGCATTAGCAAAACTACAGCACTAGAGAAGTGATCCTTCCCTCTTTATAGCACCTATGAGACTGTGTTTAGAGTATTGTGCCCACTTTAGAGCCACCCTAGTACAAGAAAGTTACCGCCATACTGGCATGTATAGTGGAGGGTCATCAGTCTAGTCAGAGTTGGAGCACAAGGTAACCAGAGAGGGGCTGAGAGAGCCGGGTCTGTCCAGGCTGGAAAAAGAAAAGCAAAGGGGAGATCTTACTGCTGTCTGGAACTACCTGATTGCAGGGTAAGGGGAAGATGGACCCTGACTTTTCTCAAAGGTGTGCAGCAATAGAACAAGGGCAAACAGCCACGAGTTGGAACATGAGAAATTCAAGTCAGATACAAGGAAAATCTTTTTTACCGAAGAATGGTCTCTGGGCAGGTGCCCAGAGAAGTTGTGGGTTATCCATCCTTGGAGGTGCCCAAGATGTATCAATTGGATACATGCCTGAGCAACCTGACCTAATCAGACCTGCTCTGAGCAGCAGTTTGGATTAGATGCTTCCAGAGGTCCTTTCCAATATGAATTATTCTGTGGTTCTTTGATTCTATCATAACAAGGACTAAAACAAAGACAATATTGCATATTTGGACAACTAGAAGATAAAAAAGGACCAACTTGTTGAAAATCAGAGTAGAAATAATAATGTATATTTGATCCATTCACCTACCAGCATTGAAGGAGTCAGGGGTTTAGGTAATGAATAGTTTACCTTAGCATTTCTTCTGTATGGCTTTGCCTGAAGTGCAGTCACAGCTTTGCTGAAGTCATATGAAAAACTTCTCATTGACTTCACGAGACTGTGAAGTCTGTCAGCTTAAATGGAGATCACAGGAGGGTTCTTTAAAGTCAAATAATGGTGGGAAGAACTTCAGAGAATAGTTTTCAGCTTTTTCTGGAAAGGATATTTCAAAACCACCAGATTCCTTTAGCATTTACAGATAAAGTCATGGTTGTTTTGGAATTAAAACCCCAGTATTTCTCTCTCAGCTTTGTACCCGTGTTTCTGCAAGCACAAGCGTTTCATTGTGTTGATCAGAAAAGATTGCAATATTGGAGGGAGGAAAAGCTTCCTTCCTATAACTGCAAAGTTAGAAAGTATTTCAAAGCTTTGGAAACTGTTGGCCATCTCTGACATTTAAAGAGCACATCTTATAGAGACTATGTAAATTATCCAAACTCAACCATGTGAGCTTAATCACGCCCTGAAAATGCTTGCTTTTTACAACCATGATAAAAAATATAGAATGCAGCATAGACTTGAAGTGCGGTGTTAGGGCACATGTTCCCTCACCACATTTCTGAAAAGCATTTGTAACATTGATTAGGCTGGCTTTAGGAAACAGCACTTGTCAGCAGAGTGTGCATAGCCCTGTTGCTGTTACATTTATGTGATGAAAGAGTGTCCAGGTTATGTCTCCTCCTCTTACTAACCACCCTCTTCTACCTCATAATGTCACATATACTATTTATTAGAATAATTTTAATAGTGTGTGGATTATGTGGGACTATCAAAATGTTACATTCACTCTTTAGTCTATTAAAAATATTATGCAATTCTAAGGAAAAGTTACTGTTAACTAAAGAACCATTTTGGAAACCAAAGTGCTTGTTTCAACATCCGTGATCCTCTAATCCAGTCAGTGTTTTGGATGAGTGCAGGTGTACATATAATTATGTAATTTAGAATGGTCCAGGAATATTTAAGAACAAAAATAACTCCAATGTAGAGGTTAATTTCTTGTGAATAATGGCTGTAGAAAGATTTGGTAATTTTTGGCCCTAACCTTTGTCTTATACCCTTCCATAAGAACAGTCTGGATCTAAGGAGTGTCTATCAGCACATTATTGCCAATTCCAGTGTTTGGCATTTGTTGTGCTTTTATAGTAATATTAATAACATGGTTTTGTTTCTTTTCCTCATACGTTTTAGACTTCAGAGCTTGTTTTCTTTGCAGCATTTTCCCTGTAGTCACGAGGGATTTTTACACACTAATAGAGAATCTGACATAATATATTGGTCCAGGAGCTGGAGCATTAAAAAGCAAGAAACATAAGACTTGTGATTCTGAGAACTGATAATTCTTCTTCTATGCTTTTAGGATTTAGGAAGATATTTTATTTTAATAGAACATTTATATGCTTGTATGTGAATCCATTACATGACATACACCGTGGTTAGCAGCAGCTTTTGTGTATCATGGCTCAGGTTCCCATACACTCCTGACAGTATGTATATTCATGAGATTCATGACATTTTCCTGCATCTGCTCTTATAACAGACTTCGTTTCAAAGCAGCACTTCATTGATGCAGTACACTGACACATTTTACGTGTAATTGCTTTTCATCTGGTTGCATGATTATTTTGTGACACCTAGTGGATAAATTGATAGTAGTGCCCATTTGAATTTCCTTGGGTTTTTTTAGATTCTCTTGATAGACGTTCAGGCCTGGAAACTCAATTCGCGTTACAAACACACAGACTCTTCTGCTTTCTTACTTTTTTTTCTCTCTTTTTTTTCTTTTTTCTTTTCTCTTTAACTGAGCTTGTGAAATAAATTGTTCACAATCAGGTGAACAAATAGCCAACATCAGTCGGGAGCAAATTCCAAGAGTCTCAAAATGATACAAGATAGTAAACTTTGAAAATGACATGATATTGTTTAGTCAGGATACCTACATGTGCAGTATGTGATATTCATACAACAACTTTTTTTATTGTATCCACTTTTCTGTGGTGTGCTTCAAACATACAGTTCCCTTAGGTATTGAGTATACACTGTATAAAGTGATGAAAGGTTAAAAAGAAGTACTAACACTTAGTACCCTCTGAGAACTCTTAGAAATATCCGTTCCTTTACTGTTCCTAGAGAATGAAATATGATAAATAATTAAAATATTATTCTATACACACAAGACTGTTTTCAGAATATTTACATCACGAAACAGTCTAGAAATGCCTTAAATGCATGACCTACTTTCACAACTAAGATATATCTTGTGAAGTATATCTTAATTTCCATGTCATGGCTTCTGTGCATGCAGCTTTTTTAAAAGTACTTTCTTCTACAGGAAAATGCTGAAATACTGTCCGCTAGTTTTACTTCAAATGCCATGAGATAGAAAAGTAGGTATTTTTATGTGACTCTCATTTTTTATGCTGATAAGAGGGGGGGAGGATTAATTATTTCAGTCATACCAAGTCTGCTTGCGGTATTGCCAGGCTGATACTATTAGTGTGCATATTTCCATCATCAGAGGATGTATAATATGCTCCTTTTCTGACAGATTTTAAGTTCTAAAATCTTCCAGCACCCCAGAGCAGGCACAGAATAATATCTTACATGATAGCTAAGATAAGATTTTAGTAGTTTTTAAAAAGGAGCTAAAAGGAACTGCAAGGCACATGGATTCTAAGAGAAGAGGTTATGTATTTTTCATATGTGGGGAATTGCAATGGAGTTGTGCAGAGGACAGGAAGAAAATTATTTTAAAGACCATCTTCAAGATTTTAGGTTTCAGCTTGTCACTCTTCAGAGAAAATGTGGTGCATATTTCCTCTCCCAAGAGTCTTCAAAATCAGAAAATGTAAGACTAAACTGTGTCTTTAATACCGATTGACGAGGCACTCTTTTCCTGCTCTCTTCCTAGTTGCTCATCCTAACAGTTCTCTTGTGACTCTCATTTATGTAAAATTAGGGCCTGTAGCAACAGCATCATGAATAATGGACACAAAGAATCTAACACACCGCCGAGCTCTGGCAGAGATCTACTCACTCGCCAACACCTGAAGCTCTGCTTTAAGTCCACTAATGAATGTTTAGCCAGTGGAAGCTTTAGTCTCAGGTAAAAAGACTTACGCTAGAGTGAATCTCTGGAGAGCCCCGGTCACCTGAGAAAACAAAATGTTGTACAGCGGGAGCTGAAACTGGCAGCACGGTGTGTCTGCTTACCCAAGCTCCTTGCCTGTAATTCTTAGAGGAGTGCTCCCTGTGCCAGTGAGCGTCATACTGGTGTCACCGCCACAGTCACCCCTGACATGCCAAAATCCTTTTCCTCCACCTCGGCGTGAAGATGCAAGTGGTCATATTGGACACTTGTGAAATGTCAGTTTTCAGTGGTATCCCCCCCTTGACTTTTTTTAAGACTTGTGTTGTATAAACCTGGTCTGGGTCCTGGACCGGGCTTTGCGTTGGATGGCAAATGAGGCTGGTAACCTCATTTGCTTGTGCAGTGAGTGTGTGTGTAAGTTATCTTTTGATGTCTCTGTTGCATGGAGTACTGCGAATGGAAAATAACTGAAGCAAAGTAATTGTGCAAAAGCACATATGTCTATTTTTTTAATCATAGCACAACTTGAGACAATACCAAAGGGTGGTAACAAAGCTGAGAGATCATCTGCTGGCAACCAAAGAAAAACAATAACTAAAAAGAAAAAGGGATCTTGGTAATTAGCAGTGTTGTTAGTGGCAAGTTCATGGAGGGGCCTGGGAGTTAGAGGCACCCAAGAGGCAGGGCCTAGCTTAGGCTCCAGGAGGGCAGCGGAAGGGGACACAGGGTAGAATGTGAATTGGGGAGGCGTTACAGCTCCAGCGTTGGGTACATCATCCCCGCTGCACTTGGTTGGTGGAGGCCTTTGCTGGAGGGCAACCCTTGCCTGTCAGGTTGAACCAAGCCCAGTGTCTTGACCCAAAATACAGTCCAGATCTCAGAATGTTGTTCTGAAATTAAAATTACTTTTAAGCTTTTAATGATGTTTGGAACAAACATCCTACATAGTTCAGTGAGTGGGTTTATGCCAGCTTTTTGGTACAATGCTACAAGCGATTTAGAATGCTCTGAATGATCATGACAAATGTCACTGTTAAGGATGGATTTTGCTTGTCTGTGTAATAAAAAGGTTATTCTTCATTAGCACTCGAGCACCATTGCTGTTTCTGGTGACAGCAAATGTAAGTGCATGTAAATACAGAGTTTTAGGCTCAATCCATGTAACGCTGGTTTATTTAGACTCTTGGGTCCCAGACTGCTATTTTCCTCACTCTTACTTGTCAGCTGCGTGGTCTCACTAAAGGCTAAAATTTAAAATGAAAGCAGTATGGGCCAAAGGACTGAAGACATTTTTCTAACAACTAGAATTATTGGCACAGCTGCATTTCTGCAAAATGAATTTTAGTTTCTTGCTGAGGTTTAGAAAATATACCAACAGACATTCCTTCTTGGTGCTTAATTAAGTTAGGACTTCCATGTACTGGTTTATTGGATGTCTGTTAAATTTGAAAACAAATTTGAAGGGTTTAAATCCATTTCAGAATGAAAATTCAGTTTTCAAAAAAAGGAATTTGTGGGTTGAGATTGGAGATGGCAGTTTTTAAGATGTGAGATGAATATTGCTATCACAGTCTTGTGACTCTGGTTAATGTTACTTTCCTAGCTTATAAAAGGAACTGAAATAAATAACACTTCCTATTAGTGGTACCAAGGTACCAAGCTAGGTGTGGTGCTCTGTGCACCTATTAAAAAGCCAAATCTGATTGACTTGAAAGTCAAAAGGCTTATTTAAGATTCTTTATGTAGTCAGGTTTGGGTTGGGTTTATTTTTCTATCTAAAACTACTTTAAAACATTACTTAAATAATTGCTAGTGGGATGGCTGAATATTTAGCTAGAGAAGATTGTGATGCTGGCTGTTCTCTGCATCAGTGAGTGTGTTGAGCTTTTTTTATTTTCATGTGGCTTCAGGGGATGTGGGGAAGACACAGTTTTGAAAAGTTGGACTTCACATATCCAATGGAAGTTAAGGGTGCCCAATTTAAGTGTTCAATCATCTTGTGTTCATAGATGCTAAGCAAACCCATATAATGTCATCTGAGTTACACAAGTTCAACTCTTCCAAAAATAAGGTCCAATGTTCAGCATCCAAAACTAAGCAGATGGTTTTTGGCGGGTATGTATCATTAATAGTTCTCTTTTTTTGTGTCCCTGCATGTGAATGTTTAGGAAATGTTTATTGTAAGAAAGGTGAGAAAATAAAACTGACACATTCTCTTAGCTCTTTTCTTAACAAAAAACATTCTGTAATTTGTCCCAGCTTCGTATCCCCTTACTTCAGACACTCATCTCCTAGCTACTCCAGCCCTTGCTTTTTTTATAAGATATCAAGTGTTCCTGTAGCATTTCTTTTTCGTAAGATGGACCTCACTTGCCCCCGGTGGATTTGCCATCTCCACACAGGTTTCATCTCCCCTGAATGCTGACCTCGACCGGATTTCTGGGCATTAAGAGCTGGTAATCATCATTTCAGCCATGGAGAGCTGAGAAACACAACCCAGCGTGAGTTCCTGCTGTTGCTGCTGCTGCTGCTGCTGCTGCTGCTGCTGCTGCTGCTGCTGCTGCTCTCACAGCCATCCCTGTCAGGCCTGGCAGCCATCTTAGACCTGGGCAGAAAGCCCATCGGGGTGAACAGAAGAACTCGGCTGGGAAGTAAGTAGACAGAAAGATTATGCTAGAAAAACACGGAAGATAAATATTTAAGTCCTACAACACAAATATCTCAGAATACACTGAAGGGTTCTGCATTCCTTTTGGAGGTTTTGTGGTTTTTTTTTTAATGTATCTCCTTACATATTTATTTGATGAAGAATATAAATGCAGCATACAGAGCAGCCAGTGATTTGCACTGGTTTAATTTCTCTTTTTGTGGAAGGTTTGAGAGATTTCGAGTGGTTTCATCATTCTCTTGAACACCAGCTTTTATGGCTTTTTAGCATTCAGAGTATTGAGTAAGCAAAACTGAAATAAACACAATAGAAAAGTAAAAATATTTTCAGTTGTAGGTACCACAGTTTGCATAAGCAGGAGACATGATTCCCACATCCAAGACAAATGAGGTGTTGTTTTGATGGAAAACTGTCTTTTTCCTAATTAATTGAATTTTGAGGCGGCTATTTAACATTCCAGGCATCTTACAGCTATGGATATGCCTAGCATATATGTATGGAAAATGTCTTAAGGTGTAGAACACCTTTGATGTTTATCCAGCCCCAGCTCCTTGTCTTTACTGCTACATATATCCCTATACACCCACTCAGTAGGTTAGAGAAGCTATCATTAAGCACGTCCCATTTTTTGATAGCACTGTACACCTTTTCTGAAGCGTGCTACATGAGAGGACATTTCTGTGGAGGAATTTTCTTGCTTTTTTTCATGAAAGTAAGGAAGCTCCTGTCCAGGTCTGGGCTGGTAGTGAAGTTTACAGTCTTTGAGGTAGAATTACATAAGCTAAAGTATTTGTATGTTTTTACATTCTATTGCTTTTTTTTTATTATTTCTTTGATCTCATCAAGGTTTTAGGAGCATACATGAACTATTGCAGAGACATTTAGTCATAGAGTTCTGAACTCATTTCCAGCTGCTCCCTTTTCCCACATACTTGCAAACTGTTAGATAAAGGCAATAGTTTTAGTGAATATGTAACATTATTTATTAAATAGAACTGTGTTACAGTACCTGTGGTTTAATAAGTAGGCAAAGTTGAACAAAAATTATATAGCCAATTGTAACAGAATCACTGCTCCATGCAGGTAGTTGTTGGCTCCTAAATTGTTTTCTGATGTGAAAGTTTTCTAGGGATCCAGAAGTGTGGACTATAACTTCTGTGCTTCATAATTTGTGCTATATTAGATCATTAGGACTTTCTTCAAAGCCACCGAGGCCAAGTGAAGGCATTATAGTGTTGATTTCAATAGCATGTGCATTGTTCGCCTTCTTAAAAGTAGTTCCTGATGGCTTTTGATGTCTGCACACAAAACTTTGAGTAGTTTGTAGAAACCAGACCAGCACACCTCAACATTACAGCACCAGGTAATCCTCTTGTTGAGCTAACGTTCCAACCAAAATTCATGACCCATTTGGATATTATCACAAAGGTAAAGAATGACGAATTTGACCTCCGAGATACAGTCTGGCTATACTAGTGCCTAGTTATTACAAAGATATTACAAAATTAGTATATGCAGGCTAATGTTTTGTAGCCAGCTGAAAAAGAAGACACTTGCACAGAGAGCTGGCTAGAGCAGGACCCTAACTGAATCAAATTTCAGAAAACCGTGTGCCTGTCTACTGAATGTCAGAGGAGGCTGTGGAGGGTTGGTCCTGTGAGTATTTCCCATTGTGCCTTCCTGAAGTTCCAGCAGAATCTGTCTGCTATTACTAAATTACAGTAAAGTTTCACAAACGGGGAAAGAGCTGTTCTTCGGCATTTTAGAAGCAGTTACATTTCAGTAGCGGGTAAGATCACAACATAAATCATTCTTCACAGGAATTGTAGAATCTGTGTTTTCAGAACACTTTTTACTTCTTGGAGGATGCAAACTGTAGGAATGCACTGACTCTGCACCAAATCATTTCTGTCTGAAATCTGCAGAAAAAAGGACCTGCCATGGTATTGCTCTGTCAGAACCCTGTGCTGGAGGGATAATTTAGCAGTTCAGATTCCTGCCCAGGGCCTGCTGGATTCAGTCAGAAAGCTTTAGGCTTCAATATCTACCATAGCAGAACCTCAGCCCTTTACCTCACAACTGCTCCTGCCAGCAAATGTTTGTGACACTTGTAATAGTGAATAAATAGTCTGTATGAACAGAATGGTGACTGTTCACCACTTTGAAAGCCGGAAGATAATCATTATATGGAGGCACATTGGAAATTGCTGATCTGGCCTACCTGCAGACCCTCAACCTTCCTGAGGAATATCCTTATGTTTGTCACTAGCCTCTGAGCCATCTCTTTCCCCAGTGTAGTCATGGCACACCACCTCAGGCCTGCACCTGGGGCATTTTAGCGTCCTCCTGGGAGCACAGTGAGGTCTTATGTTTGTAAATCATTCAGAGTTATTGGGTAGAAGGTGCTCCAAAATGGCAAAGTGCTTGGTCTGTGTTGTCCCAGAGTCTGTTAATTAGTAAGGCTCTTAATTACATAACAAACCTACTTTAAAACTGTCCTCTTTCCTATTACATCATAGAAATAGCAGACTTGGCTCTGTGCCTTTTCAAAAGTGACTGCTGCGGAATTTATTAACATAAGTTCTGAGACATTTTTCAGTGAGCAGTGAGAGTTGGGATATGGAAATGTCATATTTTTCCTAGTGTTAAACAGTGTTAAACTAGAAACATAGCTCTTGCCAGATAGTTATTTTGTATGCATGTCTTCTTCATAGAAGGAAAAGGAAAACGCATTTTTCTTTCATTAAGTATTTTAAAGTTCATCCTTGTTTGGTGATCTAGTCAATTAAAGTAAGTTTATGAACAGCTTGTGAGAGCAGAAGACTAATTAATTTTAGGTGTTGGATAAAGCATATTCTTTTACATTTTTGTCTGTTAATGAGTGCTACTAATACTCATAATAACTAATCTTATAGAAAACAATATTAGACAAAGTTTATGGTGCTTCACAAGTAATTATCTCAATGTCTTTGTGAATTAACAAGCTACTGTTTCTGTGGGGAAATACATATTAAAGCAACATTATATGCAGAACTGCACATAGCAAAAAGAACATGGAACGTAAGAGAATCCTTTTGAAATGGTTTTTGAAACTCACCATTTTTTCAACAAGAATGCACACTTTCCAGTCTCTGACCTAGCATTGCACCTAAAAGTGAAAGGGAAGTCAAGATATATTTAAGATAGGCAGGCAGTGTAAATCCTAGAACATTCTCAGACTTTACAAAATATTGACATTGTTTGGATCTATGTTTCCTCTTCTGTCTCTTAGAGTCACTGGAGTCAGCTGTAAATTTCCACTGGATGCAGGTGTTTAGGTCTCTGGGATTTTTTGGGGGCTTTTCACTACTGTGGACACATCCTTATAATGTTAATAAGATATAGATCTAATATATAGATCTATATATTATAGATCTATAATCTATAATATATAGATCTGTCCTTTGAACTGCATTCACTGGACCATCCAGCATAAAGAGCTGCTGCACTGGAGGTGGCGTTGTTTTTATTCTTCCACTATAAAGCAAATGCTTAAACAAAAATTCTGCTTTGAACTAAATCACACAATTTTCACAGCTTTCCTCCAATTATATTATGTAATGCTGTTATATTTCTATAAGGATAGGGCTTCTTTTGCACTGAAAACACTTTCTGTGAGTTGACTGCACAATACACAGGTACTCACTCAACAGTGCTAAAATTCACCAACTTCTGCACAGAATTTTAGCCCAAGTTCCAACACCAATTCTAGGCTCTTAGGAAAAATACTCAGATCTTTGACCACACACATAAAGAAGACATTTGATTTAAAATATTTTATCGAAAACCCAGAGGTACTGTGTAGGGTTTTTTTTTTTTCAGAGGATTATCCAGAGAGTAACTGACCTTACCAAAAAAACTGTCACTCAGAAAATGCAGACATTTAAAACCCTTAAGTATGTAGAGAACGCTGTCGTGCTTTCTGCTGCAGAGCTTTCCAAGTGCATTTCTTTGATAGTAGTTAGAGAGCAGTTTCTGCTACCACTTTTTACCATTTACTTTATTGACGTTGAAATCTCTCGTGCTACTCTTCATGTGTAGTCTCTGCAATGTTAACATTTAAGTCAGTCTCAAAAAATACCTTTTCTTTTTTTGCTATACTTTGTCTCTTGCCTGTCTCTCTCAAATTGGGGGTCCCCACAGGCCGTGAAATAATTGTGGTAGTAACAGCCGAGTGAGAAGGTTGGTGTTGTGCATGGTTCTCCTTTCGAGAATGTACAGAGACGTTGTTCTCTGCTTTTGCATGTGCTCTCACTCACCTTATAATTGCTTCAGTATGCTGTGAAATGAAATTGATATGTATGTGTTTTCTCTTGCTCCTCTCTTTTTAGGTCCTCACAGCAATTATGCTGCAAGCAGTCGAAGATCACTTTGGTTACCCTGGAATGTGAACTACCACCTCTGGAGTGAGACCTGCTTTACAGTGAAATGTTGCTTTAGTTTCTCTGGGTGTGGATGATGCTTGTGTACCTCCTTGTTTGCTTTAGTTTACTGTTAACAAAAAATAAGTCAGCTGATTAAGGTAAGACATTTGAGTTGAAAGTTTGCTTATTTGTTAAATTTGTTTGCTTATTTGTACAATAGTATGGACTAGTATCATAGTTATTTCCACCTCTTTAAATCTGTTGGCCATCAACCTAGCTGATGGGGAATAACAGCCCCCTCAAACTCTAGCATAAGTGTGAGTTTAGAGTAGTTCATACTATAGTTGCTAATCATATTAACCAAAGTCGGTGTATATACGGTATGGTATGTTTAGTCTCAGTAGGGTATGTTTAGTCTGGCCATTGATTCAGGGCTGGGTTACTGTCCAGTGAAGAGCAGCATATTGTTTAAGTAGGCCATAACATTTCCTCACAGTCTTGACAAATTTTTGATTCAGTCTTTTGTATTTACCCATGCAGAATTTGGGAAAGCCTGTAGAAAAACTCAGCTCTCCCCCATTATGGTAATAGAGAAATATCTAGAAGCACATTAAACAGTCCCTCTAAATCAGCATCCACTTCCTAAGTCATAGCAATGCCTTTCTTGAAGGGAAAAAAAGTGGTTTGATAAGATGCAGTCATGTCAGAGCTGGAAATACAGAAGTGCCTTTTATTAAAAATGCATGCTGTATCCTCTTTCTCCTCGTGTATCTTGTCACTGACATGACTTCACAAGTTGCAAATCTATTAAACGTTTCAAACATGAAACTAGAGCTCATTAAGCAAAATGTAGCAAACTGTTTCAGACTCAAGACTGTTAATATTTGTCTCCAGAGTTTTTTGTCTTCTAGGTTGTCACCAAGCAATCCGGCTGTCTGGGAATACAGCTTGTTTCGTCGGAGCAGAGTCGGACTGTCCTTTGGGGTGAGGTAGTAGGTTGTATAGTTTTAGGGTTATGCCCTGCCTGTCAGATAACTATACAATCTACTGTCTTTCCTGAAGTGGCTGTGATATCATCGCTGGATATGCCTTCAAAAGACAGCAAATATTTTTCAACCATAGCATTCTCTAGCTCTGTCTACATGTTGGGTTTGGGTTTTGTAGCAGGGTCATGAAATAACACAAATATCCTTATAGTGTTTATATTCCTGTATTTCTCATTCAGGTTCAACAGCAGTTTCCTTGTTGTCATTTTCTCAGAGAAGCTGGAGCATGAGTGACAGGTCACAGAGGTACGACCCAGTCTGCAATGGGTTTGCTTATGCTCAGCTTTCTCTGACTGCCATGAGAGTGGTCATTTGGAAATAGCTGACCCATTTCGCCGTTACTTTGTGGCATTTGTGCTTATATTCAGGGGAAATGCTGTTTCTGATTCAGCAGCTGTTTAAATCTACATTGCATAGGTTGTTTGAGAAGCTATGAAGTGTTGAGTTGGACAAAACCCAAAGAGGATGTCTTCCATTTGCTTGTGTTCTGCCCTGGAACTGAAATGCTTGAGCCATAAGTAAAGAGGTTTCTTGAACCAGTCATTGTGTCTCTGGGGTCACCCCACCAATTCTGACTGACTTCCCAGTAGAACTGCAAGGCAGGGCTAGCAGGAGGTAACTATGGTCTTCTCAAGGCTAAGAAATGTATGGGCCAGAAAAGTTCTAGAGGAATCTTGCTTGCAAATGGGGAAATGTTATTTTCCTTCAGAAGATGTGCTTGATGCTTTAACAGGATGAGGTAGTAGGTTGTGTGGTTTCAGGGTAGTGATTTTGCCCCAATCAGGAGATAACTATACAACCTACTGCCTTCCCTGATAAGCAGCATAACAACATCAGTGGCTTAATTCACAGAAAAACAGGAGCTAAAATATACTTCTGATACCAGCAAAGTAAGTCTAGATACAATTGTTGTTGTCATGTCTCTAATAGCTCTAAATCGAGTGTCTTGCAATGTTGTTAATGACTGCCTGCAAAATAATTATTTTTTAAGTCTTTACCATGAAAAATTGAATTAAAGTTGTTTTTGTTATTTCAAAATTTGCCTGCTCTTGATCTGTTTAATTTCTGGTTCGTTTTAGTGGAATGAAGTTATTGTGGGAAATGATTCTGAAGGTGCTGTAACAATGAAAATCAAGGACCAGATTTAAAAAAAACCAACCAAAACCAGACATTAATTTCTACCCTCAGTTTCTCAGAAGCAGGCTCATTTCATGACATTTGAATGCCCCCAAGAGAGAATTCTCTGCTATCTAAACCCACATATTGCACCTGGAAAACCACGGACAGAAAATCTTGTGTCCATTGAAGACATTATTAGAATACAACCTGTGGAGAAATGTAACAACAAGGTGCTGGACTTGGTTGTGTAGACAGAATTCATTCTCCCAAATGCAAAATATACCAAGAAATAGGAGTGACGTAGAATTTAAGGTTACTTTAAAACCAGTGATATCAAACTGTTCATGTATAACCGTTTGTGTATCTTTTGTTTATACAGCATCTCATTTCCGTAGATTGGAGTGAGAAATTAAGCTAGTTACAACCCTGTATTCCTATCTCATGTGCAGGCAACAGGAAGCGTTGCTCACATAACAAGCACTACCATCATGTCTGTAGGTAGGCAAGCTGAGACAGCCATGGTGAGAGCAAATGAAAAACCTTACGTCACATTCGGCCACAAAACTGGGTATTTTATTGCTTCTCCGGCCCAAAAGTATCGCACGTATCTGGACTCAGGTGGTATTTGAGGTCATTCAACACCTCAAAAGAGGGCCTTTTGTTGATGGCTTTACAAAAGGTTAGGAATGTTATTTCACTCGTGTTCATAAGAGAGGGATGAAGGCAGTTGGTAGAAGAGGAAAAATGGCTGCGTGTCTGAGAAACACAGGAGAATAGGCTATACTGTGGCTGGTTTTAATCTTCTCTTTTCTTCTTGCTGTTTAAAGAGGATCTCTTAATTTAAAACTGCTGTAAGGATACTTACCATGCTGGCCATGTTCAAGGGCTGCGGGACATGCATTGCAGATTCTGAACTCTCTTTCTTCTGCTGAAAATGCAGACTCACAGCTGCCGCGTAAACATCTGAGATGAGTGTGAGTAGAGATTGCATTGTGTGTAGCTTAAAACATCCTGCTCCTCCCCAGGATACAAAATTGGCTGGAAATTTCTCGCTTAGTCTTAGATTCAGTAAATACGTAGCAAATGTTCTGTATGGGAGAAAGAAGTAAGAGGAGGGAAAATGCTCTCCACGTTCTACAACAGCCTGTTAGAGCTCATCTCTGAAGTAATTTTTAAGTCTTTTGGCTCTGCCTGGGTCAGCATTTTGTTCTTGGTAACGAGCTGTGAGTTTTCAGATTCTAGTCATTCTGGCAATCCCATTAAAACAAAGGGCCAGAAAAGTCCACAGTGTTCTCTTCGCAGAGATCTACAGTAAACGCAAAAACATGTGCCTATATTTAGCAGCGTGGAAGCCTGCAGTTAATCAGCCTGTCCTTAGCAGTAGGTGTCATTACAGCTAATGGGGACTCCAATAGGAACTTTAAAGCACGACTCTGCAGTACCAAATATTTTCCAGAACCGTGTACTGAAAAATGTTCACATCAAAATATACGTAGTAGCTCGAGCTGCTGGAGTCACGATGAGAACCAGGCTGGTTTTTTAAAGCTCAAGTCAGCATTACTTCTTTTGGAGGTCATGCGCTTTTGTGTTGCACATGTTAGGCATGAGGGAAGAGCGTGAGCACACATAACATGTGGTAAGTGTGTCTCAAAGCATACACTTTACAATCTCTGCTTCAACACTGACTTTTTATTTTAGTGTGATAGCAGCAGTACTAGTCGATCAGCAGAAGCTTAGTGCGTCTTGCTGGGATGAAGCCTGTGCTTTTGGTTATAACAGACCAGGTGAAAATCAGTGGGGGAGAGAATTTCTGTGAGGCCAGGATTGCAGTCGTTAGTTCTCATTCTGTGCCCTGGTGAAATTACATGGTGCTTTGAGACCAGAGCGATCACGGGTATGATGAAGACATCAAACAGATCGCAAACATTGAGGCCACCGTTGGTGAATTTTAGGCCACTGCTGCATGAGTGTGTGGAGCATTATATATATTGTCTTCCGTCATCCCATTCCAGGCTGCTATGCTTTTATTTTTATTGTTTAATGTGAGCAAACCTCCACATTCTCCAAAACCAGATGCTCAGCATGAAAAGTGTTCCTCTATTTGGCAAAGCACTAAAGCAAAGGTCAATGTTTTATGGCAGTCTGGATAACCCACAGCCCCACTTGTGAAAATCCAGCATCGCAACTGTGCAGGTACCACGACATGACACCTGCTGGGGCTGTTCCTGAGAGAGAGAGAGAGAGAGCAAAGACCTTGAACACAGAAGTCATTCTGTGCGCTCCACTGAAAGGGCAAATTACAGAGGGGGATTTTTCCTGGGAGAGAATCCAGAAATGCAGCGAGACCGTAACTGGCATGCCAGTCTGTGCTGGTATGGATTCAGCATGGCACACCGCATATTGCTAAACAGGAGTGGCGCTTGTGGTTGCAGAAAGAGAGCTGGTGCTCATCAGGAGAGAAAAAAAATGCCTGCCTTCCCTTGTGCTTGAGATTGCCCACACAGGGCCTGTTCCCAGGATTGTGCTCACACTGAGAGACAAATATTGAGTGAGAACAAAATAAACTGTTAGCAGAAGTCATCTGTGGTAAAACAACGCGCACCATTCAGAGAGTCGGGGGTCTGAGCATATTGCTAATCACCACGGATGTGACTGCACGCGGCGGTTACGCAGAGATGGCGCAGCTAATAGCTAAACCCCTCGGAGGGGGTTTTGTAACTAACGCAATGGGGTACTCGCAATCTGAATGCGTAGCAGGTATGGGAATAACAGTTATCAGGACTACTGATGAATTAAAGACTTTTCCATCATGAAATGCAACAGCAAATGGAAGGTGGGAAGGGAGGGAAGGGACAGAATTGGATTAAAACTACCAAAGGGACTGGCAAAAGCAGGGTGGTGGTTACGCAAGCTGGAGTTTGACCAGGACTCCATGGTTAAACTACATATGTTTAGGAAATCAAACCAGACAGGAAAACCAACAGGGAACACCCAAGCAGGAAGATGCTGCCTCTTGCACTGGTTTCACTTTCCCACCAGGCAGGCAGGTGGGAAGAAGCTGTCCAACTGCGAGTCTGCCAAGTGCTTCTGGGTGGTGGGGGCACCAGAAGCAGCTCCCTGCACGTGCTGCATCACTGCGGGCAGGGTGGAGAGATGCCAAAGGGCTGTGAGAGTTACAGACACTACAGGATGTGTATATTCAAGTGTCCCTGCATGAGAGGTGTTTGCTCTCCTGTGTTTCTCCCCTGTAGCTCTCCACACTGGTCTGAATTACTGCACTCATTAATAGGCTCAACGGAAGCATGAGAGCTGAAGCTCACCTAGGGGGCCAGTCAGTAACAAACAGGGTGCACTAAATTGTCCCCCACTCACTGCCAGTGTTTGGAAGGGTTTGGAACAAAAGAAACAGAAGTGTACTAAGGAAAAGTCTGAACAATTGGAGAGTCAGAGACTTGACAAGGACATTAGCTCTAAGAAGGCAACAACCTGTCCAGCTGCACCCAGAAAGCCCTGATGATGCTATTGTTTTCACACAGCTGCAGCCTGGGAAGGGGATGTAGCCCACACTGAAAAAGGCTGTTTAATTACGTTTAAGGTAATTTCAGGAGCATGTCTGCTCCTACCTCAGGCTGTTGGTGCAGATGCACTGGCATTAAGATGGGCATGCCTCTTCTTGGCAGAGAGGGACCAGCCAGGATACACTCCAGGGCCTTCAAGCACAGCCTCTAGCCCTAATTAAATACAACCTCAGCTGTCTTCCATAGTGCTTAAACCCAAAGTTGTGTTCAGGTTTGGGCTGTAGCACAGCCCAGCTCCTTTATTCCCACCTCAATAGATAGACCTGCCTGCAGCAACACTGAAGCAAGCAGTCGTATCTGCCTGGCTTACTCTCCTTATGTGTTGCCAGAGTTTTACCAAGGCAACATCAAGGAAGCAAGTCTGGGCTCCCACTAAAAAGCCTCCAGTGCCGTGGGCTCTGCAGAGCTGAGGGAGCTGTGAGCAACTGAGCTGCAGACTTCTTTGTTGCAGCAATGCAGATGCACAAAGTGGAATCAGTGTGAACAAAGTAAAACTTGGCCCGATCCTAAGAGCAGCAGACCAAACTTGAGTGACGGGTGAGTTAACAAACTATTTTAAAGCTATATTGGCATGGCTCTGATCCATGTGACTCAAAACCATCCTTGAAGGTATCCAGGTGTTATTACAAGAACTATGGGAGATGGGAACCTTTGAAGATGTCTGTGAGGACCTGGGATTCGGTGCCTTGGATGCCAAGATCTCACCAAAACATCAGCACCAGCACCACTTAATGGAGTGAGAGGCATCAAAAAACCTAAGCCGAAGTACCCACTGGGTCTCAAATAGCTCCGTGTTCCTAAGTCACTTTGGCACTTTTAATTGTTTTACAATTAACAGTAATGATTACCAGCCACGCTCAGCATTTGATGGTATAAAGGCTTTTGTCTGGCTGTGGAATACAGTTCATGCCTAGTCTCCAACACAAATGAAAACCATATGAGGAACCAGGTTAAGAGACAACCAAGTTGTAACCAAGTTCCCTGATGTGGCTTATGTTTGTATTCCAGCCAGGGCCTGGGGCTCCTGCTAAAGGTTCTCCCTGTCCAGCTTGCATATGCAAATGTAAACAATAATATTTCCATCCTCAAGGAGCCCGAGTGAGACTTTTGTAATGCAAACAAAGGCATTAGTGTTTAAAAAGGTCTCTCAATCAGCTGAAAGTGTGCAGCAGTTTACATACTGCTATATGTTTTTAATTAACACTTGGAAAAGAGCGAGAAACACTTGATGCACTTAGAACTGACACAAATAAAAGTGCCTTTCGACATGTCTCAGTGTTAAAACATCCAAGCTGAAAATAAAATAATTGCTGATAAGTTAAATTGGCATTTACCTTTCAGGAAAAATAGCAGCTTAATTCTTAACACCACAAGACAGGCCCTTCAGACATCACTCTTCTGGTGATGCAAACATCTCACTTTTTGGGGAACTGTTAAAATACAGTTTGCAGCCCTCAAGAGGCCAGGAGGTTCCAACCTAATCTCAGTTCTACGGTCCTTCCTGAGCAGAGAGTTCCCATGTGGGAGCATCCTGGCTCTTCTCTCTGGATTTATCCTGAATTTGGTACTGTCTCTCTTATATCTGTTAAAAAGTTACCCTGCAAGTTTGACAAACGGTGTTTGCGGCAGTGACTATTTGAAAATCAGGTGGGGAACCCCATAGAGCCTATTTATATTTAGGCCTGGCTTTCCAATGACCTCCACCGAGGTCATGGCATACGACACGCATGGTTACAATAGAAAACCTTTTCTTTTTTTTTTTTTTTCCCCCAAAGGTTTCAACATGTCAAAAACTTTGGTTATATTTTCTTCTACTCGCCCTTTTTTTTTCTATTTACCATGGGTAAAATAAAATGATTGATGACCTGGGATTTAATGATTTACCATTTATTTCTCCATTTTACAGAAACTCAGAGTCGCTTTGGAAGTTTGAATTGGTTTCTGTCTCATTCCCCTTTGCAATTCAGCAGCTTTTCCAAAGCTTAAGTAGTTCTGACAGTAGCAAAAAAAAAAGCCCTTATAAATAAGTAACACTTCAGACCTTCATCCTATTGTAGTAGCTGATGGAAAGAAAAACGATCATTCCCAAATTTTGTTTAAATAAGAATTAGGAAAATCTCCCTCTTCCACGTCTGAGAGAGGATTTTTCACACTGGAACAAAGAAGAAGAGAATGTATTATCTGGTATATGGGAATATATCCATAGCAGAAGCTACTCCCAAATTTCACCCAGAGGAGCTACATCTATGTTAGTTTGGGTCGAGTGCAAGAACACACACTGAGGAATGGTGGTTGCTCACAGAAAGCTAAAGAGCTACAAAGGGAAACCTCCCTCAGCTGATGATGGTATATTCCTGATTCCAAGTGGAGGCAAATGCACAACCTCAGCATCATCTGGGGTTTGCTTCAACCTGCAGGTACACAAACCTCCAGCCATATGTCACATTCAGAAGGCTGTTCCCCCTCGAGGCAGCAAGGGCAGGAGGACGCCCTTTTTCCCTCAAAATATTTAAAGCAATTTTTTATCACTCTCCAAGCCTAGAGAATGATAGGAACAGGGATTTTGTGCTCCTGGTTAATTGCAGACCATGCTTTTAATCATCTAAAATATGGAGGATGTGTTAATCATTAGATATTTATGATAGCCTGATTGCTGAGGGAGGGGGAGGACCAAGAGCAAGGATACCTGCTGGCAGAGAGTGCCAGGATGTGGGCACAGCTCTCCAGTACTGGGGAAGACAGCAGGGGTGAGCCTCTCCTGGTCTCCATGGCTGCCACAGGGAGGGGAAAATATGTTCCCCCCCCAGCCCTGGTAAGGAAGCACTGAGGCAGGTGGGCTCACCTCAGCCTGAGGGAGCTCAGTGTCCGGTGGCTGCCGTGCAGCTGCTGCTGCTGCCTGCCCTGCCTCAGCCCCCAGTTCTCCTGGGTAAAGCTTCACCACACTGATTTACGACTCCCTCCGAGTGCCTGGGATGGAGTTATAGCCCCTTGTATTACACGGTGCCTTCTCTGTTATTCTTACTGCACGCCACAGATTTATGATGGCTTTTAAGCCAGGCAGCACATAAAGAAATATGATCTTAACAAAATATAGAAGGGACCAAAGGAGGTCAAAGTGTGGGAGCTGAACACTGTACAGTGATCCAGGATTTCCTTTTATTTACTGCTTACACCTTTTCAATCTCAAGTAGATTTTGGCTGTCTGAGGCAGCCCTACCCAACGGCTGGGGAGGAGTCTGTATTTCACTTTGCCGCCAGCGGACGTCTTTTATTACTATTTAGCACACGTAGAAAATCCCAAAATATCATCAAGGAATTAAATGAATTATAGATGCAGAGTGCCAGAAAGATGCGTAGCACCGGGGTAGGTGGGAGCTTTCTATCTCGTGCCATCTCCTGCCGTGGCGCTTGCCCATGGTTTTCTAGGTTGATACCCTGCAGAGCATCTCTGCTTCTGATGCTGAAGGAGAATAACTTGTGCCAGTCTTTGGTAGGGAAGTGGAGCAAAAGCTACGTCTGATCCCGTCAGTGTGGCGGTGTGACAAGGATGTGATGATCGTAATTCTATTTTATAGCATGATTTACAGGTATCCATCAATTCCTCCAGAAGCGGAGGCACTGCCCTCCCTCTGCAGGTGGCTAACGTGAGACCTGGCAGGCAGCACACGCAGGGTGTCACGAGCACAGGGGAAGAGCTGCGCAGTGTCGCCTGCGCCACCACGGCCTGTGCTAAACTGGCTGCGTCAAGGTGCAACTCGGAACAGCTGGCAGGAGGCAGGGAAAGTGTAATTACAGCCAACAAACGACTCCTGGGCCAGCACTCCCTGCTGAGGCCCTGGTCTTGAAGCAGAAGCCAGGAAGGGGAGCCTTTTCCCTTGTAGGTGAGTGCTGTAACCCCCTCCAGCTACAGTGGTGTTCTCTTCATTGATAAGAGAAGCTCCAGTGCGGTCCCTTTCAGCAGATTGATTATCATTATTTCTCTACCTGAGAAAAGACATTTGTCTCTGTTCTCATTACAGCCTAGGGCTATGAGAAGGGTCCCATGGCATGGGTTTGGTGGGTTTTCTTGGGGGGTTTGTTTGTTTGTTCTTAAAGACACCCTAACAGTCCAAGTAACAGTCCACCTGCTCTTCAGAGTTTCCAGAGCATTCCAGTTCTCCAGCTGCTTAATGCTGGTCATGCTCTAAGTCCTTTCTAAAGCAAGGGAAGTTAAAACAGGCCACTAGTCCTCCTCTGAAGCAGCTTTTCTTTGGACATCTGGACTCCCCTGAGATCTAAGATAGACATCAGAACTGATCGTCAATGCATAACTACCTCCCTGGGGTCATCTACAAAGGTTTGTACTAGAGTCCAGATGTGAATAAAATCAGCAGCACCTCTTCAGTTTTCAACTCAGTGTATCTTTAAAGGCAAATAAACCAGTTACTGGAACCAGTTGCTGGAGGTTTGTTACACTGCTCACCCACCACTGCTGCCATTTCTTCCCCAGGTATGTTCCCCTAAAGCCTGGGCTTTTCCCTAAAAGCTGGCAGCTGTGGGTCTTCTGAGAGAGATGTGGCCTCCTCCAAAATGGCATCTAGAGAAGGGTGAGTGATGTAACTGTTGGGAGGGAGACATGTGTCCTCCCGAGTTTCTCATTGTTATGTCCTCACAGTACATGTGGCTTTTTGTGATAACAGAACCAATATCTTTTAGAAACATTAATACTACAATGTGTCTAAGTGTAATATCTAAATCAGTCATATCTTGTGTAGTTTGAATGTGTTATACCACTAATAACATGACATATGTCAAGACCTTGTACAATATGGACGTGCCACTTCCTTTTTTATTTTTAAATGTTTTTTGATGACTTGCCTTATCAGAATATCCTGTGGATTTGCTAAGCACTTGTCTCAGCTTGGTCTTTGATAATTGATGATGTAGAAAAGGCAACAATGTGTACCTCATGTGATAAGAGACCTAATGAATAGCAGATTCAGAATGATGAAAAAGAGATGCTTTTTTCCAGGCTTTTATGTTTATCAGTGAGTGGACATCTTTTCTGTTGAGTGTACCTTGCTGCTCTTGGCAGCTCTAACAGTGGTAATAAGAGTCAGAGGTCCATGTGGATGCTCACAGCAGCCATAGGACTCCTGTCTCAGCTCAGGATGGATCTTTGGAAGGACAGAGCCTGATTTTATGAAGGAATGTTTTCACTTAAGTTTAAAAGTTGTGAAAGGCTGTTCTTATGGGAGGAGCACTGGCTCAAGAGAGTTTCAGCAAGAAGCTGCCACAATACTAAACTCGCTTTCATTTAGGTGGCTTTCTCTTTGGTATGCTGGCTTTGGCTTGAAAAGAATATTGTGAAGATAAACAAGGCTTAGATAAAATTCAAAGCTGCTGTATTGTGTGGGTTCCTCCACTTTGACGAGGGTACACTTCTAGCTGAAAGCAGTCTCAAATTGGCAGCAGATTTTGCTAGGGATAATTAGTTTGCTGGTTAGTAATTTTTGCACTATGTTTTACCACTTTTATAATATAACGTACTTGGCTTATGCAAGAGCCATGAAGATGTTCCCCAGATTCTGTTCTTTCTGTTAGGAGCCTCTTGCCCTTGCACTTGATTTGTGGGCTCAATTATAACCATTCCAGCGGGACACATAACTCAGATTTTATGATAGAATGAATGTATAAAGTCATAGCTTAAACTGTATTGCATTTCTTGCTGGGCTGTGTTATGCATATTAAAATAAAGAAAGGTCAAAATACCGCACCACCACAGAAAGGAGCACGCAATGTCTTTATCAGTAGAACAGGGATAATACTCTAGGCTTGCGTACCAAGGCTTACGGCAAGTTTAAGGGTACCAAACCTGAAGAATTTTCTTTAGTATGGCTAAGATACATTGTAAGAACTGTCCAGTACTGGTTAACTCTCAAACAGTAGCTGAGGGGACTGAATCTCTTACACTTGCTGTTGCTTTATGCTTAACAGTTCAGGTGAACACGGCCTCTTGTTTCCTTTACAACCAAGGACTCAAGTGTAGACTGTACTGCTGATAAAGCTATAACAGAAATTACTCATCAGTTCTAAACTTTGAGAATAGTTATTCTTCTTTTGGTGACAAAACTAGATCCAGATTCTATATGTGGGGAAAAAAAAAAAAAACAAAAACCAAAACAAAGCAAAACCTCCTAAATACAGCTTTAGTTTTCTACTTCATAGCTACCATCAGAAAATACTCGTGAATCAACAGTGAAGGCCCGTAAACACCCTTCTGGCTCTACAGCACACTTAATCTCAACCACGGGCTGTAGTAAACCACAATTCCCTAGCTGCAATAAATGCTGCACACTCCAGAGCCAAGCAAAAAGGTTAATTAAAAGCAAACTGATACATATAAATCTGCTGATGCGATCTCTCACTCTTGCATCTGAAATATATATAGGCCTCTTCCTGGAGACGCTGGATGATTTAAACTTCAATTTCACTTAAGAAGCCTCTGAACTAATACTATCCAGCAAATGTCGGTGCACACACTACGTAAAGACTGTTTGCTGTTAACTAAATGCATTGATCTCCCATTGCTTTACGTGCCTCTCATATCAGCTGTTGAGTTATTTGCCTAATATAAGGGACTAGGCATAATTTTTCTGTACTCTGAGTAGCCAGGCATTGCTGAACTTTTAGGAGGAGCTACATTTGGCAGTTAATGGGAATGACAGCACCCGTGCAATAGATTATACTCTGTCTTTAAGTAAGCTTGACAACTTTGAAGAAGTGTCTCACTGATGCTTTATCACAAGACAAGCTCTGCTGATGGTAGCAATGTTTAACAAGGTGTTCTATAAACATTTAATAAAATGCAGTTTCTTGTTGATTCATGTCCTAAGTCTGTCCTAGCACTACACACTTCAGCCTGAACTCTCCCCTTCTCCCTCTGTGCCCTTGTCCTGCTGCTCTTTGCTGGACACAGTGCTCTAAGCCCAGTAGTTGATTCACAGGGAAGTCTGGGTTTGATGGTATCTCTGGAGATCATATGGTCTGACCTGCTGAAAGCAGCACCTTTCATTAGGTTATCCAGGGCATTGCCAAGCAAAGTATTTCTATCAAGAAAGGTCCCACCTGGGACCTACTGGGACCTGGGAAGCCTATTGTCATGCTCAGCTGAAGAATCATCTTTTTTTCTGACACCTAGAAGGAATTGCCCCTAAAGCAACTTGTGCTTGCAGGTTCTTGTCCTGCCGTCAGAAATCCTTTTGAAGAGAGTATCTTGATATTCTCTACAACTGCCACCTTTGGGGGTTAGAGACATTCACTAGATCCATCCTTAGTCTTTTCTTCTCTAGGCTGAAAAATCCACGTCTTTTAGCCATTCTTCATATGCCAGCTTCTCCAACCCTCTGATCATCTTAGTGGCCCTCCAATGGACACTGTGCTGTCTTTCGATGTCTTCAGCTGGGGAGCAAAAAGTGGATGTTAAATTCCAGGTGTAGCCTAATGAGTCCCAGGCAGAGTTATGTATACATTGGCTGACCTAATTAGCATGTTCATGCAGACACCACCAGTTTGTGTGACTTTGGACCAACAGTGTTTTGATGCTGGTTTTTTCTGAACTTGGAAAAGGAGGAGGTTGACGGCTGTTATGGGACTTGGGAATAATACAAGGCTTAGCTGGTTTTGCTTTCTCAGAAAATAAAAATATGTAAAAACTAGATGTGACACTAAGGAGTTCTGGCATAAAATAAATTTAAGTGGTATTCCAGAGGCAAACCACAACATGAAATAAATGGTTCCAGCCCTCAAATATTAAAGGTCATGCATAACTGGGACAAAGTCACAATGCCCTCTGTCTTTGAGCAGATTAGTCTGCTAATCATTTTATTATAGTGGCCTTTGTTGACTTACATCCATGTGGTGTTTTGGCTGATGTATACTCAATTGACATGTTGCTGGACAAGAGTGAACTATGGAGCCTTTATATCCAAAAAATTTTCTTCCTTTCTTGAGGAAATACCACAGCAATGCATCTGTTGCCAATGTGTACCTGGCTAGATCGATAAAGATGAGTCTTGCCTTCACAGGTGTATTAGGGAACCAGAACATTATTGATACAGGGACATCCTAATCAGCTGTTGTTAAACCAAGAGAGACAACTGGATTTTACATTAATGGGAGGCTTTTAGAACAAACAAAAAGCCTCACCACAAAACAAACCCCTTAAAATATCCATTTGATAACTGAAGCTTTTTATGGCAGTAGTGATACACAAATTAAAGCAACCAAAGATGCAGCCTACAGTTAAAAGGTTTATCGTTACCTGTGCTGAAAATTTGTTTTCATATGGAATAGTAAGATTGCAATTTTTGGAATGAAACAAGAGGCTTCAACTTAAAACATCTAAAGCTCAGCTTGGAAATACAGAATTAATTAATTTTGGTAACAGAACAAGTTGAGAACTCAGTTCTCTTGCAAGGTACTAATACAAAGGTGAGACCTGAAAAAAACCCAACCCAAAAAGCCTGAATAGCAGTTATTTTATCACAGCATAGGCCTTCCAGCAAATCTTGCCTTTTTCATCTTGCTTATTTTGTCTGTTTCATCATATTTATGGCAGTTGCCCTTCCATGGGTCAGGTGACAAGGAGAGTGAAGCAGGGCGACATGAGCTCAAACTGTATCATGAGACATGGCATTATTCAGAGCATGGTAATATACTGTAAAATACAAAAATTGAATGGAAATTTTTATGACAAAATTTTACTTGTCTCTCCTTAGGAATCTCCTTAGATTCCTTTTCTGTTTGAATACTAGAGTCAATGTGATGAAGTGTTTTGTTTGTTTATTTTTACATGAGTGTTATCTAACAGGTTAACTATATGACAACAGCTTCTTATGAGCAGAATAAGGTCTAGATATGCACTAATGGATTCGTGTTTGCAATTAATACCCTGAAACATGTCCTTTAGCGTGATGCTAAATTGAATGTTTAGTGGGCTAAAAGTACTGTGAGGCAAGATAAGACTGAAAGCCAATATGATGGTACTTTTCCATTTTCTCCTAAAGGAGAGGGGAATCCTGAAAATGGAAAATTAGAAGAAGGAGGAAAGGCAACCATGGGGAGTGACTCAACAGGTGACGAAAATGCAACTGAGATTGCACATGTGCAACATGATCAGGTTGGAAAAATAATTAGTTGAGCTGGGAGGATGGCAGAACGAACCTGTAGTGGAAGAAGTCGGCTTAGTCAGGGGATAGAAACCTGATGCTGGAGAGAGTCTGAAGCTGAGCCTGATCAATCAGATTTGAGTTTTTCAAAATGCAAATTCCTCCTGCTCAACAGGACATGATCCAGTGAATGGAGTATACATTAGCCTAAAATAACTCCATTTGAACCGGGCTTCACACTGAGAGTTTGTCTCAAACAATATCTGAACTTCTGAGTGTGTGAGATTCTGCAAGCCAAGCGAGAGCCAGAAGGATCTCCTGCAATTCAATATTCAGCAGCTGTTGAAGCTTTTAAGTTCCCAATGTGCAGGAGGGAGTCATGGAAAAAAGAGTCAAGGGAAAAGAGATTTTAGAAGTGCTGTTACAGACTTGCAGGTGTAAATTTTCGCTGAAGATTGAAGTAAACACAGGGGACTGGCAGAGAGGACTTGGAGAGAAACACAGGAGCTGCTGAGAAACATAATGTTCCAACTTTGCCAAAATGGTCAGTGTGTGTATTAAAGATGGCAAGGATGAAAACCGAAACACTGGGTTTATATAACTTACTGAGTTCAAATAAACTGGATCTGAAGAGAGGCTGGAGAAAGATTGGGGTAGGACATCAGTGATTGCAGCAGGGATGGGGAAGTTTTACACCAATAGGTGCATCAGAAATAGATCAATCGAGGGCTTCTAACTTACCAATGTTGGGAACCCAGGTGAGAGCTTCAGCTGCTCAACTCACCTGAGATTCTTGGAGACACACAGGAACTCCCTGGCAAAAGACAGAGACTGAGACACCTAAAATGTTAGGAAATTTTATTCAAGAAAATCTGTAAAGAAGCTGTAGAAATTATAAAGAAAAGCATTGAAACTTTAGTTATGGCTTATAAACCCCCAATATGTTCTGTCTTAACATCTTCCTTCCTCCCCTCATACTTATTTAACATGTTTCCAATGTACAATAGTGCCTTTATACGAAGTTTCAACCCTGTTGCAGCAAGTGTTACTGACTTAATATAAAGCTGCTCTTTGAAAGAAGAGTTACTTTCCCTTTTGGCACTTCTAAATATTTCTGTTTCAACTTTGTGCTCCTTTTCCCCCAAGATCTGAGCTGCAGAGCTGCTTCCTTCAGTCCCCGGTGGAGGCCTATTTGTATTGGCTTTGATGTAAGCAGTAAGCTGCTTGGTTTAATTTTAACTTTTCAGGGGAACAGTTTATTCACAAATGAATTACACAGCATGAAATCTTAAAAGCTGCAGTTAGGTGCTCATGGAAAAAATGCATAATGAGTTCGGTTGGGAAAAACGTTAGGGAACCGATGTTCTCCTCGTCTAAAATGACGATGTGCTTTCAGTGAAGAGAAAGTGGGCAAGGTGGAAGGGTCCCTTTGCATCCCTTTCCTTGTCAGGGTCGCAGCCTGCCATCTGATGTGCCTGCGAGGTGTCCCGCACGTGCGGATGGGACTCAGAGATGCTGCACAGGGAGAGCAAAAATTCCTGATTTCCAAGTAACGCATCCAGAACTGGGTCTGCTGGTGGCTTTTGGGATGGTTAGCAGTGCTCTGCAAGGTACTTTGTGAGTGTTAGAGCTGGGGGGGAGGTCTCCCCTTTTAACACTCTGTGGTCATTTTAGTACCAACAGTGTGCATCATATTTCAGAGCAGTAATAAATTGTTCCTGTGTGATCTAATCTAGATGATCCTGCTTGGGCAGGGGTGTTGGACTGGATGATTTTTGAGGTCCCTTCCAACTCCTAATATTCTGTGATTCTGCTTGAAGCTGAGTAGCTCCTACAAGTATGTCTTTGATCCATAGGAAGTCACAAACCTCACTGAAAACAGGCATCACAGCTCTTGTCATCCGCCTTGTCTGTTGAAAGCTGGAATAGTAGATGTTACCGTGGCAGTACTGGAGTATGTTGTGAGCTGAAGCCTCAAAACTAAACCTCCTGACTCTGAAAACAGATGTGTCAGCCAGGTCCTTGTTTTGGTGGAGCTGGGTGTGTCCAAGAGAAAAGCCATAAGCAGAGAAGAAGAGGTCAATATTATCTGTAGAGAAAATACCTTAGTTCAGGACATAGGTAAAAACCTTCCCTGAAGTTCTTAGTCGCTGCAGTTCAAGTCACCAACTTCATATTGGGTGATTATTTATAAATTGTTCCATAAAGTCCCTGTAATTCAGCTCATCAGTGTTCTGAATGCCTGAGACAAGTAGGAATACCAATGCTAGATAAAATCCAAGAACAAGGATGGAGATGTCCAGCCATGCTCACAAAACCCAGCCCCAGCCCACCAGCTGGTGGCAGAAGATATTTCTGTGGCTGGCAACCACATACAATTGGTTTTTATTCTCTCTTATAGGGTATAGAGAAACAGGTGATGATGTATTAGTTTTTTTTACAGTCATTTATGAAAGGAAATCACATTGGGCCTGAACCTAATGATGAAAAATTGCATTATGTCTCCACGGGGTTGCAAGAAAATGTGGAAGAAAGTACAATTTATGGGAGCAGCAATAACGTGTCAGCTTTTCCTGGGAAAGATGCAAAGACACAGTAATGCCAACAGGGACGGTATAATTCATTAGCTTAACAGGCACCACGAAGCAACACAAGATAAACAAACAGAGTAGCACCTTCACGTGGTGCAAGGAGGAAAATTTGACAGCCTGTGAGGTAAGAATGAGTCTCAAATTGGAGGGCAGGGGGGATGGTTTGTGAAAATCTGTGCTTGGAGGAGCTTCTCAGAAGCGGCTAGATTGAAGCATTAGGAAATAAGTCTGTTAAAAAACAAACAAAAAACAGATTTGTGATTATAGAGCAGGGTTTGCAATCTATTGTGACGAGGTGAAGGGGGCGCGGGAAGCAGTCCGTGTCCCCAGGAAGCAGCCTTCAGAAGAGCGTGTGGGCTGTGAGGAGGGGTGGCTGTCTGTCAGAGGAGCCATAGCTCTGGTCTGGCTGAGGCATGAGGAACTGGCGGGTTTTATCAGCCTGCACAAGGGGAAAACTGTGGTGCAGGCACCTTGCAGAAGGGCTGCTGACCTCTTGGTCCCATTTAGGATTTTGAGGATTTCTGTGAGACGTAGGTGCGATGCACACACGTGTTTGCTCTACCCACCACGCAGATGTTTGGTCCTGCCAGTGACAGGAGAGGTTGAAACCCTCCAGACTCCCAGCCCTCGGCTGATGCCGTCACCTCTACTTACTGCATGCTGCATCACCTCTTGCCACATCTCCTGAAAGAATCAAAACCACAACCGATTACGCCTGCAGCTGCAAGGGTTTCTCAACATCAGCCCGCCAGTATCACACAAGGAACATCCTCATCCACCATAAATCATGCTCAAACTAATATAAATATTTGTTAATCTAGGGCTGTTTTAAAGCTGCCTTACAGCTTTACCTGCAATTCTCATTAGGCAATGCTGCAGCTTGTCTTTGCAGTAACATCTAAACCAGTTGTTTTTCTGGAACATCTGTGCTCCGCTGGAGGAGGAGGGAGGGACATGTACAGCCTTACTGGAGTAACCATGCTGCTAAAACACATTTCTGCCTCTGCAGTGGCAGTCCTCTGCCAGCCCATGATCTCTTGATTGGCAAGTACGAGCTTTAGCATGAGTCAGCTACAAATAGAGAAAAAAAAATTCTTTTTTTTTTTTTTAAGCCCTGTGAACCACATTATCCACACACTTGTGGCCTTAGCATAATCCCAGCCAGGCCAAACAGGAATTTCAGCTGAACCAAAATCTGTTCTAGTTTGATGCCCCTTTCTTGTTTTGATACATATATCATGTAGGAATCAGAATGCAAATAAGATTGATGAGTGCAAAGATTATTTTCTGACTTCATATGACTCTCGTAGTTGTATTTGTTCCAGCCTCTAAGTCTTCGTGGCTATTGGAGCAAGAATGAAAGAAAATCAGAATATGTATTCTACTTAAGATGTGACATCAGAAAGATACTAAAAAAACCCTGTAAGCACCACTTACAGCTATGGGAGATACATATTACCAACATCAGAGACCTATATAGAGACAAAACAAGAGTATAAACGGCCAACTTTGGGTGTTTTGAAGCCAAAACGCTCTAATCTGGACTGAAACTCTGTGACTCAAACCTCCTTCTACCAAGGTGAGAAGTCATTTTAAAATTTCAATATTAAATGAATACAAATTTCTACTTCCAAAAAAATAATAAATTTTTCAACCACCATCCCATCATGTCAACAAAACTTGGGACTAATTGTCAATTACTAAAGCACATAACAAAGTGTCCTTTAGACTGGAAGGAGCCAACATGTGTTTGCTCAAAGAACATTATACGACTTTGCAAGTACTATACTTATAATTGGAACACTGTACTTCTAAATGAAATAGTTTTGAAGTGCTCACTTCTCATATGCAGGTTTTGCTGCAAGATAAAATGAGCCATAACATTAATTTTTTCTCTGATGCCTCTCAATTTCCTATATATCATTGAATTATTAAGGTTAGAAAAGACCTCCAAGATCATCTAGTTCAATCATGTCCCTAGCTACCTCCTCCAACCCATCTCTAAACACCCTGAGGGACAGTGACTCCACCACATCCCTGGGCAACCCATTCCAATGACTAACCACTCTTTCTGGAAAAAAAATTTCTCCTAATTTCTATCCTAAACCTCCCCTGACACAACTTGCAGCCATATATATGTACATCTATACATAGTAGAACACAAATTCTTGGTACATTAATGAAATGTCTAAATTGTGACCACCTATATATGTAAGTTCAACCACCCAGTTTACAGCAGAAAATCTCTTCCCTGTAAGGTTTCTTGGCATTTAACACTATTTGCAAAGCTAGTGAATACATTCTCATTAAATGCTGGGGTGAAAAGGCAGGTATTGTTGCTACTGGGATAAATATGCTCTTTCTTGTATGGGGAATCAAGGCAGAAAGAATTTTGCTCAGTTGACTCATATTCCAAGTGTTAAAGCACAGAGAGGTCTAACCCCAAATTCTTCTTTTGCCCCCTTCTCACCATCCTTTGGACCTTGAAACCTTTGTGTACTTAGTAATATTTAATAAAGACTAAGGTTTTGTAGTACCAGCTGAATTCTGGATCGCTTCTACTGTTGGCATGGTAAGCATCTTGGTGGACTGGCAAACAAATAGCCAACTGTGGCACGACGTTCGTGTAAATCAACAGGTCTGTTGCAGGTAAATGAACATGGAGCATCGCTCCAGAGTATTTTGGACTTGGGTAAATTACAATCATGAACTTTTTGTGTGCCAACTAAAACAGCACAAAAATATATTCCCTCCGTGCCTAGCAGTTGTAAGGCTTTCACAGGAGAAAACACAGTGATCTGACTATAAATAGCAACTTAACTAAAATTAGATAGAACTGGCAGGCTCTCGTCTATGAATGGAGGCACTGTTAATATGCTCATCAGGTACTGGAAGGGCTCCAAATCTGACAAGGCATGCTACGGTACAAACTTTCTGTGCCTGGAAAAATGAGCAGAAGTGGCTGAATGAATAGGGCCAGGGATGTTTTCATAACTGGATAATAATGTCAGAGACTGCCTGACGATGCTGATTAAATTTAAAGAGGGGGTACTGCAAATAGGGATATTTCTCCGCATTACTTAATGCTTCGCTTTGTTTGTGCTAACAGAAAATTATGTTAAATCTCATCAATAAAGAAATGTTAGAACACATTTAGGGAAAAAAAATACTGAGATACTCGGTAAAGTTAAGCCAAGCTGGGTAACAGTACAAACTTAAAGTATGTAACTGCTTTTGATGTTTCCATTTGGAAGTGGTTAAGGTTTCTCTACACTCTCACATGGCAAAGTTACCGAAATCAAAGCACGAGGTGATGGTACAGCACGTACTCAGCACTAATCTGCTGCCTGTTTCCCTGCAATGGAATCACCAAAAATACCATTTGGCTTTCTCTGGTTCAGAACAGACCCTATAGCATAGCAAGTGCTGTTATGGTCACAAAATAGTAGAGAAACTTCAACTGCACAGATGAGAGATGCTGACCTCCTTTCTCCACGTCACACCGCTGAAATACAATCACTTCTGCACCTGCTATCAATCAGCCTACACTTCCATATATACTTTATGTTTCCCCTAAAAAAATAATAATTTAGTTACCTCATACAAAAAAGTACCTTGTGAGCACGATGCATTTCCACAAGGAAAGTCAGAGAAAAGCAGCTGATGAACTGTGAATTTACACTGAGTTTATTGTACGGTGTCTCTCCCATGTTGAAGAACCATCAGTTCACTTCAGTTTAATTCACATTAAATGTGAATTAAGATAATTATGGCCAGCTGACTCCTAAATGAGCATCCATAGAGAAATTATATTTACTTGAGTTATGTTCACTTTAAATTCACATCTTTTTTTCTTAATTCACTTTGATATCTTATGGAGGACAAGCCATTGGGTATCTTGGGCTCATGCCAAAGCACCTTGAAGGTAAAGAAGGAGATTTAGAGCTAGTCTCCACAGACAAAAGAAAACATCTGATTCTCAGAGGCTTCTAGATGAAGAATACAGATTTTTTTCTATTGCACAGAAAAAAAATATAAATGGCTCTAACATAAAGAATGTTTAAATATATCTATGATAATTTAACTGGGTTTTTTTTATAAGAAGCATAAAAATTAAACATAGCGCTTGGACTGTGGCCTTCTCAAATCAGCTCGTCAGCCATAGGGAAAACACAAATCTACCCCCATTAATCTGATCATTGAAATGGGCTGAAATATTTGCTGTCAGTTTCTACAGAAGTTCTATCTTCATATAGCTGCATCGACTTGTTTTAATGTACAAAGTTATTTGAGTTGTCTGTAATTTCATTTTCACTCTGGCTTCAGGAAATAAGCGTAAATTATTCTAACTCCAAGTGAAAAAAATTATGACCCTTTGAAAGTGATATTGCTCCAGTCCTCCTGCAGATCTGCCACCATCACCTTAAAAAAGACCATTTCAGTGCTCTGAAGGCTTCACAAAGCTGTAATGAAAAGTAGGTTTAACCTTAACTTGCAGATAATGTTTTTGACTTAGGAGAAAATTTGTGTAAGCTGGTGCTTTGAAATTTAATGCTACGTGGGGCTAAAAACAAGACTGTTGTTTCTCATGGAGGGGATTTAATATTTGGATTAACCACTTGATTAGAAAGGTTACGACCTTTGTTTATGGAATAGCTTCTGTATTTTTAGCCCAGTAGGAATGAAAGCTTTGATGTACAGAGTGCTGATAGTGAAGTATGTATTTTCACTGTGGAAATGTTATGTGTCAGTTGAGGAGAAGGAATGAAGTCTAATGATCCAAATGTGCTTGTTGAGTAACTGTGTGTGCAGGGTAGGGGGGGGAAGGTGGAAAAAAGCAACAAACTTTAAAAAAAAAAAAATCCATTTTGAGAAAGTTTGGGTTGGGTTTTTTTAAACCTCTCTTTGGGAGACCATGTGCAAGCTTCTTAAAGGGAGTAATAAACTCTTCCCTTCAAAGTCACGGATAAAATTTCAGAAGCAAAAATACCCTGGATTCTGAACTGCTATCTCGATCAAAAAGATAATCAAACAAAAACTAACAGAGCAACTAGTGAAAGCTCAAGCTTCATTTCACAGTTCCAGTTTACTCTATAACCGCTTTTCCTTCCCTTTCCAGCTCTCTCACTTCTTCTGGTGAGACAGCTGCCACTAGAGGTCAGATGTTTATCATTCTCTTTACTGGCATTAATAACCATGGGTGCTGTACAGCTCGAAAATAGCACCACCGTGAACTGACTAAAAATGTATTCTTTCTTCTTTATTATAGACTAGAAATCAGAATGCTTAAAATTCCATCAGGACTTTAAGAAATATGGAGACTTTGATTTCCATTGAATATCTTTAATTTGTGCCTATCTCAGTTTGACATCCTCAAAACCCCGACTAACCTAAATGATTACGTTGTTTAGCCGTCTCCCTGGAAGTGCCACTTGGTAAGATTTTGTGAGGGATGTTGTAGTGTGCTGGGTACAAAGATGACAAGGAGGAAATGGCGTCGAGCTACGCCAGGAGAGGTTTAGATTGGATGTTAGGAAAAACTGTTTCACAGAGAGGTTTGTTAGGCATTGGAATGGGCTGCCCAGGGAGCTGGTGGAGTCTCCATCCCTGGAGACGGTTAGATGTGGTGCTGAGGGACATGGTTGAGTAGTGGGTGGCAGGTTAAGGTGATGGTTGGACTAAAGGTTCCCTTCCAACCGAGACAATTCCATGATTCTGTGATTCTATGAAATTTCCCAATGCAAAGAAATGTTTGTTGATTTCAGTTATTGCTGTACCAAACAGAGAAGCTATAGTTTGCACATTAGTAACAGTGATGAAGATAACTGTTAGATGTGAGATTTGTACATTTTGAATCATGTGCGCCAGGATTTTTTTTACTCTAATTTGTACCAACCCAAAGTAGATGAATATGGTTCTCCTTTGGTGACGTCCTCCTGTCCCTTCCCTGTTGACTTGCTTCTGGTTGGTGACAGTGAGATGACATGGATCTAGCAAGGTAGACCCTACAGTCTGACTTAAACCAAAATTGCCAGAGGAATATGAGAGTAATGGAAATCAAGTCCTCACATATTACGTTAAAAAGTTGACAACTGAATAGTCTAAAACAGCACAGATAAGTGTTTGCCCAGTGATGTGCTCTCTCAACACTGCACAAGTGATTAGCCAACTGGACAGGCAGCACGAGCATAGGAAAAAATCAGTGGCTTTGCCCCAAAATGATGAATGCTGGAGAAGAACTGGTCAGTATAGGTCTGAAAGCAAAGGACATGGAGCTAAAGGACCTAGGAGAGAGGAGATGACCAGCTGATGTTCCCATCACACAAACAGGATGGGAAATCAGGCTTAGTTTTCTGGCAAACTTACAATGCGTGTATGTATACAAAAAGGTCTACTAAAGTACATCTTCAATTTTTCCAGCTTTCTCCCAAGCTCTTTATTAACCAGACAATTGTTAAAAAATAAAAATATGAAAGAATATAAAAATAGTATAAAATATGTAGGATAAAAATGTTTAGATATTATAAATAAGTATAAAAATATGAAGAACCTAAACAGTTTATTTGGTTTGGTCCTTCCTAATGAACGGAGTGAATATTCATACAGACTAACACAAATAGAACAATCGTTCCAAATAGATAATCTTTTCCCAGACCAAGAATATGGATTTACTTTTATACAGGATCACACCATAATGATTTGCTGAGCAAGGCTCAGAAGGACCTAAGAAAAACCAAGAACTTAATTTATCACAATGAGACATTATTTAAATCAATTAACTAAAACAGCACATGGAGGTGACGTCACTGCAGTTGTATCTAGCTCTGCAGAACTCCACCTATGCTATTGCACTCCCAGCACCAGGTTGCTGTAGGAATACTCATTAAATGATCTTAATGTTGATGCCATCTGTAGGCCGGTGGCATGGGATGGCCTGTGCAACAGGTATTTAGTAAACAGTCTTACAGTCTCCTGGAAACACATGGAGGCGGCAGCCAACCGATTAATGGTGTTTCTTAAAGGACCAAAACAGCCTGGCAAAAGCAAACAAACTCCTCAACCTTTCAAGAAACTGTTTCCATGACATGCCCCTATTCCATAGTTCTAAGCAAAAGTAGGGTTATTTTTCTTTGTTATAGAAGGCATAGAGCTTTTTATAGAAGGCATGGAGAAGGAGCGAGTCCAGAGGAGGCCACAAGAATGATTGGAAGGCTGGAGCACCTCTCCTATGAAGACAGGCTTGTTCAGGCTAGAGAAGGTTTTAGGGAGACCTAGTTACAGTCTACTGATACTTAAAGGGGTCCTACAGGGAAGTGGGTGAGGGACTGCCCATCAGGGAGTGTAGTGATAGTACAAGGGGTGATGGCTTCAAGCTGAGAGATGGTCAGTTTACATTAGATGTTAGGAAGAAATTCATTACTATGAGAGTGGTGAGGCCCTGGCACAGGCTGCCCAGAGACGATGTGGCTGCCCCCTCCCTGGCAGTGTTCAAGGCCAGGTTGGATGGGGCTTTGGGCAACCTGGGCTAGTGAAGGTGTCCCTGCCCATGGCAGCGGGGTAATCTTTGAGATCCCTTCCAATCCAAAGTATTCTGTGATTCTGTATTAAAAAAATAATCTTTGCTATCCTTTCCTTGTAAAATAAAACCATTGGGTTCAATAGTTTGGCAGAAACCATTCAGTAGTTAAAAAAAAAAAGCACTCTAGGCTACATGGATGGAGCCCTTTGTGTGAGTGCTAATCAGCTCCAAGCATTGCTACCATTGCAGCACTTCCAACTCCTGGGGTTTGTTAGTGTTTCCTAGGAGAGACTTTTCCCCAAGAAAATCTGGTCTTAATCCAGCTTCTCTTGAAAATGTATTCCACCCGATACACAGAGTATCTCTCACAAACTGCAGAGTTATCTTCCAAACTTAACTCTTTCCTTCAGTGTTGGAAATACGTAATTCCAACTGGTGATGCAGCCCCATACCTCCATGCAAAGTCGCAGGGGACCTTCGGTGCGATATTACAGAATCCTGCCACATTGAGGGATGGTTGAAATTTCATCTCTGAAACACTCAAAATGCACTGATCCCAAATTTTTGAGAGGTTCAACTTCATTATCAATTAAATAATCACAATAACTGATTGAACACCTGTGAGGCAGCTTTTAAAGGACCTTGCTCTCTTCTCAAGGCAGTTACCACCTCCTCTTTCCTAGCCTTTCTCCTAATTCGTGTTCATTTTGATTAACGGATAATCAAGTTCCAGAACAGCAAAAGACCTATGGGAATTATGGTGCAAATCCATAGTCCAGAAATTAAAACAAAGCTTGATAATTTTGAAGACCATCTTTACAGAAATAGCATTTTTCTTCTCAGAAATGCAGGCTAATTGAGAATCTAGGTGTAAGACCTTTATATACACATATTTTTAAAAGCTTCATCACAGCATCTGACTACCCTCAGGGTTGCTCTAGAGCTCACTGGAGCTCTGTGATACATCGTTTGGGATACCAGTAATTAGGTTAACTTGTAATCATCCTGACACAAAGGAACACACAGAAGCACCAGTCCATTTCCCTTGATGGCTCAAGATGCTTCAAAGTAACCTGATTATATTTAAAACATCTTTTTTCTCAGTAAGAGGATTCCTGTAACTACAGTGTGTGGGGGGGAAGCATTCTAAGCTCTGCAAAAAGATGAGGTCCACCATGATTATTTGATTCAACACTGCATCTACTAAAAAGTCTGGTTTTTCTTCTGGAACTTTATATGGTACTGCACTCTTAGAAGAAACAACACTATATATTCAGAAAAACCTCACCAAATCTCTGCTACCAGTGAGCTTTAGAGATGGCTATAAAAATATTCACAGGCCAGTTGTGAATTTTGTTAGAGATTTTCAGTCCTTTCTGTGTAAAGCAAAAAGAAACACCCCCAAAAAAACAACAACAAAAACAGAAGCTACTTGGAGATGGTAATTTCCTGGAGTTACAGATCCCAGGAAAGCAGAGCTGAGGGAAGGAAAAGAATGCAAGAATCCTTTTTTTTTTTTTTTTAATTGCATAAGCTGAATCAAGACATTAAATTCATGTGGCTCCAACTTGTGGGTCTAAACATGGGCACACTGTACCCTGAACTTCGTTGTGTTGTGTCATGTTAGTCTCCCCTCTCTTCAGACAACAGATATGTTCCATTTCTCTTCTAAGGGTTATAATTCAGGGAAAACTACTGCAGGTTCCGAACATCCTTCAGGATCTGGCCCAATTTCAAAAACTGCAAACAATATCAGAGAGGAATTTCTGCTTTCTCTGCTACAAAAGAACCTTCGATGAGTTCAGAAGAAAACAAAAATCCCCAAGCTTGGCGTTCTAGTCAGATTGTTTAGGAATAAGGACAAACTGTGGTGCTACAAGTTTATTTGGGGTTTTGAGGGGTTGCAGCAGGATTTCTGGTAGTAGAAGTAAGTCTTTGTCCTGGTTGAATGGACAAATGGATATTCTTATAAGCAGCAGAACAGAAAAAGGCTGCTAGTCGGTTTATGTGCAGTTTTTTTCCTAATCTCTCCACCTTGTTTTTAACTTGGCTTGATGCAACGTAATCACCGGTACAAAAGTCCGCAGTTACTCAATGTCCGTTTACTTCACGCAAATATTTTTGTTATGATGGAATCATTATTTTAGAGGATAGCACAATTGTCCTGTTACTATTTTAAACCAGCTGCTGGTATATGAAGCTATTCACAGTAGGCTACTACTTTATGGTTTGCTAAAACTGCATTCAGGGTTTACGTTAGTGGTTTTGATGACTAAGTTGTTCAGATTCTGCTGTCTGGGCTATAAAGCTTTGTCTGCTTCTGAAAACAGTCTCAGATAAGAGACTGCAACGCTTTGCTCCTACCAGAGCAAAATATTTCATTTTTAGGTTTACATAATTTCCAGGGGTATGTTCTTTGTTATTTGCAGAGACAAAATTTTATAAGAATTTTAAAATCTTATTAGTTTAGGGGAAAGCACCTATTTGTGTTCTTGTAACGCTGTAAGACAAATCCAAGAAGTATATTTCAGTGAGAGGAAACTGGTTCTATTAAATCTAAAAGTCATGGCATGCTTTCCAGCAAATCTGTATATAATTTTGGTAGTTGGGCTCTCATCTTCATTCCGTGCAGGTGGTGCTTGTGGAAAAGTCATGTAAAAATCCTGAATGTTAAAAAGTCATTTTAAAATATCACTTGTTATATCAAGCTCCCACTGATTTGTCATCAGGGCTGACATCTCTACAATACACACTATACATGGGTTTTACTGGTTTGGGTTTAGGTTTTTTAATAGTAATAACTTTTCATAGCTTCAGAAGCACCTTGGTATATCCTGAATAGCAAGAAATGTTTATTCTCATGGACAGTTTTTCCATTTGTTTCTTAACAGCACCAACATCTTTGTATCCGCACAGAAGAGCAGTAAGACTGAGAAACTCACTTTTCTTTCTGTACTGTGAACTTGCCAAAAAGCCGCCTCAAGTATTGTGTCAGCATGGGAAAAACAGTAATAATACAGACAAGAACATGGAAGAACAGCAGTTATTAAATCTGATCCATGCAACAAGTAAACACGAGAAATTCAATGGGAAAGACGGGTACCGAAGAGCTGTGAGTTTCTGAAAAGCAGCAGAAGGTGAAGCCTGGTGCACACCAGGTACAGAGAAGCTCTACATCCTAACTGACAGGGATTCATAGCTCCTGTTTTGTGCAGCTGCAAGATGCTGGGGAGAGTAGGGCAATTTGCTTTCAGCAGTATGTGGCAACGGTTTCTTTCAGTGTGCTATAGATGAAATTTCCATTCATGCTGTAAAAGGTGTGTTTAAGGACTCATCAGGGCTTCAGCGTGCACTGTCTCACACTAGATGAATGCACTCTATAAGGCTAAGCCACTGCAGAGTTTTGGTGGGTTTTGGGGTTTATTTTTCTTTTTCTGAAAAGCAACGCTTTGTTAATCCATTTCATGCTAGAAAGGTTAGTGTAAGGCAATGAGTTCTCTGGTTCTGCCTTCATTTCTCTAAGTTCTGGCACAGTTTTTGGGCAGCACGTTGATAAAAGTGAATATATACAAGAAATACATGCATTCATATATGTTACCCCTAAGAAAGGGATTATAACTTTGTTATGCAGGCTGCATGAGAACTGACCCCCCGTCAGCTGGCTTCTAGGCTGTAGTTTTGCTGTGCTGACCACTGATCATTTTTGGTAATGATATGGGAGGAAGGCGGTGTTTGTCGGAGTGGTTTTTTTTTAGTAACTTCCTGGTTTTGTGTCTCTTCTACACTGACAAATCTGTCAAGGCAGAAATAATCCCACACTTTTATCTCACAGAACCCCTCAGAAATGCGAGACAATCTAGTCCTTTTGCCCAAGTGCTCACAGGGAGCAGGGTTGACAGGCTGCGTGGTGCTAACGGAGACCGAAGCACCCAAGTGTGGATAGCCTGCCTGCAGTTCTCCACTGGCAACAAAGCACAGCTTGAAGGTCTCCGTTCCTTTCCTCCACGCTGTCTCGGCATCTGGTAGGTCTCAGCAGTGCATTAATTTTATTATTTTTTTTATATACCACTCCTGAGCCTCAGTCTGATACTGCCAATAAAAATCAATGAAGCACACTAAGTCCAAAGCAGCGTTAACAAAACATACATGCCACGTCAAGCTTTCATCGTGACCTTTACTGTGACCCCCGTGTTCCCCCCGCTATTCCTGGGTGTTATCTCCTGCTGTAGCACTCCTTTGGGAGGAGCTATCCCTTTATTTGCTGTAAAGCACTCTGCTCTCCCGTGATGAACAAAAAATAACAACGGTGGGTTACAGTATGCACGGCATGAAGGACGCGGCTGCCAAGAACGAAGGCTTGATCCTCGCGTTCCACAAAAAGAACGGCTCAGTGTATTTAGCACATTGCTCCAAGTGATTAGGCCAGCGACTAAAAGTGGTGGTGTGTTTTGCTTTTTTTCCCTAAGACACATAAATATTTTTTTAAACTAAGTTTTAATTCTGATGGAGCAACACATCACCCAATACTTACAAGCCCTATGAGGACTTGTGATCAGGAATGGAAAAACCAATATAAAATAGTAGACTACTGCATCAAACATATTTGCTCAGTAATCTTTGTGGCATCCAGGAGCTTATCGGAAACCTCGTATCAGGTACAGGCTGCTCTGGGTACAGCCTGTTGTTTCTCGCTGGAATGGTACCCAGTTCAGTCATCCAGAGTCAGGGAGCTGCAGAGCCTTCCCTACAGATTTTCATACGTTTGCATTAACAGACTCCTCTTTTAACGTAAGCTTTGTCCCTTCACTACAGAGTCACTCTGCCTGGAGTCTGTTTAGTGAACAGCCTTGCTGGACTCAGGCCCGTTGGTCACTATTTAACATTGCCTGCAGAAGAGAAAAGCACAGCCACCAGATTAGCAACCAAATTTAAAACTGATTTCAAAGTACGTTCTCTGGTAGTACAATACACATCTTTCAAAGTTATGGACATCAAAGAATATCGGAGAAAAACGTGAAATCAACCATAATTTATCCAAAGATAACCCTGACTGTCATGAACCACAGGGCAAAGAAAATGTGAATACCTTCCAGAAGAAACCCACTGTAGCTAGGTCCCAAAGGTAACTAAACTCTGACTAGATTAATTTAACACCTGTAGGTGTATTTTTAAATCGTTAGTGTAATATACATACCAGCTGTAAAGTTTCTGTTTCTGGAGTGAAAAAACAATCTAAGAGCTAGAAACAGAAAAAAATGATGAAAAAACAGTTAGTTGTTCCAAATGGGCTCCTCTAGGAATTAGAATTTATTGTAAAAAAAACAGTATTTTATTAATATTTTATTTTAATCAGAGATTAATTAGTTTTGGATTAAATAAATTTTTATTCCAGTATTCCACTTGGATTTTTAAAAAAATATAGCTTGCCTTTATTTACTTAATAATGCATATTTTCCTGTATATCATTCACGGGATTGATAGTGGATTAATGACTGATTAAGTCTCTGCCTTCTCTCTAAGAGCAAATAACAACTGTTAAACTGTCTTAGGATCTTTAAGTATGTATAGGCAGAGAGCTCTCTATGAAATTAAGTGAAATTATAAGATTTTGCCTCAAATTACTGAATGCTCAGTGTTCTGGTTTCAGCCAGCAAGCAGGAGCAAGAATTCTATTTTAAACATGTTGATAGCAGTTAATGAATAGTTGGCTAATTAAAACAAACAAACAGCTTGCTAATTGAATAGGGCTTTGAGGACTGATCAAAAGACAACAGGACAGTGCATGCTTGTTAAGATGGGCCTTGCCCCAATCAAGGGACTTGAAGATGGGGGATGGGAAGAAAAGAGGAATAAAACTAATTTTGGTGCTGAGGGAAACCAAACGACCCAGTAATGATATCAACTGCTCTTTTAAATATCCAAAGCGAGGGGCCTTTACCACTGTCTTCCAAGGTGTGGTTTAACAAGAACTGATGTAATACAGCTGCAAGGGGGAAGATCTCACTACCTTCTGCACCCCTGTGAGGTCCCCTCCCCGCCCCTGTGCCTGCTGTCCTGTTCAGTGGCTCCTGGTTGAGTCAATTCAACTCACTAACCTTCAGAAAACTCTACAGTCTTTTCAGCAGGTCAGTGGGTCACATTTTGGTTTGACAAATTCTAAAGCCCACGGGAGGTAAATGGCTTCCTTCATGCTGGAAGGAAGGGGTAGGAGGAGGGAATGGGATGTTCTGTTTATAGTGATGCCACGTGGCTGCGTCGATGTTATCCCAANAATAATAATAATAAAGATGTGTTTTCACTTTGTGGTGTAGTCAGAGCTTTACTGGGTTGAAAAAAAGCAGCTTGGGTTTGTTTTTACTTGGATTAAAGCACTTGTTTTAGAGCACAGTAATATGTAATAGTTAATCTAACTGTAAAATCTGGAGTGGAGAGACACCACTTGTAATTCTACTACCAAGTAATTAGGTGATGTCAGCACACTCACACCCTTGGTTAATCTAGCCTCGCTTACCCTATAATAACATAACAGTGCCTTCCCTTCACCCCTTTTTTTCAGTGGTGGAGGTAGTTCGCTCTGTGTGTTACATTAAACATGAAAGGCATTTTTGGTTGTGGGGTTAGGGGGGTTGTTGGTAGGGGGTGTGAGAGTGGTGAGAGAGATGACAAACCTGCTGACATGTGGGAGGGTGACATGGCACTTTATCTTTTACATAGCTTCAACAAGTTAACTCCCAGAATGTAAACATTTTAAGACAAGACATACAGGGTAGTCACACAAACAAGACTTTTTTTTTTACTTTCTAGATTAAACAGAAATAAATTTGCATTTGAAAATCCTCGTTTGGACATTAAACAAACATTTGTAATGCTGAACCCCAGGATAAGCAGCAAATATTTTGTGTTCTTTAGCAAATATTTGCAGAGTTACAGGCAGATGAATTAGGTAATCAAAGAAACTGGAAACAGCATGATTCACAATAGATGCAAACCTCTATGATACAGCTCGAATTAAACCCTCTTGTGTCATGCCTCTTTTGGAACATCAGTGAGCCACCTGATCCTGCCACCAGTGTCTCCTGGTGGCTCGGGAACCTTTGGGGTCTCCAGCTATCACTGCCAAAGCAGGGAGCCCAGGCAAGAGGTGCACATGAACCCTGAGAGGTCGGCAGCTGGCAGCTGATCGGCTTTTGAGTATTTGTAGTTTTACTTTCAAACAGTATGAATCTGGTCGGCCAGTTTCTAGAGCCAAATGTAGCAGCAGGCTGAACATTACCTCAAGCCATAAACAGAAGGTAAAAAGGGAGAAAGGAAGAGAATTAAAATATGCAAAATTAACTTTTTTAATGGAGGAAACCCTTTAAAATAACTAGGTTAAAAAGCAAACATCTGGTGGCACTAGTATGCAGAAAAGCAGATTTCAAAAGCCAGCTGGCGCTTGTAGAAGTTCTTGATGTTGCTTTTTTAAAATTGTATATCCAGTTTCATATTCTGGCATTTGGAGAGAGTGAAACAACCTGAGAAAAGATGGTTTACTTGTGTTTCGGTTTTGGTTTTGTTTTTAATTGCCAAGACATTAGCTCAGGGATTATTATGAGAGGAAAAAAATGTTTGGAAAATATGCCTAATATTTTAAATATTGTAGGAAAGCTTTGGAAAACATGCTGGATTTCCTTCCAGCTCTGAACACAACAATTTTTATTTCTTGCAGGTTCACTATCAAATTATTTCCATGAGGTTTCCAGAAATGAAGCATTTCAGGCACAGTTTCACTAAAGAGGAGACAGGTCTAGCTGCGCAAGGATCTGTCATGTGCAATTGTGTTTACTTCTGCCTGTTTGCTAACCTCCAGCTTCAGTGAGTCATGGTATTTTTACTACCATCGTATCCATTCCATAGGCTTTAACACGCTCCTCCACTTAATTATTAACAAAGTCCAAAGGTACCCACCCCTCTCCCACACAGATCTTCCAGCTAAACACAGCTCTGTAGCTTCTTCTTACTGAAAATTGTTCTTAAGGGTTTGGATAAATACAGTGTTAGTGTTGAGGCTTTCGTGTTGCTGAAATGACATCCTTTACCAGTTCTCCAAGCTCAGTGTTACGGCTCCTGCTGCTGCTTACATTCCTGGTGTCCAAACAACCAGGACTTGCCTGCGCTCCAGTCCTGCAGACATCTTCTGGTTGTGCTCCTTGTGATCCTGTTGAAAAATCACCTCCTTTTCCAGGATTCCCTACAGCTGTCTTCTAACTAAAATAAGCCCTCTACTCTCTTTCCTTATCCCTGAGATCACTCGCCACAGTCATCTTCTCTTGTTTCTTTAGTCAAGTTTGACTGTGGTTTGATGCCAGGCTGGTTTCAGAGGTAACACTGGTAGGAGGAATTCAGCCATCGCTCCTTTGTGCTGCGCACCACCTCTCTGGGAGGTGGGGAGCTGTGCCGTGAATTAGATCAGGAAATAACTTATTTCTCACTGCTTTTATTATACTTCAGCTGAACTGGTCAACTGACCTGGTTCACAGCAAGGCCCTGTGAAAAGCTGGAGCTGGGAAAGTTGAGGGGCAGTGAAGTACCTCAGAAGGGCAAAAAAGGTGGTGCTGGGTATTGGGATGTTTCTGAAGCCACAGGACCAGAAAACTGTGGCCTTTCTGCTACTGGCCCGAGACCAGCATTCCCTCAATTTCTAGTGAGTAACAAGCTTGTTAATATGTCAGTAAACCTGCATGTGTTTTCAAAACTCATATGACCTCCCACTCCTGTTTGCTTTTACAGTGATTTAATGTCTTGTTTTATCGAACTGTTTAAAAAAAACCCCACACTTTTACACAATTTTAGAAGTATCTTAGAGATATCTAACAAGGATTCAGTTTTCAGCAGTTCATATTCACACAGCAAAGCTGGCTGGTGTAGTGAGAAGTACTTGAATGAGAACATTTAGAAGGTGTGAAGGCAAAACTCATACCTGAAAAGCATCAGCTTGGCTGTAAATGCATTGCTTTTGTTTAAAAGTCTGACTTGTAGATATGCAATTGATTCGGCAAAGAGCCTAGAAATTAAGTGATTGTTCTTCATAAAAGGCAGTTTAAGTGTACGCTCAATTTATCAGCTGTGAATACTGGAAAAGACTGGGTGTAGCACAGCAAGTGTTAGTCATGGCCTGGAAACAGGGTAGGAAAACAATTTAAGCAGAATAGTTACTCAGCTAATTGCTTTGAGTAAGTCTCAGATTTACACACCCTAGAACCCAAACTCAAAATTTTTACTTCGTTGTATGAAGTAAAATGGGGGAGGTGGGGAGAATCTCTGGCACTTTCTAAAACTGCATGTGGAGTAGTAGTACAGGCAACCAGGAAAAGAAATTGCTTGCATTAAGGATCTTGGAGAACTGAAAAACTGTGATTAGATGAGCTCTGGAAAAAGCACGGGAGTGGATATGAAGTACCAGTGCTGCCTGGTGTGCATCCTACCTGCTCGCCACGTGCTACCACTCTGAAAGCAGCGTGCAACCTGTGCTTTGCCTTTAATTGCCTCAGTAAAAAAAAAACAAAACCCAAACCCAAACCAGCTTAGCTTTAAACTCACCTTCAAAAGCCACCGGACTTTGTACCATAACAAATATACATGCACATGATTAACACCGACTCTCCTTAGGTGCTCTGGCAGTAACACAGCTTTTAAAACCACTATATCTGCTCACTAGATAAACGTGCTTTGATGCATTAAGAACTTGGTCTGAAGTGTACATGCTTAGCAGGGAGGCAAACATAAGTTCCAACTTCAATTTTAATTTCTGCACTTGAACTGAATTATTTACAAAGATATGAAATCACAGCAAGCTGACATTTACATGGTAATTCCTTCTTGAAATCTCCATAAAACATGAGCTCGGATACTGCTGAAGCTTAGATTAAGGCTACAACTAAAGCCAGACGAGAATAAATAAATATTGATTGAAGCATGCTGGGAGAATTTACCAGTAACAGTGTGAGGTAACCGAGGCACACGTGGGAATACATACATGCTGCAGAGGTATATAACAGAGAGCCAAGCAGAGGTTGCTAATAATTGTTAAAAAACACAATTCATTCTCGCTCTGTGCTCTGACATGTCATGCTAATATACAGGCTCTTCAGGGAAAGGGCAGCTTTGCTGCGTGATTGCTAGAGGATAGCGAGGAGAGCACGGGGTATTACAGGGAAGAAGGGTTGGGACTTGAAAGCAGACGTCAGAGGGTGTAAATAGTAAAGAGAATGGAGAGGCACAGATAGCTTTAGCTGGAGAGAGGGAAGAATGAAGGCCAAAAGAAACATTGCAATAGTCAGCTTATGAATAAGAGATGAGTCACAGCTATGGTTGAGATGACAGGGAGAGATTTTAAAGATGTCACCCAAGAAGAGAATTTCAGTGAGACAGATAAAACACAGAATGTGAAACTGAGGTTGGGGAAAAAGGGGCAACAAAGACTTTATTGAGCCAACAGAGCAAGAGTAGGAAGAAGTAGGAAGCCTGGGTGAGAAAAGACACCCTTTCTTTGAAATAGGAAACATTCAAATAGTATTCAGTTCAAAGGATTGGAAACACGGGGATCAATAAATTAAAAATAATTAGCAATTAAGAATGAATTAAATTAAAAGTATGTCTATTTCCAAGGTTAAAAGCAAAAGAAACGTGCATATAGGAGGAAACTGTTATCCCTTCAGTCATACAATGTGGCATTATTCATGTGCATCAAAAGAATGAAGGAGAGAAAAAAAAAAAAACAGGAAGAGAGTAATCAAATTTATCCCTAGTTCAAGACAGGCAGTAATTTGTTTCCTAAAATGTGTTATACTAAGTCTAACTTTTTTTTAGCAGTTCTCAGAGACTGAAGGATCATAAATAAATCTGCTAAATCCTGTAGAAATCTGGTGGCCAGTACAACAAGAAATGTATAGAAGAGGAATCATACACTGAAGGAAGAAACAATTCAGGTGAGAAGGAAGGGGGGCAGGGGTTGGGAAAGAAAAGTACAGTTGAGTTTTGAGAGCAATGTCTTATCCCCATGACCTGTTTTCAAGGTGATAGTTTCCCTATCCCTGAAGTGTGGGATCAGTCTCAGAAAAAAAAGCTTTGGGCCATACTGTTGTCACCTCCATCTGTTTCAGTTCACTCTTAATGTGTGGATCCCACATTACTGCAAGAAAGGTGCTTGCTTGGTGCCAACAGGATTTTTTTAAATAACTGTTTTATTAAAATGGAGAAATGAAACACACTGACAGTAATAACAACGGACGGGAAGGGGAGAGGGAACTGTCACATTAAAAAATGCTAATTCAACAATTCTCAGCGCTGCTCCCAGTCATATAGCTACCCATAGTGATTGACAGCACCAGCATAAAAAGAATATGAGCTATTAGAGAAATTCTAAATATTTTGGGTTAAGAAGGTTTAATTGATAAGTTTAAAACATTTAAGTACCATCACCTTACATGCAACTGTTCTTAGTCTTTTTGAGACAGGAAGGCATATGGACATCTGTGACGTTTGATCTTAACACTTTCCACTAATAAGTAATGAGTAACAAGCAAAGAAACTTTCAAATATGGATAGAAATAATCTGAATGACTGAGTCCACCATATTTTACATTGATGGGTTGGCATGGTAAATGAAAATTAAATGTAAATAACAACTTCAATAACTTATTTTGTTGGGAAATAAAATCCCATCTTATATTTAAAAAAAAAAAAATCAATGTTTAAATAGTTTTGTGGAACATCAGACTTGTCTACAGACTTGCCTGTAACTTGCATCCTGGTTCTATCCAAAACCTGTCATATTAAAATGAGACCGATGAACCTCATGTAATTCATCTTAAAATGTTTTCATTTATCACCTTTAGTCTTAGAGCTTTGTTGTAATCCAAGAGAGAGAGGTACATCTAAAAACAACCAACTTTCAAAACCAACCTGCCCTAAAACCAGCAACAAAGCAAAGATGTTTTGGAAGCAAGACTGCTGTGCTGGGAGGGGGCTTCATAATGAAAGGTCAGGAGGGATAAATCTCACCAGTCTCCTCTGTTTTGCCAATTTGCTTGGTGGTGATTTTTTTTTTTTCTGAGGAATGTTGATTTAGTGACAGAAAACTGCTCTTTTAGCAGTAATTTTCATACTATGTATGCCCATAACCCATGTATTAAATAAATCTGATGTAATCATCTCCTGTTCATTATCACAAGGCTTTTCCTTTGACTTATTTTGACCAGCCACAAACAGGCAGATTCAGCATGCACAAAATTATACACAAAAAGTCTTAAGCTACGCTCAGTTTTCTGTATTTCTGCTAGAGACCTCTGTTCATAGAACTTGTTCTCTCATGATGGTCAGCCACTTCTGTTCTTTTAAGAGCAATTGAATAACATCCAAATAATTTTCATTTAGTACCTGTTAGTTTAGTAAAACTTCAGTTGAGATACAAACAGAAACAGAACCATACAGATGTTATTTCAGCTGGCTATGATGCTATAAAATGTTGGCTATGATGCTATAACTGGCTATAAAATGCTGGCTATGATGCTTGGTCTCTGCAGTTCCCATTCAAATAAATACCTAAACGGAAAGGCTCTATTTTACTTATTAAATCAATTCTGTCGGGGAAGTTTTTCATGATGACCCAGCAAAAGCAAGGCACACTGTCTGTTAAGAATCTCTGTCACTGGTTCAGCAACAGAAACCAGAGCAAATATTTGAGCATGAGGCCATCCCACTTCCTGCGTTTTACCTGTAGTTGGAGGAGGTAGTGAATGAATTGCCAATTTTTGCTGGTATAGTCTATTTCCCAGACTTCTGAATGAGTTTGTGCTGCCCTGGAAGCTCACCTGCTTCCACAGAATTGTTACAAGAGACTCTGTATCTGGCCTTTAAATCAATGGAAAAGCGGTTTTGTTCTGCAAGTGAAAGCATTTTGTGACAGAAATGCTGTGCATGATCGTGGAGACCTCTGATAAAGCCAGCTGACTACTAGAAAGATGGAAAATCAATGAATTCACAAGCCTGTCTGCTTGTTTCACAACTGTCGAGCTCTTGGGCAACAGTAATATGGTTATTGCATATTAACAGAATATAACACTAATTAAAGCTTATTCAAGTTAAAAGCCTAGTAAATAATATAATTTCTGATTTCTAAAAGCTTGCACATTTAAATAGCTAATGGATGTTTATGATGTTTAGTGTGTTATTAAGATTTGAACTGCGATACGCAGTCAGTAATGTACACTAAAAAATACTTCTGGAACAAAAAGAATCAGTATGGTCTTTCCCACTAAATATTTTAAATGATGAATACCTTCTTCTTCACTACAGATGCCTTCTGCAACACCAGCCATTTTTATGGACAATATGTATGCAACTTCCGTAGAAGAAAATTCTTCCCAAATAGGGATTAAGAAAGCTCTTCTCCCACTCTGGAATAGCACAGCCCTCTTTTCTGACCATGCTGTAAACGGGAGTTGCTACGACTTTGGTTATCAGTGAGTATGGAACTGGGGAACCCACAGTTTGTAAACAGGAAACAGCCCACAACTCATTTTAAATTCCAATAAATATTTTGTGTTTTTACAGTGCCTTTGGGACAGCATTAGTGTGCGAGCCAGGAAACGTCTATTTGCCCCTCAGAAAAGCTAGCTGAGCTCAACAAATAAGATAAAGCCTAGACAGCGTGGCATGTTTCTCACTAGCAACAGCAAGGCCCTGGTGTGGTGAACACCTCAAAATGTGTAAATTCCCAAGGCAAAAGTCAGCCAAGATCTTACTTTTGAGAATTTTAACTCACTGTACAATGCCAACTTGGGAACCAGCAATACAAGTCCACGTGCAAACAGACCTAAATCCAGCCTGAATGTTGGAAAACTCAAAGGCTCATGGAAACTCCAAGGTAAATGCCCTCACTCTCCACATCTTCCTTGCAAAGCAGTAGGGGAAACAGCTTTAAGAGCTGGTCACATATGCAAAGAAAATCAATATATATTTTTAAATGCAGAGAAGATTGTTCTGTTCATTTATATTTTGCAGGGGAAAGGAAAGAGAAAGAAGGGAAGAGTTGAAGCAAACCAGTCAATGAAAAAACCTAATCTGTTCAGATAACATATTTGATGGAAATAGTCCCTGGTCGTTGTTATCAGCTGAGGCCTGTTACACGCAGACTGTGGGGAAATACGTAGTTGTTAAAATTGGGAATTAACTTACAAAATCAACTGATTCTGGTAGCATTGTGTGTTGGGACAGACCTTGGAGCAGCACTAATGGTTGAGAGGTAGGGCTGTGACCAGAACTGGACTGAAACAGTCTGAAAAAAGCCTGAAAGAAATGTGAGGGCTTTTCATTAGACTCTGTTTTCCATGGTTAACGCTGCCTTTCATTGGCTGGTCTTGAGGCATGCTTTCTGGTGGGTTTTTTAGCCTCTACTGTTACAGTTGTTCCTGCAAGGGAGTGCTCTGGTGTCCAGGTCCATGAGTTGAACCCAGGTTTATGAGAAATTTATGGGATTAAAGATGGTGCTCACTACAGCAGTGACCAAGCCTCCAGGACAACGCTCCCCTTCCATCCTTCCCTTCCAGGCCCGTGTTTCTGGTTTTGGAACGGCCACAGACAACGCTACCACTGAGTAATAACAAGCAGAAGCTGCATGTACTCAGTAGCTGTAAAATAACTTCCCATTGGAAACATCTGATATGAGTCATGTTTTCTCCTTCTGGCACCTATGTTATTGACTACTCAGGTCAGTAATAAAGTGCCTTCCCCCCCACCCCGCCGCCAAACGGAGTGTGAACATGAAAGTGAAAATGCAATTACACGATTAAAAAAAAACTAGTTATATCTTTTGTGCAGTAAGGGCCGCAATCATGAGGCTCGTCAAGGAATGCAACAAAGATGAGTCAATCAAAGAGTTGAAATTGGAGGTGGGGGGGTGTGCGTGAACCTGACCCCCTTTTAAACCCACTGTATTTATGCTTCTTGTTACCTATCCAAGGTTTAAGAGCCAGAGGACGCCAAAGCCCTTTACCAAGCCTCGTCCAGGGCTTTGCGGGGGTTTGTTTCGGATTTCGGGACTGGCTTTGCAGACACGACCCGCGGGGACTCTCTGAGCACGACAGAACTTTTCTCAGCCGGCCGCCCTCCCTCAAGGCGAAGTCCCCGCGCCCCAGGGACGGCGGCCCGCCCTCTCTCCCTCCCTATGAGCGAGGCACGGGAGGCGAGCGCAGACTTTGCCCCCCGGCAGGCAGGCAGGCGGCCGATCCGATCCGCCCCTCCGCCCGGCGGGGCTTTATTCGCCCTTGACTGAAAGCCTCGCCGCCTCACACTCGCCTCCCCTTC
>VXBZ01008079.1:807121-836087 GCA_013399135.1 Heliornis fulica | reverse complement strand
TTTAGAAAAAACCCCAACAAAACAAAACCCAACAGCAACAAAAAGTGAAATCATTTTGTTTCACATTACGCTCTGGGAACTCTTGAGTTGTGGCATGCCATTAAATCAAAGTTAGTTTATTTTTAGCAGTGGGGTGTGTGTGATTTATTTATTTATTTAAATGTAATAGCTGAGCAACAAGAGCCTCTAAAAATATTTTGAAAGAATTAATAAAATTGTAGTACATGGAATAATAAGTAAACTACTTAACTCCAGGTGCTATTTAGAGATGGTAATAGATTTTGTCTACTGGTAGAAGAATATGAAAGCTATTGCCTTAGGATTACTCAATTTTTCAAATGAGACTTGCAAGCAGAAGGGGCCTAAATTTGTAATAACTTCTCTGAGCGGCATTCTCTTTTCTAGGGCATGAATCCTTCTGCTAAGCTGATTTTAGGTTATCAAATATGTCTTTTTATTATGTCTGGGCAAGGGAATAAAGTTTATCAGTAAAATAAAACCACTGAAAATACACAGTGGTGTTCTTTCCTGCTTAGAAGGCGAATTCAGGCTTCTTGAATCTCTTCCAGAAACAGATGTAAATTCCACTGTAGCTTTTCAAATAGTGAATAATCATGGTCTGTTATGTTTGGTGATGAATCATGCAAGGGGTTGCAGATGGTGAGAAGAGTGCAGCTGCACTGATACTAGAGGAGTGGAGATAGAAGACTAGAGGACCCTGGGGAGAATGAAGGAGGTGATTTGAAGATGGGTTGACATAGCTTATGAAAGAGGTAGGACAGCTGAAAGAGCATTGAAGCTGACAGTGCGAGGGTAAAGCTGAAACTGAAACCTGAGATTTGGGTATGGAGAGAGTGCTGGAAACTGAAAAGGAGGTATACCTGAGGCAGAAAGGCTTTTTTTTTGATGTTGCTGATATTTGAAGATATGTTGCAGCATGAGATACCAAAGTATCTGGACTCTTTTGCCAAGCCAAAACAAGGTAACTGAACTTAGATGTGGAAGTTTAAGCTGTAATTGAAAAGAGAAGTCTAGGAGGTGACATCTTCCTTTTAAAAGAACACTGGTCATGGGTAGGAGAGCTGTTGCAGTAACAGATGCGGAGTTGGTGGGTTTTGTTAGTTTTTTTTGACAGTGCGGAGAAGGACCCGTGTAATGCAGTGAAGGTGGCAAAATTCAGGAGTTTCCCTGGTAGGGAAATTCTCTGACTAGGTATTTCTAGAAAAGGGGAGTTGCTTTTGGTGGAAGGTAGGATTGAAGGGAAGCTTTTCATTACCTTAAACCAATATGCTAAAAAGTCCAAATCATCTTTAAATTTTTTTAAAATTAAGCAATTTTTTTTTCTTCTTTCCTATCTTGCTTTTTAGATAAAAAGTATTGCCCCAAAACATTAGCTCTTTATTCAGGAATAAATGTTGCCATTAAGATGTGTGTAAGAGCAAATATTTTTGCCCACAGGTCAGAAATTCTCAGCCAAAGTGAATATTTAACCATTATTTCAAGGACAGCTGATTATCTTAATAAAGTATGGGATTAGCAGTCAAAGTGAGACACCCAAGCTAATTGTAGAATACTCCAGAGTATTGACATAACTTCAGGTACCCATTGTATTGTTTGTGTGTTCTGCAAACATTTATAAATATAAAATGAATACTGAAAGCAAATTGGAAAAACAAAAAAGGCAGAGGGGGCATGGGGGTGGCAGCAAAAGTCCAGATCTGTCTTGGAAGAGAGCTATGCTCCAGAACTGACATAATGAAAACTGTTTCCAGGATTGTTTCCTCATCTCTTAGTCTAGTTACCTAAAAAAAATTTGGTATATGCAGCATTTTCTCTGTCCTCTCCCCTTACTCAATAACTTTGAACATGTCAAATTTGACAGAGGAGTAGTGGTGGCAGAGGCATTCAGACTCTGTGGGTTTCATGAAAGTTGGGAATTGGAAAGAGGAAAGAAAACACATTATTGACCCTACTGAAGAAGTGATGCAATCTGAATGCAGTAATTATCTGTTCTGTTTGGCCTGTCAATTGCCAATCAGCATAGGAACACTAGTGAGCCAGTTGCAACATGTAGCTCTGGACCAGCTGCAGTGCCTTTGCTGTTTGCACAGTGAGTAGTTCAGGGACAGTCTGTGGGGAGGGGAGACTTAAGTGTAGTTGAAATGGGGAAAGAGCAGGGAGATGAGGGGACAATGTGGTGTGACAATGGTATGAAAATTTTATGTCTTTGGAAGGAACCCAATTGTAATCAAAGGCTTTTGAATTACTTCCTCCTAAAGGTGCCATTTGCCCAATATTTAAAAGTACCACCACTAACTTTCAAATTTGTGTACTGTCACAACTTCATGCTTTCAAGTTTTTATCATGTTGTTTAAACTCACAAAACAATATGCAACTTAAAAAAAATGACCAGTCTACAAACTCAAAACTACTTGCTATCTGTAAAATATTAGATTATCTATCTGGCAGAAAAAAAACAATACTAATATTACTGCTACTACTACCACTAGTATATACAATATGTGCTTTGAATTCAGCTGAAGGATTTGTGTCACAGGACATTCCTGTGCTTTTCTGTTAAAGAGTAAGCAAGATTGAAATCATATGGGAATAATAAATATGCTCATAGAATAAAAGATTAGTTAATTATTTCTTATCCCTTCTTTTACTATAAATTTAAACTCAAGGCAGGTATTTTTATTTATAACACAGCAGGGAATCTAATTTCTAATGGGTATGTTACTACCAGTCCCGCTGTCACACTTAAAGGTCTGTGGATATAAACCAAAATGGATCCTAGTTTATAGGAACATATTTTAAGGTACCTGTACGTATACACGAACCCTGCAAACTGTTGTTTAGGTATCCATTAACTCTGTAAGCTAGTGTCATCTTTTAAAGTTTCTTTTAATAAATACAGTATGTCTAAAATTTCATGTTTGTTAGAGTTACTAGGCAGCTTTGCTTGTAAAAGTTATGGCTTCTTTCTGGCTAGAACAGTCATGTGTGTTTGGTTTATTGTTCTTGGGCTTGGTTGTTTATTGTGTTTGGTTTTTTTTTATCAAGCATGTGAGCAAGTAAAACTTAAGAGTTATAGAGGCTTATGTAAAAGCACAGTCAATATGTTTAATGGAAAATGGCCAAAAATTTTGCCTGGCACTACCTCTGTATGTATTAGATTATAATTTTAATTGACAATTTTAGTTGCACAGATGTCTTCAATTTGTTATCCTGTGAAGTTTATTTTTACCATATGTTGAAAATGTACTCTGCAGGAGACTGAGCAAGAGGCTTACATTTTATTTACTTCAAAAATTGATTATATTGGAGATAATCATTTAGTCACCACACTAAAATGCAATTTGTATTCGCCTTTTACCCTCAGATATCTTTATCCTTCAACAAATGAAGTCTCTGTAGACTATCAGGGTACAGTTAGAAAATTGTTGAGAAGCCACTTTGCATAATCTGAGATGCTGTAATCACATGTATAGGGAAACAATTGCAACATTCCAATTTAGTCTTCAGGGTCTGGTTTCCAGTGAGTAGCATGTTAAGACAGACACATAGGCTGTTTGTAAATGCTGTACACGTGGGAATCAACTTTGACTTCACCAATCAGGCTTACTTTTGCACATTATTTTTAGGGGAAAAAAATCAGAGTTTTGGACATCTGATATGTGTGTGCAGTTCCTAAGACATGGTTGGAGGTTTTTTTAAAATAATTTATTATTATTATTATCTTAATAATTTGGGGCACACCATGCAACCAGTTTTAGCCTCAATCTGAGCGCTGATTTCTGAAGTTGAGGTATCCCTATCTGTTAATCAGTTAAAAATCTTGGGTTATGTCATTTGTTTGTACGTTACTGCAACTCTTAGAAAAACTAGATATCTTCCAAATAAATGGGTGCGGAGGTTTAGGGAATATGAGGAAAGTAAGAGAGCTTTGAGTTCTTTAACAGGCTAATAAAAATATAGCAAATTCTCATATGACACATTTGTGTGAACGTGATCTTGGATCAAATAGCCAAATGAATGAAAGTTATGTTCCTCCGAATGTGACCTAGCATAGGTTTAAATATCAGTCATAAATCAAATCCTGGCTTTTAATGCACATGTAAAGGAGTCAGCCCCTTAAAAGATGCACCAAATCTTCATTTTTCAGGAGGTGTAATCTTCTCATGCAGGTGTTCAGCAAGCACACAGAGCATCTGTGCCCTAAGCAGCATATTCTAGTAGCTTCATTACTTGTAAGATGTTGTCATGAAGCACTTAGAATCTGTATAAGTTAGCAGCCATACCAATCTGTGGTTCAGTCATTAATGTGTAATCATTTTAAATCTTGCTCAAGTATAGAATAATTTGAGTCGAATATAACAATGACTCGAAGAGATACGGACCTTGAAACACATTGGATAAAGAGCAAAACCTGGAGATTCTCTAGGGAGAGGAAAAGAAAATGGGGGAGCATGTTGCAAGCAAAAAGGTATCTATAACTGTGAAGTGGGGTTTTCCCTGCAACGTGTTGAGCTATAAGTAGTATTGAGACTGTATTGGCACTTGAAAGAGAGCACATGTCAGAGAACACAGTACTGTTAACATAGTGGTTACTAAAAAGTTGCCATGGCTTACTTTGTTCAGAAAAAGCACAATCCTATTTTCTTTTAAATCTCATTAATAAAATATACTTTCCTCAGCGGTCATACCTAAAAAATACTGGATATTATTAACTCCAGTCTGAGTATTTGCTTTACATGCATAAATAACATAATAAATTGAATAAACTATCCTCATGTTGTTGTCCAGTGCTATTTTTTTAATGTCAGTATAATAATAGTATGTTTATTCTGTTGATTCTCAAGCATGTACCAGAGCTCCTTATTTACTATAAAAGTGGAAAGTAAAACAGGATAAATAGAGAAATAAAACAATAATTAAAAATTGCTGGTTTTTCAGGATTTCTAGGCAACTTGACTATAAAAGTTGAAACAAGACTAAAGACTTTCTCCCAGAGTTTCATACCACATAGATCTTTGACACTGCTTTTTTGGTTTCAATTCATGAATCATCCAACTGAATTAAAACATCAGACTGAATTATAATGTAGTTTTTTTTAAAAAAGCAAACAACAAAAAACCCAAAGCAAACAAAACCATGAAAACCCCACAAAATTTTCAAAACCTGGAACCTCAGAAAATCCTACCACCCAACAACAAAACCAAAACAAAAAAAACAAACCCCATGAAGACACTTACTGAAGAAAATAGTGAAGGAGAACATTATAGGTTACCAATAACCCTAATATCATATTACATAGTTTGTTAACCAATATTACTGTTGACTTCTGCTGGAGTTGTGACTTGAAAGCTTTGAAAGCTTTACTTTGACTTAGTTACAACTGACTTTGGTGCTTTCTGTAACAAAGTTTCAGTTCATCTTTCACTAGAAAGAGAAGTAATCACTTTTTGGATATCCAAATTCACACTTGGAGAAGAAAAAGCAAACTAAAAGAGATATAAATGCAGTATTGGCATGCTATACAGACCTGAACCTTTTTGAGCTTGAGGACAGTTCAAGCAACAACTCAACTCTATTTGCAGAAACACTGAAGGAAAAATAATCCTTCTTTTACCAAAAGAACCTTGATCTAGTGTCACATTCAATGCATTTGAAGTCTATTTATGTTTAAGAAAGCAAGTGTGACTTCAGATAGATGGAAACTTGAGGTGATAGACCTGTAAGTCTTGTCTCTGGAGCCTGAAGGCGAAGGTTGCAAAACCTTTATGTCCCATTGCTGATGAAGTCAAATCAGTCTCCTGTTGTTAAAGGGTTTAGCTGTGACTAATTTAAAGACTGGCTTCAGATCTCATTGTACTGATAACTAGAAGTGTGGTATTTCTTTACATCTGAAGTTGAGCTCTGTCTGCTAGAGGTTGATTAGTCTAATGTTGTGGATCAAATACAATGAAATATATTTCCTGATCTAAGAGAAAATCAGTGTAAAAGTCATGCATGTAAAGTGTTATCAACAGAGTTCCTAATTGCCAAGTTCTTGAGGGGCTTGTGGAACTTAAAATTTCTCATTAGAAACCCATTTGACACTAGGATGTTGGGTTTTTTGTTTTTTTTTTCTTTCAGTTAATCTCTATTCTCAGGTTGAGTTTCCAGCATTAGAATTGTTATTTTATTAATTTTATTTTGTCTATTGGCACATGTTGTTTCAACTCCAAGTAAATGCTTGTATCTTCCTCCACTTACTGAATTTTTGTGGAATTAAAAAATCCATTTCACTGGATTTTTTATTGTTGGAAAGATGATGAATAACTATGGGATGTGCATGATGTCCCTGGTTTATATGACTATTAAAAGCATGATACTGCTTAATCTAATAGAGAGGCTGCCTAATCTGTAGAGGAGTTTTCAGTTCCTCTGGGAGACTGAGAAGGCAGAAGGCACAGATATTTTACCTGAGGCAGTGCAAGTGCCTGGTTTACAGGTCCATCCTGTTGATGCAATAGGATTCTTCAGAGGGCATTCAGGCTGCACACGCACTTTTATTTGTTGGCCATGTAGCTCATGTATCCCTCTCACCAACCACTTATGGCTGCTCCCTCCATTGAAGGAGCCTTACAAATATTTGTAAGGCTTTGTGGTTAACTGGATCAAGGAAGCGATCTAATCAAAAACTACGGCTTATTAATTTGTAATCATGGTCTCAAAGATTAGTCATGGCTCGGGAAAGTCCACCGGGTTCCACTCAAACACATAAGTGAGGTGGCTGACATTAGGTGAGATGAATTACCCCTCTTATTTCTGTTTGCTGAAATTTAATTCCTGCTTTGTATTTTTATTTCTCCATTAGTAATTGTGTCTGTTGTGTGAAAATGAGAGGTATATGATATTTGACATAGTTTAATTACCTTCTGAATAGTTTTGTTGTGGTCCCGTTATTAGTTACTTCTTAAACAGTAATATTGGCAAAACAAATAATTTTTAGGGCTACTTAGAGTATAACAAATGTGTTACATAATCGAAAGGAAACATTTGAGGGAATTGTGAATATATAATCACAAAGGTATGGAGAGGATCTGGATAGCTCAGGCAGAAGTGATGCATTTAAAAGGGAGACGAGTGGTCCTGTTTAGGGACGTTCTTCTATCTTCACTATATTCTAGGCACCAAGGCTCCACTTCAGAGACTCAGGACCCAGGGAGTAGCTTCTACCTTGTACCACTAAATCTTGGAAAGAACCTACAGGGAGATGCCCCCAGGGATTAAAGCTGGCTCAGTAACTGCAAAGTAGTTGAATAGTGACTGTAGTGATTATGTCATTGTTCTATGCATTTTTTCAGTCCTTGTTTTTCCCACCTTCCTTGCCTGATTAATTGCTTTCTCCTTGTCTTTCTGCTTAGGGTGTGGCCCAAATTTTTGTATCTGATTGTATATGATCGTTAAGCAATCATTTTAGTAAGGATTTTTGGCTTTTTGGTCCTTGCATATTGCAATATTAGTGCAAATGCTGAAGTTTTAATTGTGTCACTGTATATACTGCAGTTATAAGCAATTAAAGTTCTCTTTCCTAAGGAGTTAGTAGTGTGTTCTGTAGCAATCCAAGATGACTTTGTATGTCTTGCTTTTAACTGGGTGATTTTATAATCATACAGAATGAGGTCTTGGGTTTTTGCTCAGAAGGCACATAAATGTTAAACTGATGTTCCTGTGAGCTTTGAATTTATATTAGTGCAGATTCTGCATCGTGGCCACCTTGCACTTGAGTAGAATGTAAGGAATCTTTAATGTTTAGTATGGCAACTTTCTCCATGACAATCTTTGTTTGTTTTCTCTACAGAATTTGTATCCTCTTATGTTTTACTGTTGGTTATACTCTAGTTGCCACATGACAGGTGTTGCTTATGTTAGTATCTCCTTACAGAAGTGGTTTTCACCAGGAAAATGGTGTATTTGTGGCACTGACTTGTAAATTACATTTTATAATTTCAGTAAGTAATTTCCTTTTTTTTTTTCTTTTCCCAAAAGAAAAATAACCGAACAGCTAAAATGCCAGTGACCCTCTAAGAACTCAGTTTTGGGGTTTTTTCAATACATGCCAAATATCTTGCATCATAATGCAAGAGTTTCTGGCAACGTCGTTATACCTTTCTATAAAGCTAGAAAACATCTGTTCTGCCTATGCCACAAAATAAACTTAATTTTAAAATCTCAGCACTTGGCTGAAATAAGCCACACTGTCCTTACTACAGTTTGTTCAACTTGTGGTGGGCTAATAGGAGCTGGTGCTCCAACATAGAAGAGTTGTGCATGATCCTGACAGTCTGACAGAGAGCATCTAGTTAAAGAGTACTTCTGGGTAGTGCAATCTGCATAGTGAAGTCACTTTAGTGGTACTGTTTGCACCTGACCTGTCATTAGTCAGATCTGCTCTTGTGTTCATTTTTTTATTGCTGGCTTACTTGTTCAGCATGTTAATTCATCTGGTTTACTCCTGTCTTTAAAAGCACTTGCTTACGGTGTTGGCTAATTACTTTTATGGAAAAGTTGATACAGATTGTTGATTTTCAATAAGCAAACCTTCTCTTCCCTCTCTCTTTTTGGATTATGTCTTCTAAAATTCAATAGTACAGAAAATCCTGGGACCAAAGAAATGCTGCTGCCTGGCTCAGTAGATTGTGCTTGGATTTGGTTGAGTAATGTAAAACCAAAAAAAATATTCCCATATTATTCTAGTATCAGCAAAATACTTGCAGTGTTTCAAAGCTTTATCAACTCCTCCCATGTGAGATTAGAAGAGTATTATCTCAGCATCTTCTGATGCAATTAGATAAATGTGTGTTCAGAGGAGGAAAGTAACACTCATTGTAGTCCCCAATTTCTGAAACCAGTAGACTTGCATCTGTGCCCCTTTTCAAGAAACTTGCTAGTGTACCTCCAGCTCTGCAAGTCCCTGTGGATCAGAGAAAGAGGATTGTCTTTTTTCCCTTTTTGCTTAGGCAAAGATGTTCTTCCTTTTTGATCAGTTGATAAATTAACAGGCTTTTTTCCCTGCTGCACAAAATTATAGACCAGGTTGCCTTAGGATGTGTGTAAATCCACTTTTGTTTAATGCAGTGCCTAATTATAAGGGGAGTGATTAGAGGAAAGAAGAACAATGTACAATATATATGTACATTCTACCATAGGGCATTAAATAAATAAGGTAGCATAATCAAGGTTGCATAGAATTTTCAGTACTTTTAAGAGCTTTACTTTGCAATTTTAATATAATTTTTCAAAATTGGTATGTGCTAATTGTATATGAAAGAGTATATGAAAATTAAACATAATTTAGGGCATATGAAACAAATCTGATTTGTTTCAAAGTTGCATATGAAATCTTGGAGTGCAACAATGGAAAAAAAGTATGAAGTTTTGATGGGGTTTTTTAGTGGATTTTTTTTAAGGGTGCAACTGGGACTCTTGATGAAAGGTTGGCTCAGGAAAATTCTTTCACCTCATGGATAGTAATTCTCTTTGGTTTAGATTCTTAACACTTTGAAAAATATAAAATATTACTAGTAAGTAAGGTAACAAAGTATGAAAAATTAACTGAACTTTGACAAAATAGAGAAGAAAGATGCATCTTTTCCCAGATAACAGACTGGGCTTTATATTTTAGTTATCAAATTTTATTTTCAGTTGTCTTTTGATTTCAATAAGGATATTGGAAATAGCCTTATTTATTTCAGGCTCTTCCTATTCACCTAAGTTTTCTAAAAGTAACTACTGTGGTCACTAGTTCTAAATGTGCTGTGTTCAGCCACAACATACTCAAAGTGACCTAGAGGTAATGGTTGTTTCAAATTTAACTTTAATATTTGCAAGCAAGCCCTTTACACGATCAATTTGTTTATGCAGTAAATCCAGACTTTGTTACTGTTTTTCAGAGACCTTTGCATCTCAGAGACCTGTTTCCTTACAGGGATTATCCCTGGTGTGGCAAGCATTACATGTTTTAAGGGCCACCACTCTTTTCCAGAAATGAAGCAAATAACAGATTGCTGCATGATTAGGTTGGTTTAATATGACTGTGATTTCTTTAAGACCTGTTTCATGTTTATTAGTAAGTTACTCATTGGGTATTTGCAGTGTGTGGGTGGGAAAGGAGCACTTCTTTCTGAAAATAGACACATTTCAGAGATAATTCCTCAAATGAGGTTTGTCCTTTAAAGCATAATTTCACAACATTATGTTCTTTTTTTTTTTTTCTATGTTGTACTCTTCTTGTTTTCATTTTATTTTGTGTCTGTTTATATGTGGGTGTAGGAAAGGCAATATGGAGACTAAAATAATGTATGGGAAACTGAGAAAATCCACTGCCAATGTCTCTGTGGCACAGAATTTTTCTGAAGTCTTAAGAATGAGAGAAATGTTGATGTATACCGATGCTCGAGTGGTAGGTGCAGCACGATGATTCCACATCTACTGTTGTAACACATACAACTGGTTTTGGTTTGTTGGTTTTGGGTTTTTTTTTTTGTAAAGCAAAACACTCTCTGTGAACACCACTGAAAGGAACTTCATACTCATTACACGTTTTATTTTAGAAGCTTTATTTTCATACAAGCATGGATCAATTCGTATTAAGTGAAACCTGGCAAGGAAAGCATATGCATGTGTAAACATGCACAGAGTACAGAGAAGACAGAAGGCAAACGATTTATTGCACTAATGCTGGATGCTTTACTTCTGTCTTCTCTCTGTGCTTGTGACAGAAAAAAATCATTGCTTTTTCAGTAATGAAAATATTAGTGGATTTTGGCAGTCTTCAGAAATGGTTATATAATGGCTGTGCTTGCTTAGGTAGCAAGCTAATCATTGACGAGCGGTACTGATTAAGCAGCTGCAATTTACTAGTAGTGTTTGAAAGTACAAAAGGGTATGTAATTTAATAGTTAAAACAATAAGCACTTCATTTATGTTTCACTAGCTGTTAGTTTGTTCTTATATAAATTCAGTTAGAAAGACAGCTGAAGTTTAAATATTTACTGTAAACGTGGAAAAAGTGTGCTGCAGTTTGGGCAGTGCAAGGGGCGCTGCTGAAGGAGCTGTTGTCATGTTCAGGGTTCAGCTGTCAAGCCTTTCTTCTGTTTTCTAGTCAGAAAACAAAAACTATTTATGTTTCAAGGCAGACTTCAGTGCTCACTTAGCAGTTTAAAAAATACTTGTTCTGGACAGAGAAGCCATACTTAGAGAAAGTTGGTGATTCAGTAGGGAACTTGAAGTAATGGGTATAAGGAGCCAAGTGCCTCCTGGAACTTCCCCAGCCACCCTGGGGCAGAGTGCTCATGGAGGGGGATATAATGTTTCTGTGCTGAATAACTCTTTTTAGCCTGGGAGAACTTCATGAAGAGCACACTGGAGAAGCAGTGCTGATAATATGCTCTGCCATTCCTTCCTTTTCAGTTGATGGCTATTTAGGGAGACAGCTTTGGTAGTCTCCTTTGGGTTGTCAGGAAACAGTTGTTATTGTTCTAAACTGTCATTACAAAAACTAGCTTACATCAAGGTTTCTTTACTCTTTTTTCCACACCTCAAGAAAGCCGTGCCACAGGGATAGCAATTTAAATTCATTTTCACAAATAAAATGCATACAAGTGAATTCTCATTTCTCAACTGGAGTATGTTATCTTCCAGTTATATTGGGGGTGTTGGTGGATGAGAAGCTCAACACGAGCTGACAGTGTGCGCTTGCAGCCCAGAAGGCCAACCATATCCTAACCACATCAAAAGGAGCGTGGCCAGGATGTTGAGGGAGGGAGGTGATTCCTCCCCCTCTACTCTGCTTTCATGAGACCCCACCTGGAGTACTGTGTCCACAGTCCAGCATAAGATGGACATGTAACTGTTGGAACAGATCCAGAGGATGGACATGAAGATGGTTGGAGGGTTGGGCTCCTATGAAGACAGGCTAAGAGAGCTGGGGCTTGTTCAGCCTGCAGACGAGAAGGCTCGGGAGAGATCTTATGGTGACCTTCCAGTACCTGAAGGGGCCTGCAGGAAAGCTGGGAAGGGGTGTTTTAGAAGGGTGTGTAGTGATAGGACAAGGAAGAATGGTTTCAAATTGATAAGGGGCAGATTTAGATCAGATATTAGGAAGAAATTCTTCACTCAGAGGGTGGTGATGCCCTGGCACTGGCTGCCCAGAGAAGCTGTGTCTGCCCCCTTCCTGACAGTGTTCAAGGCCAGGTTGGATGGAGATTTGGGGAACCTGGGCTAGTGAGATGTGTCCCCGCCCATGGTATAGGGGTTAGAACTTGGTGATCTTTAAGGTCTCTTCCAACCCAAACCATTCTGTGATACCAGATACAGAATGTAATATTTTGGACTCTGTTAGATAACAGCAGTTAGTTCCAGGTGTTACTGAGCTGGTTCATGCTGCCTCAACAGACAAATTGTACCAAAATTTTCAAGACTAAAATTACTACAGAGAAGAAAAGATGATGTTAACCAGAAATGTTTGCAGTTGAGGCTTTTTCTTACTTTGCGGAAGCAATGTTTTGTAAATGCACTCCGCATCTGCAAAATTACTCTGCATCTTGAGTCTTCTTGAGATTGGAAGCATTGCTCTGAATAAATGCAGATGGTTTAGCAATAAAATCTTTGTCAGATAATCTGCAATAATCTGTGCCGTTTTCCTTTGGTGTGCGACCATACATTCCTAAAGCATTAGGCTAATTATTTTATTTTTAACTAGTCTTTTATTCAGAGTCCTTATTCATACAAGTTCTGTGGTATTTGTTTCTTCAGTAACTACGGTCACGTATGTCACAAACATTTTAATTTCTATTAAATGTCTTCTGATGGGCATATGAGTATCAAATGTAGATATTTCTCCGTGTTTTGTAAGGTTACGAGCCTGTAGTATCTATAAGAGAAATGAGGGTGGCTCTTGAAGACAGGACAAACGTTGAGCTTCAAAAGAAAGTGACAACTGGAATTTAATTTGCTAAATAGTTTTAGATTATGGAAACTCTGTTGGGGCTATCACTGACAGCAATTACACTTCAGTCCTCTGTGAAGGACTTCATTTTTCCACTATAATGTTCTGTTAGATTGTAAAATAATTAGGCATCACAATCAGTATTGCTGGGGTGCCCTTAAAATAAAAGTCCCACCGGACTTCCAACTGATCCCTTCAGAAAGAAGTAGAGATGTGCATGAAAACACTTGTATTGCTTATAAATACTCGGTTGTAGTGCTGGAAATCTGGCACACTGTTCTGATGAGTTTTAATATGGTAAATTGGAAAACTTAATTTGCCTTTTTTTTTTTAAATAGAGCCAAGCTGTGCAGGGTGATAGAGTTGCAGTGTGATGCATCCAAGTAAAATCAACAATAATGTATCTGTTGTCTGTAACAGGTGTTAGAAATCATGAATAAATGCCCATTCTTGGTCTCCTACATACTCTGATTTGCTACAGGATGTGCTATAGATCATATTTTCCTCTTTTATTTAATACTACCCTGTTTCAAAGAAATTGGGCAAATAGATCTTTACTAAGAGTCCTTATAGTATGAGATGGCAAGTTAGTAATAGTGACTGTGTCTGGGTTTTTTCCTGCTCAAGGTAGAGTGGAATTGTGTCTCATTTGGTTTATGAAATCAGATGTTTAGTGATCTGATTCTTATAATTTGTGATCGCTTACAGTCTTCAGCGCTGCCTATTGCATGTGGCTTAGTTTTAATCATAAAATACAGTGAACCTTCCAAAAAAACCTGTCATCTCAGTTATTCTGGACAGACTCTGAAATCTTTCATAAAGAACTAAATATCAATCTCCCCTTGTACCTGAGGATTTAATATTTTTAGATCTATTCACTTGGCTAAAAATGAAGAATGGGTACATAGGTTGTACCACTACAGCTGTTTGGTATCACATTTTAAAAATCTGTCTGCTCTGAAAGTGAAAAGAAAGTTTTGCCAAGTGTATAGAACCTGTATATACACACGTATGTATAAAATGTGTACACATATACATATACATGATGGAGCCAAATCCAGCTGGCGACCGGTCACCAGTGGTGTTCCCCAGGGCTCGGTGTTGGGACCAGTTCTGTTCAACATCTTCATAGATGATCTGGATGAGGGGATTGAATGCACCCTCATTGAGTTTGCAGATGACACCAAATTGGGTGGAAGTGTCGATCTGCTGGANTGTATTCTGCACTGGTGAGGCCTCACCTCAAGTGCTGTGTTCAGTTTTGGGCCCCTCACTTCAAGAAGGACGTTGAGGCGCTGGAGAGTGTCCAAAGAAGGGCAATGAGGATGGTGAAGGGTCTGGAGAACAGGCCCTACGAGGAGCGGCTGAGGGAGCTGGGGTTGTTTAGTTTGGAAAAGAGGAGACTAAGGGGAGACCTTATTGCTCTCTACAACTACCTGAAAGGAGGTTGCAGTGAGGTAGGGGTTGGTCTCTTCTCCCCAGTAACAGGCGACAGAACTCGAGGTAATGGCCACAAGTTGTGCCAGGGAAAATTTCGGTTAGATATTAGGAAGAACTTCTTTACTGAGAGAGTCATCAAGCACTGGAACAGTCTACCCAGGGAGGTGGTTGAGTCCCCATCTCTTGAGGTGTTTAAAAGACGGGTAGATGCGGTGCTTGAGGACATGGTCTAAGGGTAGACTTGGTGGCGGTAGGTTAATGGTTGGACTGGATGATCTTCAGGGGTCATTTCCAGCCTTAAAAATTCTATGATTCTATGATTCTATACCTAGTTTATATAACAGTGGTCTGCTGGAACAATGCAAATTGTGTAAAGCCTTATGTAATACAGATTTCTTTAATTATGTTTTGCCTTAGTGTGATGTAACAAACTCATTGGAAAACACTATAGGAGTGATATACATGCACCACTGGCTTTCCAGAAAGAAGTAGCAGTGTGCACTGATAAGTCCACATGAAAAATGATTTAAAAGCTGTGTGCATGCTGCAGGTTGTTACAACCATGGCTTCTAGTCTTCCTAGAGTAGGTTATTCTGCCCTCCTTACATCCCCATAATACCTTGTAACGTTATGCAAATAGAATCGAAGGCAGCCTTTTGCCATCAGCCTGGGCTTGATTATGGAGATCTTGCTTCAAAACATTTTGAAGTCTTTCATTATTAGCATGTAAAACAGTAGTCAGCACTTTGTGTTGCTTATAACTGTACCCTTTTGGTCAATTATACAGCCAAAAAAAAGACCTTTTTTTTTTTTTTCCCCTCCAGAATTAATGCCTGTTTTTCATAGGATGAATCTCTCACAGATTATCTACAAAAAGGATTGTTTTCTTAATATGAAATGTTTAGTGTCATAGGAATCAGACAAGGTGATATTTGAAACTATAGCATCAAGGAAGATTTATTAATTTTTTTATCTTAACATAGCGCTTTTGTTGTAAAATTGGCATTTGTGTAACCCCGTGTAGGCAGTTATTGGCAGCCTCAAGCTTCACAATAAACTGCAGTGAACATGTGTTCCTTGCAAAGGCCAGCATTGAGTGGTAACCACAGTAACAGCCAGAGCTCCTCTAAATGCCCATGCATATTCATTGCGTGGACAGGACTGCAGCAGCATGTGTCTGTACGCATAAGGAGCATAATGCCTTAGTTACTTGGCGTAAAAGATGAATTTCTTTTAGCAGATGTATATTTCTGCAGCAGTAATAACATTCCACAGTACATTTATTAATTCCTGACAAGTCAATTGAAGAAGAATTAAAATTTGTGACGTTTTCCTAAGAATCTGTGCTGTTACTCAAGGTTAATGATGTTGGTGGTTGGTTTTAAGGCAAATTTAAAACTTATTTCACCATAGGAAGTAAAATTAACTCTAAGAATAACAGATATATTGGATTCTATTTGCTGGAGCACTCTTGTGTTCTCTCACCAAAGTAGCCTCAAAAATAGTAGTTTGCCCAGCTTCTACAAAGATTTTAGTACAAGAAGGTCTTATGACACTGAACAAATTTAAAAGAGAACAGAGGACAATATCAACATATCTAAACTTGTCAGATAAGGTGAGAAAAGACTGCTCAAACACATGTATGCATATTTGTTCGTTTTCTAAAAGCTTTGGTGGGAAGTGCCTAATGCCTGCTTTAGAAACAATATATGTAAGTTATCAGCAAAGGAGAGAAAGCAGCAATATAGAGATTAATCTTGTCATAAGTTCAATTAATATTGAAATATTTTGGGGGATTCCGCCCCCCCCCCGTGGTGATTCATGTTGCATAAAGCTTCTGGAACAACAGAATATTGTTGTATAATATTTCACTATTGGATTAGAGTTCATGTATTGTGTGTGCTGTAACAGAGTCAGATATTTAAAAAAAAATAATGTTATTTTGTAAGTGCTTATATATTTATATATATTATTCTTTCACCAGAGTGAAACTGTTTAGGTGACCTCTCTACTTGATCAAAATGGTGGACACTGAAAACCAGCTCTATCCCCTCACTCCCTTAGAGGAGGATGATATAGGCAGCCCTTTATCTGGGGAGTTCCTACAAGATATGGAGAACATTCAAGACCTTTCTCAGTCTCTAGGTGATGATAGCTCTGGAGCTTTAAGTTTAACGGAGTTCCAGTCACTGGGAAATGGTCCAGGATCTGACGGATCAGTTATAACAGGTAAGAGAGTTTTGGTTTGCCATAAAGCTTTCTTTTGTAAATACATAGTGATAGAAACTAAAAACCTTTAAAATGCAGTAATTGTTACTTTTGACTAAGTGACAGTAGAAATATCTAAGTTGATCAGAGCATAGTCCTAACATATTTAAAGCTAAAGTCAATTTTTTAGACCAGTATCACTAAAAAAATCAATGTAATGTACAGCACTAGCCATTTTAGGCAGTTAATGTAAATGAAAGTTAATTATAATGTTTTGATCTGGGGGTTTCTTACTTTAAATCGATTCCAAGGCTGTGATCACCGTTTTACCTTACGGAAACAGCGTATACAGTTGAGGTGATCCTCTGCGCTATGGTAGTTGAAATGAACAACATACATTTTGAAAGGAGAAAGGAGAACTGCCTCTTGATGCTTTTGCCCAAAGGGGTGTGTGTAGAAATATGATTTGGATTGCAGACCTTCACATTAGAGAGATGCCTTCTAGAGAGATGTGATTATTTGTGTGTATACAAGTCCTATAATAACTTAGATCAGCCTCTAGTGTTCACCTTCTGGTCTGAGTAGTTGGTGTTCATTGCAAAATGTTCTGGTTTTGCTGTGAGAAGATAGTAAATGTAAACTTTCAAGGCTCAAATTCTGTAAGGCAAGTGAAAGGAAATTAAAATCCCACTAAAAAATCCTGAGTTTTAGGCTGTTCTTGATGACTCCAATGCCTGTGGGCTTGGCAGTGCTGGCAATGCAGATGCTGAGTTCAATGCCAAGTTTTTTTCCAACATAATACTTGCTGACCTACATTCATGAGTGTTTCTTAATCTTTCTGTTAAAATAACACACCCATTAATTTGCTGAAGTCATGTGGTGCAAGATGGAAGATAAAAGAAATACTGGCCTTAGAAAAAGTTTTCCTCAAATATTACTTGAAATAATGAAGATTGGAAGGTAGTTTGTTCATCTAGTAGTAAAATGTCTGGAGAGGTTATTTCATTGTACAACATTCAGAAATGTTTTTTCCATTATACTCAAATGGTAAAATATCTGAGCAAGGTTCCTACTGCTGGGTGCCTTAGAAGCAGGCATTCATGTAACCTTCCTTCTAGTATCTGTTCACCCTTCTTACTAATGTGAAGGAGCATGCTTTCCCTTAGAGGAAAACCTCTTCTTTAGAAAGAGAACTTGTCAAATTGCTTTTTAGGCCTCATTTTAGGCGGTCATTCAAAACCATGAGTAGCTCTTGAGAAGTCGGAGGGACTTTTACAGGCACTGGACTAACTCAGCCTGAGCTAGGAGTATGTCTCTTGTCGTACCACAGTAATAGATCTGCTACTCAGAGCTGTAGCACAAGAGGAGGATGTAGCAGCAAGACGATCTGATCATAACCTTTCTGGAAGGAGTGACTGGCAGGCTGAACAGATACCGTGGTACAAAGCTGAAGTCACGGAGGGGTGTTTCGTTGTGGTGTGGGGTATTTTTCTTCTTATGTTTTGTACTGTTTGTCTTGAGTAGGAAATACGTGTTGAATGCTGATTTTTCAGTTTCAAATTTACATTATTTGTGCAGAGGGCATATGTGCACGTTTATGGCTGAGAAAATTTCCATGATAACTTAAATATTTATTTTTTTTCAGTACCTTGTTTTAAGTTGTGTGATTTAAAAAAAAAAAGAAAATCACGTTCACAAAAAATTAACAGGCATTTGAAAAATTCACAGTGAAAAACAGAATGCAGGAAAGTAGGAGAAAAGCAAGATTTTATTTATTTATTTATTTATTTAGTGCTGTGTGTTTATTGAATCCTCAAGAGCCATTATCACCCCTCTAGTTCTTGTTACCAGAGTTTCTTCAGCAAGGCTTTTTATCTGTTGACATTGTATGTCTCATCAAAATTAGCGAGGTACAAACTGTATTTTGCGTGTGTTTGTACTGTGAATATAAATAGTAATTATTTTTCAAACGCTTAAGGCCAAAGTTCAGTTAATGACTATTGCTTCATTATTATTTCTTTAGAATAAACTCATTTTTTGTGTGTCATTTCAGTGTAGAAATAGAATCAATCTTGATAGTATAGTATTTATGAAGTGTTCCTTTTTCTTTTAGACACCCTTTCACCAGCATCCAGTCCTTCATCCATTAATTTTGCCACAGCTCCAGGTAGCATAGATGAATCACCCAGTGGAGCATTAAACATTGAATGTAGAATTTGTGGGGATAAAGCCTCAGGCTACCATTACGGAGTACATGCTTGTGAAGGTTGTAAGGTACAGTCATAATTTTCTTTTTAAGAACCTAAATCATGTTGCTTTATTTACAGGATTATATGAAGATAAACATTTTTTACATAAATGTTTAATTAATCGAATTCTAGCCATTGCAATTACAGTAATAAATGTATCTCTGATTGTTTTCTGAAATTAATTGTTTGGATGCTCCAACTGGATACCAGAACTCAATACTAGACCTTCATCAAGCAGGGGCAATTCACAATGATGATTTTAATGCTGCTTTTCTGGATATAGCTAGTTAAACACTAAACCAACTTAAAACACTAAACTGACCAAAAATCAAAGCCTACTTGCTCCACTAGTGTTTTATTTGTGTTAGGAGTATACCTGTGAGAAGCATGCTAGTTTGCTGTGTTTCCATTCTAACAGTAACAAATGCTGACTTTCTCATCTCCACTCCTTCTTTACCTGAATCAGAGTATTGTACCTCTTCTAGTTTTGGGCCAGTGCATGTCTCCAGGGCAAATGAGTGTTTTCATTGCTGTGTAATTTTTGGGATGACATGGCCCATGAATTACAAGATTCTTCTCTCTTTCTAATGTTTTAATGTTCAGAGGTTTGGTTTTTTTTTTCTAAATTACAATGTAAGATGAGAGAAATAATTGTATATGTCTACTCTGGGCTCTTGGTCCTCTCCCAGGAAAGAGGGCTGAGAGCTACTCTCTCCTTTTGTGTTTTCCATTCCTATTTCATGTGTTTTACATGCCTTCACACACACCACTTCACTGCATAGATTGTTACCTTTGGACAGCTTATGCTCTGCATGTTGTTTTGCTAGTGATGACAATAAACAACAAAAGAAAAATTAATTACCTGAGTGAAGTTTAGTAGTCAGTATTCTTTAACATTGTATATTGTTTTCTCAAACTTTTTTTAGGGTTTTTTTAGAAGAACAATTCGTTTAAAACTCATCTATGATAAATGTGATCGCAACTGCAAAATTCAGAAAAAAAATCGTAATAAGTGCCAATACTGTCGTTTTCAAAAGTGCCTTTCAGTTGGAATGTCACATAATGGTAGGTAAGAGTGCCCTTAATAATTTGTTTGTTCCTGACCAGAGCCTGCACCTGGAAGCAGGCACTTGGAGAGCATTTTTACTTACTACTTTGTTTGAGCTGAGCCTCAGATTTTTAGAGTATAGATTGTGGTGTGGCCACCAGATTCCCTAATGAGTAGTTATGTAATGGATACACAGCTGCCAACTGTACTGTTATGGGCTTTATAGAACTGCTCTGGATGTCTCTGTCCACACAAATGCTCATTTAGTTGTTTTCTTCGCCCAAAACTTTGGCACCTTTGCTCTCATTGAAACAAATTTCAATTCTAGAAGAATTCTGATCAAGGGCATTTTAGAGGAGTAGGAGGAGAACAACTAGCTCGTTGTGGGAGGGAATGACGTAGGATAGGAATCTGTCGGAAGACTTATTTTTCAGGTTATAGTGCAACAGATCTTGGATAGATGGTTCAGAGACTGTGGGGTGAGAGCAAAGGTCTGTGCTGACTGTAGAACTAGAATCTGCTTGTTAAATGGAATGGTAAAAATTCCGTGTGTGGAGCTACCCAGTTTAAAAATCACGGTATTGTTTGTGTTAATGGCTTAAGATAAGGTTGGAAAGCCAGTGGCTTACAGGCCAGTTTAAACCCACAGGGCAGTTTTATGCACAGTATGCAGCTTGCTGAGCAGCTTTGGCAAAGAAGGAGAGGCCAATCCAGGAGAAACCACATTTTCGTTGGCCAGATGACAGTAGTTTGCTGTCCCTTTGTGGGTCTGATAATGACAAGGCTGAATTTGGGAGCAGGTGCGATTAGGGAGAAGGTAAAAATGCTGGTCTAGGTGAAAAGCTGTGGGTTTGGAGACAGTTTCCTTAGGAAGTCTATTTAGTCAAGATGACTGGGGGAGGGACGTAATTGGGGAAGCTGCCTATGACATTACAGTGTAGAGTCCTAGCAAGAGACATTGGAAGAGTTGACTTTCTGGTTCTGGGGAAGTCTGGCTACCTTGTGGCAAGCATGGGCTGAGATTAAGATCCATTGGGAGAAGGTTGGCAGTCTCTGCACGACTGATGATCATCTTCCTGAAGCAACAGACTTGGGAAGAGCAAGCCAGCCAAAAAAAGTAATGTCTTGGAATAGGACTTCGGCAGGGCGTTGTGCTGGTCAGCAGGAATTAATGTTCAGCTGAAGCTGTTTCATCCTACTAAAATGCTGTGGGCACCTCTGCTCCAGCTGAGCGGAGTAGCACCAGTTTTACTGCAGCAAACACATGGAAATTCTTACAGGCAGTACTCAGGGAAAGACAGAGTACGAGATTTACAATCATGACCCTAAAAGTTAAGCTTCAGTTTAGAGCAGATATTCTTCCACTTTCACAATAGACCCATGGCCAGATTCCAAACAGGACTTCCATGTCGGGCTTCCATTGAAACCCAAAACTATTTCATTATCGTACCTCGAGTCACCTCCTTATGTCATGAGTCATCTCCTTGTGTCATGAGAAAATTCCTTGGACCTGTTGAAGGGCTAATTCTGCACATGTTCTGGATTGCTCTAAGTGCCATGGTTCTGTCCTCTCACTGGTTAGATGCTGAAACGTGCTTCGTGTAGCCAGCTGTATTAGCCATCTCAAAACCTCGTGTCCCATCAGAGGGTAAGGCCCCTTTTAAAATGGAGCTGGTTGAGTTCTCAACTGAAACTGAAGAAGGATGTGGATATGCCTATTTTATTGCTAAATGAACTGGGAGACCTCCCATACCCAGTGGTGTTTCAAACTTGCATCTCCTGCCTCTCAAAAGAATATCAACTAGACTGGATTCTCAAACTGAAGCATTAAATCTTGAGTCTAGGAAGAGTTTTTGTAGACTGTAGCCTTTGAGCATAAATCTGTGTCTCCAGTCTGTTTTGTTCTCCCTAGACAGTACAGATACATTGCACTGAACGCCCCAGCAGGTTCACAGTCAGCAATGGAATTTAGGTCCAACTGGTTGCAGCGTTCCCTGCAGAGTAACTCCCCAGACAGCTCTGCAGCTGGCGTGTGCGCTCTCTGTCAAGCTCCTCACATGAGTTTGCTCTCTTTTTTTAGCTTTCCCAAGATGTGCTTTGAGTTTCATATTGGGAATTGTAGAACACAATAAGGAGTAAACAAAATACAGCTACTTAGGTAATTTAGAAGGATAAAAGGCGTGCGTTCTAGCTCATCCCAGATACCAGTTTCTGTTTTGAAATATCTGAGTACCATTAGCATTTTGTATTGATAATTAGTCACTGACCAGGTTGGAAAGGATTTATTGTAATAAAGAAACTACTCCTGCCTTAGTGTTTCTAGAGAGTAAGTCTTACTGCTCTACTCAGCAACAGAAAAAGGCTTTTTTAATTTTTGTGTTACTTACGTTTGTCTTACAAATACATCTTCCCATCAGCAATACGTTTTGGACGAATGCCAAGGTCTGAGAAGGCCAAGTTGAAAGCAGAGATCCTAACAGGTGAAAATTATGTGGAAGATTCAGAAATGGCAGATCTTAAATCACTTGCCAAAAGAATTCATGATGCCTACCTGAAAAACTTCAATATGAACAAGGTTAAAGCGAGAATCATCCTTGCAGGGAAAACTAATAACAATCCAGTAAGTACTTTTGCTGTAATGTATATAAGGTGGTTATGATCACTTGTTAACCTCTTAAGCAGATAGAAAATCAATAGTTCTTTTAGAAAATAAATACCATGCTAATACAGACATGAAATATGCAAAAAACCCCAACCCTGTAGTAAATATGGTTGCTTTTAGCCACTATCAGAATAATCAGAAGCTTTAGGAAAATCAGGTGATTAACTTGTAAATGGAAGCTCATATATTTAAATTATAGTAGACACTCAAGAGAAAGCAAATTAGTTCCTAATAAAAATTTTTAGAAGTTACATCTGAATATGAATAGCTCTTGGTATGGGTGGGAAAATGTTCAAAATTTAATTTTCTTTTATGAGAGTGGAAAAAATAAAGTTTTTCTGCCATAAATGCCAGGATAAATACTATTGTCTTCTAGGGTATACAGGAGCTTGGTAAGACTTGTTTTAATGACAATATTAATGGCAGGAGGGCAAAGGCAACTTCGAGTTTGTAATTCTCCATTTACAGTCCTGGCTGTTTCCTCACCCAGCCTTCCTGGTCTTTGCCATATGGTTACTTTGAAAGGGAAAAACGAGCAAGGCTGTGAAGACACGTATGCCATAGAGGTTATTCAACCACTTCTTGTTTTGCAGCACGTGAGATTGGATAACCATTTTAAGGGCTGACATGTTTCACTTTGTGCTTGTTTGTTTTTTTTAAATTCTGTTGTGATTTATGTTAATTATATGTAGAAGATAAGTATCTTATTTCACCAACAATTTTAATGTCAGCAAAAATTTGCAGGGAGGAGGTTTTACATATGCCATAATAAAAAAAACATGTAACTGTGGGGATGAGTGTTACAAAAACTGTAAGCAAGCTGTCTTCTGAATTATGGATTTTGGCATATCCTAGTCTAGTCTAGCCAAGCATACAGGCTTCTGCATTAAAAGAGAAACGTGAATAATCCCAGTCTTTTTCATCGGATTAAAGGAGCACTTAATTTTAATCTTACAGCTTTTTTGGGGTACAAGTTGACATAAGCCTGCAGTAAATACCATGCTTTAATACTTTACCAAGTAGGTGTCTGCATAAAGTAATTTTCAAGCTTGATAGTACATGTCAGAATCATAAGTTACAATATCTGTCGTACACGCAGGGATCCGGGATCACTGCATCCTAATTTTGGTGTTTGCATTTATGCCATCAGGGCTCTCTGATTATAGTCACCCCATTGACTAGCTAATAGTGGCTTGCTCGTGTCTGGGTGAATTTACAAGTGAAAATGAGTGAGACCTAGCATATTATAAACAGGCTGCTTCCTCATGCAGGCAAGAGGAGAGGTTTCTAAGCTCTTTCATCATCTCTTGGGAAAAGAGACATTTTAATTTTCTTTTGACTTTATAACAGGAAAAGAGCCGAACTGAGGGGCTTGTTGGTAATAACTAATCTACCTGTTTCTGAACAGCACATTACCAACTGTTTTCAGGGAGTCCTGATGCTTGGCAGCACTATAATTTAATTTGGAATGAACTAGTGTTTTTTCATGATGACAAGGCATAATTTTTAAATTGTGCTCCTAAATCCTTGGCCAGACCTATTTTCTGCATAGTGAAATGATGATAAATTCCCAGAGATTTAAAAAATAGTCACAACTTTTAAAGGGTTTAGAGATGCAGTGGGTTTACTGCTTTGCTGGTTTCTGCTCATACCCACGTGCACATATAAGGTTTTGTTCTCTAGAACTCCTAAGTGCTGATGTGATAAGGAATGTGTAGTTGCCATAAGCGTTTAAAAAGTGGACAACTGTGGGAAACTAGATTGCTTGTCAGTTAAATATGTGAATTCTCTAGCTTTGTTACAGAACACCTAGTGTTTCTTGTATTTAACATGAGATGAGGAAAACAGGACAGGGAAGGTGCTTTGCTTAGCATTTATGGAAATAGATTTATGTTCACGGTCAATTGCCATGACTTTGGTAGGCTGGGAAACATTTGGGTTTGTTTCTTTAATGGATTGTCCTCAGTTCTTCATTAATGCCCTTCAGATATGTATCAAAATAATTTGGAGTTCTGATAGTTTCTAAGAAAGTCTGAATGTTTTGGGGGTTTTGGTAATTTTTTTACACATGTTGTCTTATGAGACCAACTCATCAGTTTGACATGCACATAGCACTTTAAACTAAGGGAGTTATTGAAATGATCATATATTCAGTGCAGAAATTTTGAATTATTTATCATTCTAGTGGGATTCTAGGTTTAGAAAATACCCTGCAGTAACTGTAGCTAGAAGTTTTCTGCCCCTTCCTGTGGAAGATCAGCTGGTACATCGTCTGTGAAAATGTGATGATAAAACATGTGAGCAGTACAGGGTTCACATTCTTGTGCAAATGTGCCATCCTGTATTTAAATGACTGTCTGTGTTCCCCCTGTGATACTTCAGGAAAGCATCATGATGTGCATCAAGTGTAGTTAGTTTAGGAATCGATAGGAGTGTAGGTGGAATAATCTGGACTTCTGGAGAAAGTAAACCTTCTGGGTCTTGGATATATGCATACTAAGCACAGCACTGTAACTGCTACATAAAACTAAATTAAAGATACCTGATACCTGTTTACCTTTTCCTATTTGAATTGTTTTCAGGGCAGGGTTTTTTCTTAGCTACCGTGGTTGGTAGTTCTGTAATATGTGGTTTGTCTTTCTGCAGAAATAGGGAAGAATTCACAGTTTATTGAGAGCTGGAGGCTGATTAGCATGAAAGTTATTAAAAATTCCTATTCTTTAGGAAACAGATGATTACTAACCATTATAAGTGAATTCAGTTGTTTTTTTTTTTTTTTTTTTAATTTACAGCCATTTGTTATACATGATATGGATACCTTGTGTATGGCAGAGAAGACTCTGGTGGCAAAATTGGTAGCCAATGGAATTCAGAACAAGGAAGCAGAAGTTCGGATCTTCCATTGCTGCCAGTGTACGTCTGTAGAGACAGTCACGGAACTGACTGAATTTGCCAAATCTATCCCTGGCTTCTCCAATCTTGACTTGAATGATCAAGTGACACTGTTAAAATACGGAGTTTATGAAGCCATATTTGCCATGTTAGCATCTGTGATGAACAAGGACGGGATGCTGGTAGCCTATGGAAATGGTTTTATAACTCGGGAGTTCCTGAAAAGCCTGAGAAAGCCATTCTGTGATATAATGGAGCCAAAATTCGATTTTGCAATGAAATTCAATGCACTAGAACTGGATGACAGCGATATATCCCTCTTTGTTGCTGCCATCATTTGCTGTGGAGGTAAGAACTAAGCATTTCTTCTTTAAGGTGGCAATTGTTAAAAGTTCCCTTCACGGAAATTTTAATGTATTAAATGTATTTAAATGTTTTAATTTCTATGTATTTCTTGGCGATTCGATTCTACCACTAATCTAACAGTGTAATTTTTCCTTTTGGCATGTTTCATTTGTAACTGTTAACAGTGTTGATCCTGTATTTTGTTTTGCAGAATTGTAGATGTGCTTGGAATCACTGTTTAGCTTCACTTAGGGATGGCTCCAGTCACTCTTTGTTTTCAAAAGTGAGATGTGAAGAGTGTTGAGTGTTTGGTGGGATTTTTTGTTCGTTTGGGATCTGGAGGAATTTCTATATATTTAAGGCTGAATTAGAAACAGGATGTATCTGCCAAATGGGAAGAAAAATACTATGTAATGAGACAGGAGGCAGGTGCAGATTATAGCTTTGCTCATCTTTGACATTTGCTGATTGCATCGTGTAATGAGTTCTGTGCAAATGCACAGCTCTGTTGATGCACTTCCGATGTTCTGATTTTAATATCACAGGCTAGTCTAAAAAAACACAGCATACTTTGCTAATTAGTAAAATTAGATTATGGTATTTTTTTAAATTACAGTACCTAAGGATATGGGGCTTGGGTTTGTGTTGTATTTTGTTTTTTTTTTTTTTTATTTATTCCCATTGTTTGAACTCTGTGAGTGAAGGGACACAAATGTAATCCTTTCTTTCCTACAGAAAGCAAGGATGTAAATATATAAGGTTAGATTCAAAACTATCCATAAGCATTTTGAAAAAGGGAAATAAAAGATCGAAAAAGTTCCAACAACTGCCCCTATGGGCCTATTCTGCATTCTGCCATACTTGTAGACCATTTTCTTGCCCTGGTTGCATCCTTGGCAAATACAAGATACAATCTGAACACTTGCAAAAGCTTCATGTGCTAGTTTAGGCTGCAAGTTCCCATCAAATCACTTTTGCACAACCCATTGGTATTTTGATGTTTTCAAAAGATAAGAGAGTTCTTTGCAGGCAAAACATGGTTTTGTTTTGGGGGTTGTTTTTTTTGGGTTGGGTTTTGGTGGTGGGTTTTCTTGTGGGTTTTTTTTTTAGCCCACTCTATCCTTTCCCTTTGAACTAGCTTAAGTTTTAACAAAACATTTACTCTCTTGTCCCAGACTTTTTATGGAGAAGTTTATCTAGAGGGTGAAGATATTATGGGGCTGTAAGTAGCTGAAAATGAGAAAATATACTACAAAGTGTGGAACATCCTTAATAGATGCTTCACTACATCTTTCCACAAACTTGTGTTATGGCATATACATATGGGAACCAAGAGTGAAAGCCTGTTACTTATGTTTTGCTGCATTGCTACCAAACTTCAAGAACTCTCTAGAAGTAGCCACACTCTTTCTTTCTCCATCCTTACAGTTTGAATTGTGTTAGCAGAACATATGGGATAAAGAATGAGATTTCTGGGCTAGATGCTTCTGCTGGTTTTGTGCCTTACTGCACTCCATGTACAATGTGAATATACACAGTAACCTACAATATGGAATCTATAAAATAGCTGGCTTTAAAGAATAGCTATAAAATTATGACGTGTATTCTTTTGTTTGTTTGAGAACAGATCGTCCTGGTCTTGTAAATGTTGGACACATAGAAAAAATGCAGGAGAGCATTGTGCATGTACTGAAACTTCATTTGCAAACCAACCACCCTGATGACATCTTCCTGTTCCCGAAACTTCTCCAAAAAATGGCTGACCTCCGGCAGCTCGTCACAGAGCATGCTCAACTTGTTCAGATAATTAAGAAGACTGAATCTGATGCACATTTACACCCTTTACTACAGGAAATCTACAGGGATATGTATTAAGGAGTTTTAGCAACTTTTTCCACAATATTTAAAGACAAGAGCAATACTAATAACAGATGGGAGCAAAACTACTTGCACAGTTATCTGCTGTTCTTTCAGTCCAGAGAATGGAAAACCTAAAAGCTGGATAACTGGACTGTTACACTTACTTTGGTTTGGGATCTGTTGTCTTCTGCAGAAAAATACTGATCATAGTGCTCATGAAGTGTCTTACTGTTGTGGTAACCCAGCAGGCAGCTAAACACCATACAGCCCTTTTGCTCACTCTCCCCACTCCCCACCTCAGTGGGATGGGGGCAGAATCAAGGAAAAAAAAGTAAAACTTGCAGGTTGAGATAAAGATAGTTTAATAAAACAGCAAAGAAAGAGATAATAATACACAGGAAAGGTGATACACAATGCAGTTGCTCACCACCTGCTGACTGGTGCCCAACCTGTGCCAGAGCAGCAATCCCCTGCCCAGCTAACTGCCCCCAGTTACATACTGAGCATGATAGTCCAGAATATCCCTTCAGCCAGTTTGGTTCAGCTGTCCTAGCTGTGTGTTTTCCACCCACCCCCTTCCCCAGCTTCTGACACACCACCAGCTGCCTCGCTGGCGGGGCATGAGAAGCTGAAATGTCCTTGACTTAGTGTAAGCACTGCTTAGCAACAGCTAGAACATCAGTGTGTTATCAGCATTATTCTCATCTTAAGTCCAAAACACAGCACAATAGAAGGAAGAAAATTAACTCTGTCCCAGCCAGGATTCTTAGAGTGGTTCTTTTGTTTGGAAATTTGAAGATTGATAAGGAACATGTAAATCAGAATGTTAAGTAACAGAGGTGAACAAAACTGTGTTTCCACTTGGCTTAGTCATTTTAGAAATAATGTAACAAATTCAGTAAATTCCCTCCAGGTATATGCACAATCATAAAAATTCAGCACTTTTGGCTAAGGGTAATCACTGAGAACCAGCTAACACTTTTTCTACAGCAGACAGTCTAGGTGTCTCGAATGGTTGGGTATTACTGTACATACACTTCTAGAAATATTTGAAAGACCTTTGATCTGCTGCTGCACTGGTATACTTTAGTATTAGCCTGTTTAAAAGATGGTTCTTTCATGAAATGAAATAAAATTTGAAGAGTTATCTAAAATACAGCAGAGATGCTCCTTTCAGGTGTTTCTTGAAGAGTAAATGTGATAAAGTGATGGAACCCTTTTCTGAAAAGTGTTTTAAGGAAAAAAATGTCCCTGACAAAAAA